>CAUJGJ010000083.1:3274100-3306600 GCA_963170055.1 Halisarca cf. caerulea
TGTGCATGCATAGATATGGCTTATTATGCATGCAAGTTGGAGTACATGTCCACTGTTTCTGTAGGATGCTCCTGGGGCTCAAAGGGATTGCATTTTTGCATTGCTCCTGGATCCTGACAACCAGGACACCCAGTCTGTTCTGGCTCGTGTGTTCCCCGGACAATCTGCTCATGAGGTGTTGAAGTCCGCTCGAGCAGATCGAACCAGGAGGGAATTAGAGACCATGATTGCCCAAAGTGCTACAGTCACAAAGCCCAAGCCCAGTTTACTGCCACAGGAGGCTAAAAACAGGGACAGTGTTTACGGGATTGATTTGAAAGTTATTGACTCATCAGAGCTTGAAGAGTTCACAAACAATCCTGCTGACAATGTGTCTGAGGATGAGGAGCTTGGACGTTTGTTTGGTGGAGATGTTGACAGTAGTGGAGATTTGCCCCACACTGAAGATGTGCCCTCATATTCTGCTGGAGAGGATACGATGCTTTCTCCAAGAGCAAGAGAGCTCATTGCTAAACCTCTACCTCCAATTCCTTCCACGGGGGCAGGAGTGATGCCAGACTTGAAGTCTTGCTTGAAGGAGGCACAGTTCCACTCTGACATGTACTATACAAAGAAAGAAGTAAGTAGATCTACATGCGTATGTGTGGTTTAGCCTGATTGCAATCAGACTGAAGGTTGTCCCTTAAATTGCCTTGGGCTGTTACCCTCAACATACATGTACGTAGATGCACTTGCTGGATTTCTTGAACCTTATCACTAAGTGGAGGGAACAGGAAGCCAAGCAACTCACACTTATGCATTTTCTCTGACTGCAGTCTAAACAGCAGCTGTTATGATGGGAAGCCATTGTCTGTGTGCTTACGTGTGTGCTGTGCTGGTATATTGCTGGACTGCCCAGCATTCTGTAGTTGAGCTATGTAGTTGAGCTAGCTAGCCCATCCACACTGCACGTCATGTACTCGAGAGGGCTCCCTGTGCTTCATATTGAGAGCCCCCTGTTATTCTTATTAAGACCCACTTCCCTCCCCCCCCCCCCCCCCCCCCTGTATTTCATACTAAAGAGGCCTCTGTACTTTATACTAAATTGAGCTCCTGTGCTTCGTAGCATGAGGGGTGAACTGTACATCCCACTCTACACCTAGGTTGGGTGAGCTGTGCATCCCACTCTACACCTAGGTTGGGTGAGCTGTACAGTGCACTCTACACCTAGGTTGGGTGAGCTGTACATCCCACTCTACACCAAGGTTGGGTGAACTGTACATCCCACTCTACACCTAGGTTGGGTGAACTGTGCATCCCACTCTACACCTAGGTTGGGTGAGCTGTGCATCCCACTCTACACCTAGGTTGGGTGAGCTGTACAGTGCACTCTACACCTAGGTTGGGTGAGCTGTACATCCCACTCTACACCAAGGTTGGGTGAACTGTACATCCCACTCTACACCTAGGTTGGGTGAACTGTGCATCCCACTCTACACCTAGGTTGGGTGAGCTGTGCATCCCACTCTACACCTAGGTTGGGTGAGCTGTACAGCCTACTCTACACCTAGGTTGGGTGAACTGTACATCCCACTCCACACCTAGGTTGGGTGAACTGTACATCCCACTCTACACCTAGGTTGGGTGAGCTGTACATCCCACTCTACACCTAGGTTGGGTGAGCTGTACAGCCCACTCTACACCTACGTAGGTTGGGTGAGCTGTACAGCCCACTCTACACCTAGGTTGGGTGAGCTGTACAGCCCACTCTACACCTAGGTTGGGTGAGCTGTACAGCCCACTCTACACCTAGGTTGGGTGAGCTGTACAGCCCACTCTACACCTAGGTTGGGTGAGCTGTACATCCCACTCAACACCTAGGTTGGGTGAGCTGTACATCCCACTCTACACCTATGTAGGTTTTTACAGACTTTTCTGTGTTTTGCTTTTATCGTACCAACATCCCATGCTGATTCTTGTTTTATTTGCACTGCATTTGTCACAGAGCAATGAGAGCTTTAGAAAGTTTCTGTGCAAACCGCAACAAATTTCTCCAGCCCTACCAAAAATTGGCATTCCCCAAGACGTCAAGTTTGGACAGCATCGAACAATCGCCCCTATTCCAAGGGACTTAACGACGAAATGATAAATAGTAATATCACATGTATATAATTATACTATCATGTCCTTTATTATGCATGCATGGCTAGTGTATGTATGCGTAACATATTTTACACACACACACACACACATACACACACACACACACACACATGCGCACGTGCACACACACACACACACATGCGCACGTGCACACACACACACACACACACACACACACACACACACACACATGCTCACGTGCACACATGCACACATGTATATGCACACATATGCATAGTATGCAAATACACGTACACACACGTGTGCACATTCATGCAAGCATACACACACAATATACTCACACATGTACGGACTGCATATACAATCTTACATTATATTCATACAATAAGAATTCTTTATGCTGCACATCATGCATATATATTGCAACCCAATTATGTACAATATAATACAAATTATGTATAAAGACATACAACCCAAAAATGATACAAAATTAACTGTACATGCACGGTTGGCATAATACTTTCACATGCAATACTATTGCATGCCAAAGTACATACGTATACATACGTACTCTAGCTTGGGGCATACAAACATACAATATAGCGTTACATATACAATACATAAATACACCTCCATTACATGAACGTTGATCAATAGAGTATTGTTTGATTCCTTCTAATTCGCTTGAATGCCTCATCGTGATTGAAAAACCAATTCAACGTCGAGGTGAACCTCTTTACTTTATTGGCATTTGATGTGTGGTGATTGGAGCAGCAGCGAAACTCGCGGTGAATGCTCCTTTGCAGAGCCACTTTCTTAGGCGACAGCACTCCATAGTACACAATCATGAAAATCCCACCGACCACATAGCACACAATGACTGCTGCAAGCCCGGGATGAGAGTACCAAACACCCAGATCCACAGCTATGTACCAAAGTATAGTCATGATGAAGTTCTCAAGGAAAATGAGGACATGATACACAATCGTATGCGCAAGTGCTTGACCTCGACCGTCTTCCTCTTCATCAGTGTCCAACATACTAAAAAAGAAGAAAATGTTGAAAGCAGCAGCTATGAATTCTATCAAGTAGCGATTGAAAAAACCGCACTTGGATTTACACCCCTTGTTGCCAGAAAGCTGGAAGATGGTCCCAGTTTGATGATACATCCACCACACCATGATCAGGTAGTGTGTGCCAAGAATGATGAGCACATACGCACCGTATTCAGCGGCAAAGAAGCTGATGGCAAGCATACGCGAGGAAATCATGAATAGGTGCCACAAAATGTACACGAAATAAGCAGTCCATGTCATTCTCTCCCTCTGCAAATCATCCTGTGCAATGGGACGAATCACATTGCCCACATTTATGGGTATGAAAGCAAGAACATCTTTGCCTGCTGAAGCGAAATCAGCTACAGCAAATGCCAAAGTGACAACGGAAGAAATGATGGAGAGAGGAGTGATAATCTTATAGAACAGAATAGTCTCTTCTTGAACCTGCATGAGATAAAGTTGAAGAATGGCTTGAGGTGCGGCCTCCATGAAGGCCTCCATGAGACGAAGAAAGGACACATCGTGGTACCTAAAGTAGGTGAAGGGATCCAAAGAAGTAAACCACAGCAGCCTCCAAATGCGTGCTGGATATCCAAGTACACAGAGATGCAAGACTGATAGTAGTCCAAATTCCTTTTTCCTTCTGATGTAATCCATGGGTTGAAATTTAGGGCCATAATCTGCAGCTTCCACTCCGTCAAACACGGAGTCCGAATTCACAAAACGGACAGTGGTGTTTTTGAGATCAATGTCCACATGTGGGCTAGTCACTCTTCCTGCCGGCACATGGCCACTCTCCACAACATCACTAGTTCTACTTCTGATGGGAGAAATTGAAGAAATTGGGGACGTCTCTGCATCCAGTGTGGAAGGCAGTGGCTCAGATGCACTCGGAAGAGAACCACGAGGAGAGATGATCTTCACTTGGGAGCTTTGAGATTGCGATCTGTGACGCCTTCTTGCAGAGGGAGGTGGTAGCGTTTCTTTATTCTCCGTACAGGACGGTTCATGACAGGCCAACGCAACCACGTGGCTGGTCGTGTTGTGATGTCTGTGAATAGTCAAAAACCTCTTTTGAAGAGCTAAAGGACCCAAGTTGTTGCACAAATAGAATGACCAGAAGTACAAAAACCAAGACATCAGTTGTATCAGAACGTTTGGGACAACGATAAAGAAGGCAGTCGCAATGAAGTAATTCAAGGCGTTCTCCTCTCGCTCGTTGAGGTAGGATTCCAGATAGGTGGCGGCCACGAACACATCCAGACCCACGTCTATGAAGTAGAATAGGCCAACTCCAACCAAAAGCAACTGCCTGTACCAAGGAAATTCATATTCCAGAAGCATCCCAGGGACAGGCTTACAAAAGACGTTTCGGTGACAGCAGTATTGCGTTTGCAGTGTGTTCCAGTAGCTGTCTGTTCTGCTGAACGACGGACGCCTACGACAACGTCCCTCACCGGCACCGTCGCCGGGTTCTGTGTCCGGTCTGTCGACGCCAACTTCCTTGCCGTCTGCGCCATCGTTCTCCATCTTGATGGGGAGGTAGTGTGCGGACATAAACGGAAAGTCATGCGCCAGTCACATGCAAGGCACTGGTCGAAATAGACAACAAAGGAAAAGAAAGAGAGAGACACCACCATTATTGCCAAAAGTTACATTAAATCAAAATATAATCATGCATGCGGCAATAAGGGAAGTCTGATATGGGGTTTAAATACCCAGGACACAGAGTTCCCGATATAATATCAGTATCAACATTATTATTTATACTGGAGAGACCACAAGCCCTGAGGGCTACTATTAAGGCATCCAGAAAAAGCCTCGGGCACACAGCTAGAGACAGCCATACGAACACTGTCATGCAAATGAGTTACAGATGGGGTACAGACGAACGACACATAGCAGTGAGGGCTGTCAGACACTAGGATTACATGCAACTTTTTATGGTCACATAGCAAAAAATGTGCCAAGAAAATAAAAGAAAAAAAATTATATGCATGTATTAACACAAGAGTTCACACATATAATACATACACACATGCAGACACTCTTATCAAAAAAATTACAAGTATTGCCACAATTCTTTGAATTTGAGCGAGACAATCTGATAACAGCTCAATTTTCCCAAGTGTCCTTTTTCATTGACAAAACGGTACACATAGGCTAATACTAGGATGACAATGCAAGCAACAGGACCTGTGATGGCCCAAAGAGATTGTGTTTTCCACCAAAATGCCACAGCAAAGAAGCACACACCAGCACTGCAGTAGAGCATGCCCAGGACACAGGCCGCATTGATGAGAACCTTTCTACAGTTTGACTTGAGCTTATGGAAACGGTCTTGCTCGGCAGCAGTATCCTTTACCGGATCTTCATCGGGATCAGAGCCAATGTCTGTAGACAAACCACCTTCAAGGTCCATACCTCCATCTCCACTTTGAAGTCCATTGAGAGGACGTACACTTTCTTCCTCTTCGATTCTATTCAACACTTTGTCAACATGGTGCAGTTTGGAAGAGTTTCCTCCTCTGTGAGGTAAAGAATGACCTCTAGACTCAACACTGTTTACCTCTTCTTCGTCGCTACACACATTATCCTCTGATAGAAGCATGGAGCCCTCCTGCTCCCTGCGGCTGACAAAAGCAGGTATTAAAGAAACAGTCTTTGACTGTACACAACACGGTTTCGGACGTTGACATGTAAAGCAGCCATCTTTAAGCCACATTTTTCTTCCATACCAGAACAACTGAAAGTAAAGAAAAGAAATGCACATGAAAACCAAATTATCTAAAGTTCAATGGATGGTTTGTAAGCTTGTAAGATAGCTTGGAAACTATCCAAATCTATATATGTATGTACAGCTACATCAAGTGAATGAACAAAAATTGATGACTTAGTCTAATAAAATGATAGTGGATTAATGAGAATTCAATGGATATATGATGAATTTTGATCTGAGAGATGGAAGCCTATAAATTGCTGACATGTGAACCATCTGTTATAAATAAGCACACACATGGAAGCTTATGGACACACCCACACATATGCGTGTACGCACACACACACATGCACCTACCCACCTACACACATGCACACACACACACACACACACACACACACACACACACACACACACACACACACACACACACACACACACACACACACCTACCCACCCACACACATGCACATGCGTACACACACATGCACCTAACCACCCCACACACATACATGTACATAAACAAACAACCCTGCGGTATAAACAAGATGATTGATGTGACCACCCACCTGGAAGCCGTTGATCAAACCAGCTGTACTTGAGAAATAGGCCATAATCACATACTGGATAGGAAGGGACAGCCCGTAGGTGGACAGGAAGTCTGTCGTTTTACCAAATATTGTAATGAGGACAGAGATGGTGCTCTGGCCACTGGTTGAGCGGCGATTCAGGTTGAGAATGACTTGTGGGTAAGTCTCTATACTCCACAAAAAGATCGAGACCCACTCCAAATGAACATACACACCGTCTATATTCAGTTGCAGTTCGACTATAATCCCCCAAAGGACGAGACATAAAGCAAGTATTAGCAGCTTTCTGTGAAAGGGCTCCTTGAAGAAGAGAAGAAACTGCAGAAGTATAGTTATCTCCAGTAAGGGTTGGTATACTCCTTCCACTCTCACATAGTAAGGAAGAGAGAGATTAAATATGAAGAAAATGTTAACAAGAGAAGCTGTGAAGTTTGCAAGAGCCCAAAGGAAGCTGAGTCCATCGACTGACCTTCGCCAGAAGTTCTTCAATACTTGAGGCAAGAGCACAGTGAACCACAATGCCGTGCTGACCAAACCCAAAATATTGGCAAGGTAACATGTCCCCAGAGACCAGCTTCCGACACAATTCACTTCTAAAACTGACTCATAATCCGACAAATTGATATAAGCGATATAATTAGTATCGGAAGAAGGCGTTGGGAGAACGAGACAGGACAAATTGCTATCCACAGCCATCTGCATGTCAAGGAAAATTCTAAGAATTAAAGTCGAGTCGTGACGCAACCCAAAGGGTTGAACCATAGATATTATACTGGCTCACGTGCGCCCATTGCGCAGTGTTATAATTTTACGCTGTAGTACTAGGTATATATACGTATACTTGGAAGGTTATATATGAATGAATTCGAACTCTTCAAATTATGCACAAATTAAATTACATGCACAAACACACACTTTACCTATAATTGTCTGATCTCAAAAAATGTTGTGCAATGACCGTCAATAAACAAGCAATTAAACTCGTATAAATACCACTATGAGGAACATGATAAAAGGTTATACTAATCAAACAGAATTCTATACTTGTTCTTGAACAACAGTTCTGTGATAAAGAAAGTCCCAGGACTGCACCCAGTGTCGTCGTAGGATGCTCTCAGAGGACATGTTAGAGCCATAGACAAAAGGAGCAAAGATAAGAAATCCTGTGATGACTACAGCTGAAATGATGACAGGAAGGTAGGTTTGGGCAAATCTTTTCAACTTGGGTATTCTGTTGACATTCGTAGAATAGGAATATGGAGTAAGTGTGTGTGTGTGTGTGTGTGTGTGTGTGTGTGTGTGTGTGTGTGTGTGTGTGTGTGTGTGTGTGTGTGTGCGTGTGTGTGCGTGTGCATGTGCGCGTGTGTGTGCATGCACTCACACCTACGTATGTAAGAGCACACATACATGTCCTTTTACACACACACACACACACACACACACACACACACACACACACTGTGGACACATCATGTATACGTATGTACATACCTGTACATCAAATTCATAAAATGTTCAAGCATGGCAGCCAAAAGCATATACTTGAATGGTAGGGAAGGGAGATAGTGATGAAGGAAAAGGACTCGTGAAATAAAGAAGAAAGGCAGAAAATGAATGAGCCATCCCACAAAAAGAAGAGCACCCGATCTTGAAAGTTGAAAAAATTCCGCTAAATAAGAAAACAGAAAAACACTTCAAACGTAAGTACATATGCTAAGAAAAGTTTTGGAGTACAGTAGAGAGTCTACAAATGCACGCACGTACGCACACACACACACACCTTCCCGGGAATCATAGCACTGTCTTCTTCGTCTGAGCAGGTAGAACAAGATGAGAAGTGGAAAGAGAACACACGCAGCAGATCCCATCCACCAGGTAAAGGGGTTGCCAATGAGAGTCACTTGGCACTGAAAGGGACAGACAATAACAAGCAACACTGAATACATATGTACATACAAAATGGACTCTTACTAAATGTGTAGGTGTTATCTCAAGGTCAGACCCTCTAGTCAACATGATACCACACCCTTAACACAATATCACAACCAATACCCAACCCGAACACCCCCTACCCCAACCAACACCCAATCCGAACACCCCTACCCCACCCAACACCCTATCCCACCCGACACCCCCTACCCCACCCAACACCCCTATCCCACCCAACACCCCTATCCCACCCAACACCCCCTATCCCACCTGACACCCCCTACCCCACCCAACACCCCTATCCCACCTGACACCCCTACCCCACCCAACACCCCTATCCCACCTGACACCCCCTATGTCACCTGACAACCCCCCAATACCCCTTACACCACCCGATATCACACCTCTATTCAACACATCCAGCCAAGTTTTACGTGTCTACTCATACTACAATGTGCACAGAATACATGTAACATGCACCGCAATCAGCAGGTATCAAACTCATGTCAGCACAGGAAGTGCAAAGGACAGGAAGTACAACCCACAAAGGTTAGTCTCAAGATGTGATGTGTATGTACGTACATTTGACACAGAGTCCAACCAGTAGGGAAGAGTCTTCTTCATCAGCATCCATTGGAGTGGTCTGGAGCCATAGTTATGGTCACTCATGCTACCATGGGCTCCAAGCATCTGGCTCTGGATGCGATAGTACTGTTCCCAGAATGAAATGACTACATTTTGCCCAGAGCCATCACCACTACCAGGTGGAGGAGGCTTAAGATTATCTTCCTCATTGGGTGTCTCCATATCAAGGTCTTCTTGGTCTTTATCACCTTCACTCTCTTCATCATCAGTCTCCTCTCCGAGGTCCTCCTGGCTGAGGTCATCCTCGAGCTTCTCTTTGTTGCTCTTTGGACCTGCATCTTGTTTCTCTTCCTTGTTCATCTCTTCATCCGTCTCCTGAGCCCCTTCTTTGTCAAGTTCATCCTCTTCAAGTTCATCCTCTTCAAGTGGATCCTCTTCAAGTGGATCCTCTTCTTCTTCTACTAACTCAGCACCTACCTGACCTTCCACATCCTCGTTGATCAGTTGCCCATCATCGTCTACTGCAGTCACGGACAGTGAATCACCTTGGTCGGTCCCCTCCCTACCTCCTGGAACAATCAGGTCCTCTATGAACCACAAACTGCTCAGCACATCCGCCGTCTTGCTGGTCACAGCCTCAAACTGCTTGAAACCCCACTCTGGTAGACGCTTACCTGAAGTCTGATATATGCAGACACGAAGGAGAATTGTGAAATACATACATACTATGCAGGTATGTTCACTGCATTATGCACACACAGTGCCACACATGTACATACATACATTATACAGGCCCGTAGCCAGGGGGGGGTTGGGGGGTGCTTCTGCACCCCCCCACCCCCCACTTAGAAGCCAGTTCCACCTGGCTAACAACACTGAAAATAAAAGAGACATTCTAGCCTTATTTCATGAGAACTTACTACAACTATTACTTTTTAGATATATCTATATACTCCATCAATCCCTAAAATAAAGCTAGTATCCAAATACTTCAATCTCAGATTGTCTGTCCGGCAAAACGTAATCAACCACAATGGCCATTTACGTAGCGAAGAGTTCCACTTTCATCCAAAAGACCCCCCCCCCCCATAATTCAACCTGGCTACAGGCCTGTTATACCTCCTGCAGGTACAAACAAGCATGCATTAGTGCATGTGCACACACAAAAATGCACATATACAAACCATATTCAAACACAGTACATTTGAATACACAGGATACTATAAAGAATCGACATACATGCTCCACACACACATATGTATGTATGTACATACATACATACATATGTACATACATACGTACATACATACGTACATACATACGTACATACATCATACATACATACATACAGTACAGGTCAAAAATTACTTGCGCTATTTCACGAAATCTTGCATGACCCACTCGCGAGATAGCGCGTGTTATCGAGCAAATATTGCGCGATTGCGCAAGACGGCCCTTCGAGATCGCATGCAAAGAGCAGACTCTTATAGACGATGTTCACTACCAGAAATAGACAGATTTCCAAATTACAGAGGCCTGATATAAGTAAAATGAATACCGTACGGCAACTTTCTTTGAATTCGTTCGATTTTCGTATCTAAGTAGTATTTAAGAATCTTCTAAAGCATTTATTATAACTGTGCTTTCGAGCGGACATGTACATCAAACGGTGGCTAGTACTACCAAGCGACAGGGATGGTGAAGAACAGGAGGCGTTTGGGAAAACTGAAGACAGACACGCCTAGCTGCATGTGCACGTTTTTATACGAAGCTATGGCTCAGGATGACAAACTGACTGAACGAAAAGTCAAAACTGTTTGGAAAGATGACTGCCAATTTGGAGAAGTGTGTTTTTCAGAGAGAACGTTTGTAATTCTCGCGACTATGGTCTAAAGATGAAGATGTTCGTGCTCGAGATTTTGCGCGAATATCGGATGTGATCTCGTTCTTTCGCTCGCGATAGTCTCGCGTGATTATTGTGTGATCGCGCAAACAATTGCGCGCGAGACTGTAAGTTTTCTTTGACTTGTACTGTACATATGTACATACGTACGTACATACATACATACATACGTACGTACATACATACATACATACGTACGTACATACATATGTACATATGTATGTACTGCACATGTTCCCTTACTGTCAAGAGTTGGCCTGAGTGCTCGTGCTTCAAGGTAATCTGTGTTTTTCCTGGTAGCCAGTAGATGGGGTAGTTACCAGAGTTGTGCTGAACTTCCTACAACAAAAGATGGGAAAAAAGTTTGCATGTCAGTCTTCACCTGGTACTATACGCGCACACACACACACACACACACACACACACACACACACACACACACACACACACACACACACACACACACACATAAACGCACACACAAACACAAACACACACACACACACCAACACACACGCGCACACACACACACACACACACACCAACACACGCGCGCACGCACACACACACACACACACACACACACACACACAACCATCCATGTATGTATGTCTCATGCCCACAATGGCTACCATATGTACATACGTAAATACAGAAAATGGATTTTCACATGGTTCAACTATAGACACTCAATTCCATCATGTCTTCATTTAGGAGATGCCCAAAGGGGTGAATGGGGGTGAGTGGGTGGGTGATTGGGTGGGTGAGGGAGCAGAGTGCTAGTGCAAAGAAGGGGCTGAAGCTATGTATCGATGTAAGTACGTAAACATACGTATATTACACAATTTGATGGGGGGAGGGGGGAGGGGGGGGAGGGGGAGGAGGGGTCAGATTCTGTTACCCTCCAACTTTGGGGAATAAGTCCGAAAACATGTGTGTACTGTACATACGCAATAGTACATGAATGTACATGGACACACTAAGCATGCAAGCTCACAATCTTCCAGTGGAGGTAGGGTACAAACTTGGCCGAGTAGTTGATGTAGCCAGCAACCTCCTGCATCTGTGGGGTGAGCGGTGCCGCTACATCATGGCTGTTGAGAAGCTTGCGTGAGTAACCATGCACAAACTCCACAATGTCCCCATGTCTGACAGGAGAGGGATCATCAGGGACATCAGAGCTATCCGGACTGCAGAGGGAGAGGGTGGGGAGGGAGGGGAGGGAGGAATGAAGGCATATGAATGTATATACAGTACATACGTATATGCATACAAGTACGTACATACGTACATGCATACGTATCTAGGTGCAGTCAAATGTACATATAGAAAGTGGCAATGTAGGTGTCCAGCTGTACGTCTGTACAGACGTGATACATATGTATGTACGCAGCGTTAGAAATAGGGAGCAAATGGTAGAGGGACAAATATCCGAGTATTATCATTTTGGGTCAGACAATTTCAGCTTTGCTCGGACATATTTTTGGTCATACAAATGACTTGGTAACATCACAGTGTGTGTGTGTGTGTGTGTGTGTGTGTGTGTGTGTGTGTGTGTGTGTGTGTGTGTGTGTGTGTGTGTGTGTGCGTATCAAATGAGCATTAGGTAGTGCTCAGCCAAATGTCTGACCCAAAAGTTTTTGGGTTGGACAAAGTGTCAAAATGGTCTCTGGTTAGAAATAATGGTCAGCATTCAGACATTATTTCTAACACTGTGTACACATGTACGTACGTAGGTGTATTTAAATGTATGTGCATAAGAGAGACAGTACAGGTATCCAGCTGAAGAACATATGCAGGTAACATAAAGCCATAAATACATATGTTCATACTACATACATACATAGAAAAAAAAAAAAAAAAATTGACTGTTGCCCTTCGAGTGGTCAATTTTGACCGTTGTTCGATTGTTGCGCCGATGACCGCCCATCATCGGTCAATATTGTTCAGTTTATTATAAAAAGTACCGTACGTATGAGCGCATAATACTGGGAAAGTTGATAAGATACGTAGTATCCAAAAGTGAACAATGTCATACTCAAGGGTGGTCACCAGAGAACAAATGAAAGAGGGTGGCATTTGCGTAAGCCAGTAGTAGGCTAGTGCACAGCTGCCATTATTCTGGTTCACTTCTATTATATTTGGTATCTCTTGTAATGGGGGAAATTCGCTCAAAGTATATGATATGCACAGTGTCAGTTTTACCTAATCTATCGACTCAAAGTACCTGAACAGAGAAGGAATGACTCTACTCAAAAAATGGTTTAAGCCAAAATTTAAGGAGGGTGGCCCACCCTGCTTACAAGGGCTGGCGAGAACACTGATACTCCTTGCTCTCTCCTTACCACATGTATAGTACTTAACACGATATTGATAGCAGACACTTCTGACAGTAAGAAAGCATATAGCTGGCCCTTGATAGTATGTTACTCAATATATCCGTGTGTACCTACGTACAAACCACTTACTTTCTGTGAATCTACGTTTAGCAAGTGCTCTATGTGCTAGTCCATAATGTACCCACACCTGGTGCACACTCCCACATAGCAAGTGCTCTTTGTACTAGCCTATAATGTACCCACACCTGGTGCACTCTCCCACATAGCAAGTGCTCTTTGTGCTAGTCCATAATGTACCCACACCTGGTACACTCTCCCACATAGCAAGTGCTCTTTGTGCTAGTCCATAATGTACCCACACCTGGTACACTCTCCCACATAGCAAGTGCTCTTTGTACTAGCCTATAATGTACCCACACCTGGTACACTCACACACATGCATATATACACCAGAGTAGCAACCAACCTTCCTGGTTTGCGGATAATCCATTCGTTGTTCTTATCTGCAAATTCATAGCAGGTAACATGCTGCTGGTGGCTGGATCCCCTTCCATCATCGTACTTCAGTGGGTACACATGATCGTGTGAGTGGAGCCAGCAATTGCTGGAGGAGTGTCTAAGAGTCATCCTTGCCCCATATCGCAGCACTGGAGGGAAGAAGGGGAAGTATGTGTACATGTGTGCGTGTGTGTGTGTGTGTGTGTGTGTGTGTGTGTGTGTGTGTGTGTGTGTGTGTGTGTGCCGTGTATATTGTGTGTGTGTTGTGTGTGCTGTGTGTGTGTGTGTGTGTGTGTGTGTATGTGTTGTGTGTGTGTGTGTGTGTGTGTGTGTGTGTGTATGTGTGCGTGCATGTGCTGTGTATATTGCGCGCACGCGTGTGTGTGTGTGTTTGTGTGTGTGTGTGTGCGTGTGTGCGCGCGCGCGCGCGTGTGTGTGTGTGTGTGTGTGTGTGTGTGTGTGTGTGTGTGTGTGTGCACTGTCTGCTGTAGACACACATTGTACTCACTGGTGGAGTTGGAATCGTGGGCTATCTGCGCTTGAGACCCCTACACGGCACAAAACACCAGTCAGTTCACCACAGTGGGAGGATAGACAAAAACACTCAGTTCACATACACACTTGTGCATGGCTTTACATACACTTACAAGGGCGTAGCCAGGATTTTTTTTCTACTGAGGCAAAACCTTGAACCTATAGTCGATTTATATAGTAACATTAATTATGTTTGCAAATCCGCGATTGCGACGCACGTCATTCAAGCAGCACGTGACTGGTCAGCTGACGCCAACTCTATTTTGGAACAAATATGGCGGAATCGAGCGTCACTGATCAAAATATCAAACTAATCGCACTACTCGAGAGTTTTCTTTTAGCTAATGCATTGGATCATCTAAAGGATATTTGTGTGTTCTTGAGTTCAGTATATAAAAATTTTAGTGCTCTGAATCACATTTTGTCAGTTTTCACCCTTCTCCAAATATCTTGTGGAATTTTTTTTCATTGTTAGAATTTCAGCCGAGGCAAATGCCTCGGTTGCCTCATAGCTGGCTACGCTCTTGACTTACGTACATACATAAGTACTCACTGAACATATATGTACATACATATGTACATATGTACTCACTGTCAATACATACATACGTATAGATGTACATATGTACCATATATGCTCTAATTTTTCGTCATTCTAATTATTTGTCATGGGCTCCAAAAGGGATGAAAAGCATTCTAATAGATGACAAAATAGCATGTGCTTTAATCCTACGTCAGAGACCCTAATTATTCGTCACGCAGGCTGGCCGCCTTCGTTCTGCCATTTGTTGTGCCATTGATATACCGTACTGGAGAAACCGCTGTTCCTTCGTTTATATTTGTCATTTTATTTTGTTCGAGTAATTGTCGAATCATGGAAGATTTTCACTCGCCACAGTTGCCTGATAGCCCGTCTATGTTGAATCCTGGTACCCCCATCCAAGATGTGTTTTGGAGTGAGGAATCCAATGATGCACGTTTTAGCGATTCAGATGTAGAGGTTGTAGACCTGAATTTCCTTGTATACGTGGCATCCTCGAACAGGCACAACAAATCTCAAGCTAGAAACGGCCATTTTTCGATGGTTCTAATTCACTGTCGTCGATTCTAAATATTCGTCCCCCTATTCCAATTATTCGCCACCTTTCAGAAACCTTGCAATTCCATTCTAAATGACGTTTTTTTCCTGGCAATTGCTCTGATGAAAAATTAGAACATATATGGTCACTCACTGTCCATATACGTACCCTAAATCAGGAAATACGTATTTGCGAACAGTAAATTTCGCGAATCAGCACCAAATCTGGTAGGCAAAAAAATTCGCAACTAAAAATTTTGTGAGTCTCACCATAGATTGTCTATACCTATACTTTGGAACGTGTGCAGGAATATTTGCGACAAAAAACATGAGTGGAGTCAATTTGTGAAAATCGTGAATATTATTGGTTGCGAAAATTTCCCAATTTAGGGTATACACACATGCGTACATATGTACATTCATATAGATGTTCATACTACGTACATATATTCATACATACATAATATTATACGTACGTATGTACGTATACACATAATGGTTACTGTATCAGCTCGAAAAATACGTCACAGTCAGATCCCAATACTTTTCGTCAATGTCTCAAATTAAAGCACAATGGAACAAAATGGACATTGGTGACGAAATACTAGAGAGTTTTGACGAACAATAGAATATGATGAATAATAAGAGTTGCTCTGTGTACAGATGTAGAGAGAAATGACGGGAACAATAACCACAGATTTGAAGGTTTTAACGGCTGTGCGGGGATATCATGTTCAGTAATCTTGGCAGTACCACCACGCTGATTCTGAGCACCTCCCATCAGTTCGCTAATAGCATTACGCCCAGAGGCTGGCTGGAAGAAGTCCTTTCAGGGTGCGCTTGGGTTTAGGGGGAGAGGTTACAGCGTTTGCTGTCACTCAAACCCTCAAGAACAATTACAGTCGCCATGGTCAAGCAGAGATTGCTGGAGTTAGGCCACATGGTACTCTATATAGTGACGTTATAGGGCTTTCTGACAAAATAGAATCATACTCTAAAAACAGACTATAACACTATTTGTCAACAATAGAATAGTAGTTTCCCTTGTTCTTAAAAGCTGACGTATTTTTAGAGCGAATACGGTATACTGTGTGTACACAAACAGCAAAACACACGTGGGCAGACCCTTGAATGAGGTTGTGCTAAACAAACCTCCATCACTGCCTTCATCTGTGGTGACAGCCATCCATCGTGAATACCAGCCTTTGTTGTGAGGGAGAAGTGAATGTAGAACAGTGCGACGTTCATCACCAGAGGAATGCCGATCAGAGCAATCCCCCTGACAAGAAACCCCTGAAGATAGCTGGGAAGACTGACAGAGTCATCCGCTATCAACTGGTAGAGGTCCAACAGTACAACGACACCCAAGAACCCCATTCCCAGGATACCCGTGTACTTGATCCTACATGTGAGAGGCATGTGAGAGGCATGTGACAGTCATACAAAGTGTGATAAACACAAGGTTACATGAGCATCACATGATGGTCACATGATGGTCACAAGACTAGTACAGTCACAATTAAAGACATATAAAAGACACATGGTGATATGCATGCACAAGCACACACACTTAGTGTCCACACACACAATTGTCACAAACCCCAGCAGAGTGCCAAGAGAGAGGGCTGACAACAAAAGGTAAACATTCCATCTGGTGGACCACATTCTGTAGGTGGGGATGGAGTGGAGAAATGGGAGGAGTGTAAGCAAAAGAAACAATATTACAAACACATGTACGTACGTATTACACATGAAAACGCACACACATACTGTTTACATACGGGCAAATGCGAGCGCGCGTGCGCGCACACACACACACACACACACAGTGTACCTTTCGCAATTGCAGAACTTGAGGTAGAACAGAAAGGCACTGTATGTCATCAGTATGGTCATGGAGTCCAGCATAATAACACGACTTTGAATGATCAGAGCATTGTCTATGGGAACAACAAAACTGATGACATAAGCCCTTTTTACACTGTAGAAATTTAAAGCGATTTAGTTAAACCGCTTTCAAAAGCGGTTTAACTAAATCGCTTTAATGCGTTTACACGCACTAGCATAAACCGATTTCGAAGGCGACTTACTTTGCAGATTTGCTCTCAATAGTGTAAACGCTTTGAATCGCTTTAAGTGACTTTTGCTGTTTTATCTAAAACAGAACGAAAATCGCTATCAATTTATACTCAGGTGGTCTTGTTGTCCCTTTCTCTGCATATACATATGCGGGCGGTGTTCCGTGGTGTTTACCGTTTGTAAAATTTTAGCTTTTACTTCTTCGAAAAGTTAACATTTGAAGCGCTTTAGTTTAAATCGGTTTCGAACCGACTTCAAACCACCTCGATAGGTGGTTTAGCTAAATCGGTTACGAAACTGCTTTAACGTGTTCACACGCAAGCGGTCTAAACCGATTTAACGTTAAAGTGCTTTCTAAACCGGTTTAACGCTCCAGTGTAAATGGGGCTATAGACAACACAACTGGTAACACAAACAACACACAAGTGATGACAGAGAGCATAAGTGATGATAAACAGAAGACAAGAGAGAAACACAGACACAAACAAGCAAAAACTATGACAAAACTATGAAATACATACATACTATATGCACATACATATCACATAGGCACTTGTGATGACTGCATTGATAGATCTGCAGTAAACCTTGTTGAGACAGACTTCAGGAGACCCATAAAGTCAGTTCTCATTATCAGAAGTCCTTCTTATCGGGATATAGTAATACATGTACAGTACTTCAGCAAACCAAACAGGGATTGGAAACTAGTTTGTGTTGAGCAGAAATTTGTCTTGAGAGTGTTCTTCTTAAGGTTCTACTGTACGTGCATGCATAATAAAACACAGCAGAGCTTGGGATACTCACTATCTAAGGTGCTTTCAGTGGCATTGGATGAGGTAGGGACAGAGCAATGAGTATGTGCTATCCAGGAGTACTCACTAACCCAGGTACTTACTATCCAGGAGTACTCACTAACCCAGGTACTTACTATCCAGGAGTACTCACTAACCCAGGTACTTACTATCCAGGAGTACTCACTAACCCAGGTACTTACTATCCAGAAGTACTCACTAACCCGGGTACTTACTATCTAGGAGTACTCACTAACCCAGGTAGTTACTATCTAGGAGTACTCACTAACCCAGGTACTTACTATCCAGGAGTACTCACTAACCCAGGTACTTATGTATTAACCCAGGTATTTAACAGAGATTGACTGTACATACTGCACTTCAATGTAAGAGGTGCATGTACAGTATCACCCATACGTACATAGTACATCTGGATACACTCATTTGCATACATACATGCATCTGAACACATGTGTACAACTGGACACAAATCTGAACACATATGTACAACTGAACACACACATCTGAACACACATGTACAACTGGACACAAACATCTGAATACATATGTACAACTGGACACACACATCTGGACACATATGTACAACTGAACACACACATCTGGACACATATATACAACTGAACACACACATCTGGACATATGCGTACTTATGCTTGACTGACTGTCAAATTTAAAGTTAGCACTACTGATGTATGTACGCATGTGAGTTGGTAGAAGATGATGTCACTCACCAAAGACGATAAACAGTGCTGCCAGGTTGCTGACCAGAAAGGAGAACCCCAACTCTCTCATAATCTACACAAAGTAAAATGACCAATTCACCACATGAAAATGACAAATACTATTCATTAGTATACTCGCATGTATGTATTCGTATGTGTTGTGTAACATACTAATGGGTTGATAATTTAAAAATACAAACATACGTAGTTATACTATTTCACTGGGCCCTCCTGATCACATACTATTTCACTGGGCCCTCCTGATCACATACTATTTCACTGGGCCCTCCTGATCACATACTACGTATTTCACTGGGCCCTCCTGATCACATACTATTTCACTGGGCCCTCCTGATCACATACTATTTCACTGGGCCCTCCTGATCACATACTATTTCACTGGGCCCTCCTGATCACATACTATTTCACTGGGCCCTCCTGATCACATACGTACTATTTCACTGGGCCCTCCTGATCACATACTATTTCACTGGGCCCTCCTGATCACATACTATTGCACTGGGCCCTCCTGATCACATACTATTGCTCTGGGCCCTCCTGATCACATACTATTTCACTGGGCCCTCCTGATCACATACTATTTCACTGGGCCCTCCTGATCACATACTATTTCACTGGGCCCTCCTGATCACATAATACTTGAAGAGTACTCTGGCATGAGGATAACAGCTTCACATCTTTAACACATATGTACATACAACGACGACATGTACAGCAGTTCTGATGATGAAGAACTTTGGAGATAAGAATAGATTTTGAAAACAGGAAAAACTACAAACAAAACAAAAAAAGAAACACATGCAAACACACACACACATGTACACGTGTACACACACACACACACACACACACACACACACACACACACACACACACACATACACACACACACACACACACACACACACACACACATACACACACACACACACACACACATACACACACACACACACATACACACACACACACACACACACACACACACGCACACACACACACACACATACACACACACACACACACACACACACACACACGCACACACACACACACACACACACACACACACACACACACACACACACACACACACACACACACACCTGGTATATACATGGGACCAACAGCACCCCAGCAATGGCTGATACACTTCTCATTGCGATGTACGGGACAGTGGACGGGTACATCATGTTGATCTGCTCGAACAGAAATCCACCGTCATAACCAAACAGGTAACCTGAAACCAGACAACACCAGAAGTACGTTCACCACGAAACATTAGATCTACATTCCATTATATCATTTAATAACCTATGACATGATTCATAAGATGGGTATCAAATGGCTTAATGTACTTACGATAAAATGCAAATATGTACATGACATGTGCATATTAAATTGTACATATACATGTATGTATGTACGTACAATTTTAATATGAAAATTACAAATAAATTTGTGTACTATCCATTCTATAAACATGCGTCCATGGGCGTATACGTATACGTGTACTTTACTGTTTTATGTCCGAATGTTCCTCTAGTCCACGAACACAAATACATATGTGTACTTTACTGTTTTATGTCCGAATGTTCCTCTAGTCCACGAACACAAATACATATGTGTACTTTACTGTTTTATGTCCGAATGTTCCTCTAGTCCACGAACACAAATACATATGTGTACTTTACTGTTTTATGTACGGAAGTTCCTCTAGTCCACGAACACAAATACGCTCTCCAGGTTTAGTGTTCATACAATAATTATTCACCACATGATACCATAGACCCTAAATACCGGGACTGGCAACTACAACATTCATATGCTGTTTATCATTTATGTCTACAGTATAAATACAAAACCGCAAGGAAACAGGCGTGTTGAATGGTGCGTGGGCGTGAACTTTTCTATCCTTCTTTCTAACCCTTAAAACAAAACATGGTGTAAGGACTTCAACAGTTTAAACTGGTTTCGATTCTCCAATGTTTCACTGCACAAAGTGAAGACACAGTACGCTTGAAAAAGAAAGACAGCCGTCAAATTCCTTGTACATGTTTTCAGAGTGGAAAAACCTTTAACAGCCTGCACAGTTCTTACTGTGTATAGCTAGGCAAACACTGCACAAAGTAAAACACTTCGAAGAGGCTCCGGTCCCTGGTCACAATAGACGAGATATGACGACTTCTATATAGCCGTTTGCATAAGGTAAGTTCTGCACACATTATCTCAGCGAATCCGTGACCAATTGCTTCTGTTCAAAGGCTGCAGTGTTCAGGAACTCTCTGTTCATGAGGTTCACTATACACAAAGTATGTAGATCCTGAATTCCGAAGTTCATGGTGCACATTTGAGCTACTACTGCGGCTGGCACATCATGGGACGTATACGTCATAGTAAATTGAATTATTCCGGACGTGACAACGCGCTTGGCTTCAATTATTAGCGGGAGTTGCCAGTCCTGGTATTTAGGGTCTATGATGCCACAAAGTTTACCTGGACAGTCCCCGACTACACATGAGCAGATAAAATAGTATACACATGACATAACTAACCAAATATTTTACAGTGAAACCTCATTTATCTGCATACATCCCCTCTGGATGAAATTGTGGGTAAAGCGAGGGAACTGGATAAATGAGGGAGCAGTAGTATAGTGTACAGTAGGATTATTGCAGATTTGTTCCAGAAATGTTACTGCGGAAGGCAAAGGAACTGGATATCTGGGGTGCGGGTAAGTGAGGTCTCTCTGTAAATGAATTCTTGCACATGGAAGTTCAATTTCAAAATTTCCAATAAAATAATCCCATAAAATCTACCTCCATACATACAGTGTGCAACCGTAGGTATGGGATGACTGATGCTCACCAACTGCAGCAAAGATGAGCTTCCCCAAGGGAGGGTGGACGTCAAAGAAGTGCTTTCCTTGCAGGTAGAGACTTGAAAATTTGCCAAAATGTACTTCATCAAATCTGAGAAGACAAAATGCAAGTACAATGTACTTATCTAGTCTCAACAGCGGATCAGTACATTGCTACACACAGTGACATACGTACATACATGTACATGTACATATGCATCAATTCTTACCATTTAATACAGTTTTTACATGCTGTTATAGTATAAATGTATGCTCCCATTTTGTTTCCCATTCCTAGGTAGGTAGTACCTTGTAAAATACGTATGCATATTGCAGACAAATACACATACGCATTCAAACAAAAGCATGTGCAAACACACACATGCATGCACGATGGATGCACATGCATGCTCACACACACACACACACACACACACACACACGCACACACACACATGCACACACACGCACACATGCACGCACACACACACACACGCACACACACACACACACACACACACACACACACACACACACACATACACACACACACAGCCAGATCCTTTACAGTTACTTAGACAGCACACAGTCTGGTAACAGCACTCCAAACAACACTTATCCTCCATACACACCATCACACACAGCACACGAGGTGTATAGAATCATCCCCCGTTGTTGCATGTACGTACGGTATACAACCACTCACACGGTGTAGCTGGGTTCACTGATGATCCACACTCGAGTGAGAACAGCGAGGAAGACGAGAACCAACAGAACCACATTCACTTCATAGTGACCAGTTGTATCATCCATCTTCAGCTCTGTCGCACAACGTTTCACAAGCGTCCAGAACTTCCATCGGATTGGGTGACCCTTCACGGGGAACTTTCTAGGGTCTGTCTCTACTGGCAGGGAGGAAGAAGGAGCTCCCTGCACCGAGTCAACTTTACCTGTGCTTTTGTTGGCTCCAGAGCTGCCTCCTTCATTCCTGTTGCTCACACTTTGGGATACAGTGGGGTCTTTCGCACGGCTACCCTGTAAGGGAAAAATGCAAAACTAGTAACAAAATGCCAACAAAACACATTACTTGAAAATAATCATTGGATAGAACAGTGACTACATCGTGTTCAAATGCAATATCACCTTTTTTCCACGTCGTTTTACTTTTACTTCACGATCTTCGTCCATTTCGTACCCACAAACTTTCAAGTCCGTGTTCCCGTTCGCGTTTTATCGTTTGCGTTGCACACATACGACATTCAACGTCACAGACGGTTTCCAAGGACCATTCGTACACGCCCGCTCGTCTTATGTCCAAGTCCAAATAGCTTCTTGCTTTTAGCGTGTCAAGTACGCTTTGTACTGCTTAAAGACCTGGTGATTCTAACTTTGTTTGAACTTCGTTTGACCTTGTTGGACATTTTGCCGGACAGAATGGGCTGCGGCTCTTCCTCATCAGCCGGTGCAACCATTCAACCAGGTCAGTTGGCGCTCCGCTACTTGCACTATGTGTTCGTTTTGTTAATCTTCGCATGGCGGATATTATGTACGTAGACAAATATCGTACTTGCTCGGTCCATTGTTATGTATTGTCTAAGTGTTTTGGAAACACCCACTTAGTGTAAGTGGTTGAGGTGAACACACCCTCTCCTTGACGCCCTTGACCATTGCAGCATAGATCACAGTCGCGCTGACGCGTGCTGAGTTATTGTGATTAGTTGCTATTGTCAATTGGTTGTTAATTTCTCAATTAATTAATGTTGATAGAGTCCTGTTCGTATACACATACACGGCAGCAGAGCAGGCATCTGTCTAGACAAGTCTGTGTGTCCTGGTGTTCCTTTGCCTGTGGCAAGATATGTAGGTGCACCCTCACTGCAGTATGGAAACCGCCTTTCCTTCTTGTAATGCTACTTGTTGATAAGCATCCTGTTCAAACTCGGGTCATGTAAGTCCTGAAATAGCAAATTTAGCCCCATCATTGCTGGCTTAGAAGTTTGTAAGGATACAAAACGGGGAGACAATGCTGTCAAACAACTGCAACACTTTACTTGAGGCTCGCAGATTGGGGAGATACATACTTATGTATGTATAAACCTAAATATTCTATGTCTGTGGTTACTTAAGTATCATATATGTAGAACATGTGCATTAGCATGGGAATACTTTGTACTTTGGGGGGCTTATTCAATTTCATGTGCAATTCATGTGCAGTGTAATAACTCGATTAATATATGATCAAGTAAACATTGACTAGAATAAAAAAAGAATGGGGGGAACTATAGCCCCTCTAGCCCCCATGGTTCCTACACCTATGATGAATGATATACCCACAGGCGTCAGAGCTGTGGAGATTGGCTAGGGGGACATGTAGCCTCCTCCCTGCTCCCACCTCCTTATTGTACAGTTGTGGAGTAGCTCAGTATGATCCAGCAGTTAGTGCATGTTAGCTTAGGATATGGTTCATGCCACCAGAGTACAGACATAAGGCTGCCTCAGTGTTTCCTATGTACATAGTGTGGCATCATTCTGTGTGCAGTTTCCGATATATGCCTGCTGAGTGCTGATAAGTTTTCAAGGTATTTTGAACCTTTTGTGTGCTAAAGTTGCTGTTTTGCAATAAATTTTCACTGTATGTGATTTTCCTTTGTGTGTAGAGCCCAGAAGTGCACCAAGACCAATTCCTTCCAAGGAAACCCATACATCCGCAACTAGGACAACAGGAGAGACAAACGTAGATAGTCCTAAACCAAAGAAGGAGGAGCTTAGAGGAAGTAAGCATTCTTTAAAATCGAGTTCTAAACCTAAACTAAAGGAGGATAGTGAGCAGAATGAAAAGGGATCTCAGAGAAGTCTTCATTCCAGGAAGAGTGCAACTGTAGTTACAAAAGACTCGGAAGAAAAGATGGACAATAAATCAGATGTGGAACCTCAACAGAGTGAGGGAGGAAGTAGACAGAATGTAGGAGAAGAAGAAACCGAGAAAGTAAAAGAACAAAATGAATCACCCACTCCAACTGGTAATGATAAAGACAATGACGATGAAGTTGGAGACTTGGCAGTGGAATCTGTGACAAGCACTGACTTCACAGCTGACTCGAAGGGGAATGTAAAAGGAGTCGATGATGAGCTCCACTCAGAGAGTGGACCAATAGGAAAGTACAGTAGAAGCTTAGCTGCTGAAGTAGTTGATAGTGCTGTAAAGCAACCACAATCCGATCAAGAAGATGCATCTGTAGTTAAGACTGATCACGAAGTTGATACACCCGATGAAGCAGTGATAGTGCCTTTTGAGTCACCACAGTCCCAAGAGCCAAAGGAGATGCTGTCTGAAGAACCCAAGGAGACACCGTCTGAAGAAACCAAGGAAACACCATCTGAAGAGCCAAAAGAGACACCGTCTGAAGAGCCAAAGGAGACGCTATCTGAAGAACCCAAGAAAACACTGCCTGAAGAGCCAAAAGAGACACTGTCTGAAGAGCCAAAGGAAACACCGTCCGAAGAGACAAAGGAAACACCATCTGAAGAGCCGAAAGAGACACCGCCTGAAGAGCCAAAAGAGATTCCGTCTGAACCCAAGGAGACACCATCTGAAGAGGCAAAGGAGACATCTGAAGACCTCAAGGAGACACCGTCTGTAGAGCCAAAGGAGACACTGCCCAAAGAGGCAGAGGAGACACTGTCTGAAGAGCCAAAGGAGGAACCATCTGAAGAACCCAAGGAGACACTGTCTGAAGAACCCAAGGAGACACTGTCTGAAGAGCCCAAGGAGACACTGTCTGAAGAGCCAAAGGAGACACTGTCTGAAGAACCCAAGGAGACACTGTCTGAAGAACCCAAGGAGACACTGTCTGAAGAACCCAAAGAAACACCATCTGAAGATCCAAAGGAAACACCATCTGAAGAACCCAAGGAGACACTGTCTGAAGAGCCAAAGGACACATCGTCAGAAGAACCAAAGAAAGCAATGTCTGAAGAACCCAAGGAAACATTGCCTGAAGAGCCAAAGGAGACACCGTCTGAAGAGCCAAAGGAGACACCGTCTGTAGAGCCAAAGGAGACACCGTCTGAAGAATCCAAGGCAACACTGTCTGAAGAACCCAGGGAGACTCCGTCCGAAAAGCCAAATGAGACACCATCTGAAGAGCCAAAGGAGACATCATCTGAGGAACCTAAGGAGACACCATCTGAAGAGCCAAAAGAGACACCATCTGAAGAGCCAAAGGAGACACCATCTGAAGAGCCAAAGGAGGCACCATCTGAAAAGCCAAAGGAGGCACCATCTGAAAAGCCAAAGGAGACACCATCTGAAGAGCCAAAGGAGGCACCATCTGAAAAGCCGAAGGGGGCACCATCTGAAGAGCTAAAAAATGACACAAATCTATCCTCCACAAAGCACAGTGGCTGCAGTTCCTCAGCTGTGAACATCAACAATTCAGGTGCTGATGATATGAAAAGCTCAAAAAGTGTTACTTCTTTAAGACAACAGAAGACCTCCAGTACAGATCAGCTCCGCACGTCCTCTCGCACCAGCATCAAAAGCTCCAAGGGGAAAATGTCTGGATCTAGACTTAGTATTTCATCAAAGAAATCTGTCAAGAGTGCAGCTGCATAGTTAGCAGCACCATTTTGAATTCCACACTCACACACATTGCATACATTTTCTGTATTTGACTCATTATATGTATGCTTGTACATTTTTGACTTCTGTGGGTTTGCATATTCATGTACGCACCTCTTTACATTTACCAAAATAATAAACATTAATTCTTTTTTATTTAATAAATTTTACTACAGCACTGTAATAATATGATTCAAATTCAAAGCAACAAGTAATACAATGATGCTTGGGCCACTCAGTATTATCACAATACTTGAAATCTAAAAAGGTTACATGCCAAGTGTATGTACACATGTATACATATTACAGAATGTTGCAATAGAGGTCAAACAGAAACAAAAAAACATTGTACAAATTCAGGAATTTTCCACTTCTTGGTTGCTGTGTAAGAAAACAAAAGATAAAGCAATGATTTGGTGCGTGTGCTTGCATAAGATTGCTACGAGGGTCACAGCAAGATGGATGGCTTTGGAATGGGGGACTGATACATGCACACATTGGATGTAAAAGGCGACATCAGGTGTGAAACTCAGCATCGATCATGTCTGCAATTTGTGATGTTATATATTATCATGATTCTATTGGATGCTCTCCAGCAAATGTTGTGCTACCATTCAAAGAAGAAGGAAGCTGGAGGAAGGTCTGAGCAAAGGTATTGGTAGGCAGCCCTTTATCTAAATCCATGGGGTCCCCCCCCCAGCTCCCCACCAGCTCCCCCGCCAGTTCCCCCACCAGCTCCTCACCAGCTCCCCCGCCAGCTCCCCACCAGCTCCCCCACCAGCTCCCCTGCCAGCTCCCCTGCCAGCTCCCCCACCAACTCCATCACCAGCTTCACAACAAGCTCCACCCCCAGCTCCATCACCAGCTTCATCACCAGCTCCACCACCAGCTCCACCACCAGCTTCATCACCAGCTCCATCACCAACTCTATCACCAGCTCCATCACCAGCTGCCCATTTCATGCATACTTCACAAGACTACAGTGAAACCTTTCTCAAATCCAACACTCAATGGGGCTTGAAGAAAATGTCAGATTAGTGGATTGTTGGATTACAGAGTAATTCTCAGTATATAAAAGAGTCGGATTAGAGAGACTGTTGGATTATAAAGATACCTGATTATAGAGATACAAGTATTTAATATCTACGTATGTCAGTACTCACTTGCACTTGGTACATCGGTAAAACACAGTCTGGCCTTCATCTGCCGATCGCAGTTGCTGAGTGGTATAGGACATCTGCTCGTGCCCACACTTTGAACACTTCCTGTCAATCTACACAAAGACACATAAAAAAGGATATGATCTGATTTAGGGTCTATGATCTGACAATATACTCTGTGATCTGACCAATACAAGACTTGGTCTCGTGTGCTAGACCCCACACCAAGATAGACTTGCGTAGCCAGACCGATTTCCCCTCCATTTTTATGGCACATGTGAGAGAAAGTGTCTGTCTGTAGTATCTATGGTCTACGCGAGACTAACACCAAGGGTCTGGTGGCAAAACTATACAAGACTCAGTGCATGGATCAACTATACACATCTATAATCTCATACATGAGCCGAAAACATTTTGTTAGAGTACCAACCAATGGTCCACTGCTTTCATCCTTGCTCTTGGAAGCTTGTTTAGACTTCAGCCAGGGATGTTCAAATTCAATGCATGTGTACTCCTCCACTTGTCGGTATTCTGAGTATTAGATAGTTAATACCAGACACCACTTTGGAAAGTTATAGTACAAAACGCGCATGGGTACACTGACTTGTTGTAAACTTGCACACCTTGCATTTAAGCAGATCATTCTCGTCTGCAATAGGTAGTATGGCCCCACAACGCTGACAAAACTTACTTAGAAAACTCTCCATCTCAATTTTACAATAACCAATGGTATAC
Source organism: Halisarca cf. caerulea (assembly GCA_963170055.1). Classification (NCBI taxonomy): domain Eukaryota; kingdom Metazoa; phylum Porifera; class Demospongiae; order Chondrillida; family Halisarcidae; genus Halisarca; species Halisarca cf. caerulea. The sequence goes on from CAUJGJ010000083.1 coordinate 3,302,447, forward strand.
AAAGTGCTAGATCAAATTGAGAAAACACACAGGATTTTAGCACCCACTAAATACCGGGCCACGTGCGAAGACCCTTCTTTTCGGCCATTTTCCGATGGGGGAACACCCAGCGGGTTGCAAAGAGGGGATTCCCTCCTGAACGTTCTGTCCCGCGACATGAATGGGAAAATGGCGCTAGAGTTTCGGATTCTTGCCTCATGCCCCGTGAGTAAAGCGCGGGTTGCTCAAATGGTTCTTCCCCACCAAACCGTCGATACTCCAGTTTTCATGCCCGTTGGGACCCAGGGAACGCTGAAAGGAATGACTCCCCATCAACTGAAGGAGCTAGATTGTCAGATTTTGCTCGGAAATACCTACCATTTGGGTAGTAGACCGGTAAGAATTAACGAATGGACATTATTCTATGTTTATTTCTTGTAAATGAGTAAAACTGACTCAATCAGGGTGTGCAGCTGTTTAAGGAAGTGGGAGGGCTTCATGAATTCATGGGATGGAGTAGAGCTCTCTTGACAGTGAGTGCACGTGAGAAGGAGCCATCGTTGTTCCTGAAACGCGCCGAAGTATGGATACTGTGCTATAACATTGGGTAGTGATCCTTTTCTGTTTTCCATGAAGGACAGTGGCGGTTTTCAAATGGTGTCTCTCCTGAAGCTGGCTGAAATAACTGAAGTGAGTGTTCTGTTCATATTTGTACAAAAGAATTCCTTCTATCATACTTGAAGTAAATGTACATATAGGGAGACTATGAAAGATTGCACGGAGAGTATATAGTTAAGCCTCTTTACAATGACACCATTGGGTCCTCTACAATCTGCTGCTATAACCAAGTTGTTGTTGTAACTGATTCATTTGTACAGAGACTAGTCATAGACACTATACTACGTAACTGTAGTATAGAGTGTCTAGGGACTAGTAAACCAGTTCCCAACATGTGGGTTGTTGTAGAGAGATTGGTGTGTGGATATTAAGCGACTTTATAACGATGTTTGATTGTGCAACATCACCACACACACACACACACACACACACACACAGAGAGAGAGAGAGAGAGAGAGAGAGAGAAAGAGAGAGAGAGAGAGAGAGAGAGAGAGAGAGAGAGAGAGAGAGAGAGAGAGAGAGAGAGAGAGAGGGCTAAATCCCTCCTTGTTTGCAGAAAGGAGTAAAGTTTCAGTCACCTCACGATGGGAGTGAGATGCTGCTGACACCTGAGGAGTCCATTCAGATCCAGAACGCCATAGGAGCAGACATCATCATGCAGTTGGATGATGTGGTGCATGTACTGACCACAGGGCCTCGGGTGGAGGAGGCCATGTGGAGGTCCATAAGGTGGTTAGACAGGTTGGTAGTGTGTGCACACAGACACATGCACACACACACACACACACACACACACACACACACACACACACACACACACACACACACACACACACGCACACACACACACACACGCACACACACACATACACACACACACACATACACACACACACACACACACACACACACACACACACACACATACAAACGCACACATGCATGCATTCACACACACATGCATACACACACACACACACACACACACACACACACACACACACACACACACACACACACACACACACACTCAGTGAGAGGGACTTGTTGCACATACGTATGTGCTCACATGCAGACACACTCCTATTGCAGGAGCATCAAGGCTCACAGTCGATCTCATGACCAGAATCTGTTTGCCATCATCCAAGGCGGACTGCAGCTAGACTTGAGGGAACTTTGCATCAAAGGTAAACTACGTATATGGCAGATAAAATTTAGCCTCTCTTTATGCTAGGAAACCTAGCTTCATGGTTCAGCTAAATTGTAATATGATTATATTGTACACTTGTAAAGGAGCACACATACGTAAATACGTAGGTGAGCCAACTAGAACTTGTTTAATTCTTCCTCAAGCCCATTCTGAGCATAGTTCTGATGGTGTTCTAACAAGATTGTCACTTGGTGCCTTACATGTTGGATGTTTCCTGACTAACTCCACTTCTCTTATTATAGAGTATGGTAGTACTCCATATGTAGGATTGACACCGAAAAAATATGGCCACCATACTTTAGTGCATATTTATTTTCGCCTGAAAACTAACGATACAGTACAGTTAGAAACAGGTACAGGGCCAGGTGGTCCAAGAGCAAGACGGACATAGGGCTAGACGAGCATAGGGCTATACATACATGAAGCTAGACGGGTATAGGGCTAGACAGAATTTAGTTGGACTGAGTGCACACTGTGTAAATTCCTACATCCTGCAGCACATACGTATAATGCATGTGCTGTACGTACAGTACATGCAGGATGCGGGAATTTGCACAGTGTACACTCAGTTCAACTAAACTCTGTTTAGCCCTATACCCGTCTAGCTTCTTGTATGTGTAGCCCTATGCTCGTCTAACCCTATGTCCGTCTTGCCCTTTGACCACCTAGCCCTGTACCTGTTTAGCAACTTACCCTTATTCCAAGTGTTTTTGGAGGATCCTTTTTTGATGAAGCCTTTTTGCACATTCTGTGTTGATTATACAGTCCTTTTACCATTTTTAAATAGTTTTTATACACCCTTACACACACAATTGCACACACATGTACACACGTACACACACACACACACACACACACACACACATGCACACACACACTCACACACATACACACACACACACATACAATATCATACCAAATTATAACGGTTGGCCATTGGCCTTATGCCATGCTTAGTCCTAAGATGGCCGCACACAAAGTTCTATGGTCTGCCATTTTGGCTGGTCAAATTTTGACCTTTGATTAAAAATTACAAGATGAACTAACCCTTTTTACTCTCTTAGACTAACATTTTAGAATGTAAGTTAATCTATCGATTTTAAAATATTACCCTTGAATTCTTTAGTTTAGGTTCTTATAGTAGCGCTGATAGTGGCTACAACAAATGCAGCCATTTTGTTACTATAAAAATAGTAACACCAAATTTCACTATACTGTAATAGTAAAACGAAGCAAAGCACCACAATAATCAAGTCAACAGTGACTATTAATCACTAATGAGTGGTTTAATCCACTGAAACTGGACTTTAACTGAAACTATGAAAGCACCTTATTGTGTGGAAGTAATGCAATGTGTGTTCCCACTTTTGGTGTTGTAGTTTCTGGTGCATGAAGTTTTCACCTTGTTGTAGTCATGTCTGACAATGTCCGGCCAAATGTAGCATTGATCCGACATACAGAACAAGCATGAAGAGTTATAATTTGGTCTGCAGTATGATGAGTACCTCAGTGATGGTTTGTGAATAATGCTATAGTTCTGATGTGATGTAGCTCACTTGTACTCTACTGCTCAGAAATGGTGAAGAGAGGTACTCCTGGATATGCAATAGGAGGGTTGAGTGGAGGAGAGGACAAGCACCAGTTTTGGACGGTGATATCCAAATGTACAGATCTCCTTCCTCGGGACAAGCCTCGCTATGCTATGGGAGTGGGGTCAGTCTCTTGTAATGTGAGCTAGTATGAGCTTGGCCAGTCTTGTTAGCATGTACATACATATGTATTGCACATTGAATATGGGAACAATGTATAATTTAGACTGCTTGGAATGGGCTGTCTGAGTGTACATATGCATGTTGATGAGAAGCTTTTTGTAGTCATTTGTAAATGTTGTAGTTTTGTATATACTAACTTGTTTTAGTCATTCACAAAGCAGTCTAGTCTAAAAAGCTAGCCTGTCTCCGCAAGTGCCCTACTCTTGCTGAGACGGGCTAGCTTGTTAGACTAAAAGCAGTCTGTGGTTGCTGTGTCCTCTTGAGCTGACAGTCTTTACTGTCTGTTAGTGAGGGCTCTCCAATTTAATCTTATGGTCATTTAATTATTTTCCTTTGTCATTACTTTGATGTGGCAAAATTTACATATGCATATACTGTAGTATAAGCTGAGTATAAATACCTTGCCTGTATGATTGATGAGTTTCTAGATTTGAATACTATGGTAGAGTGTGCAAGGATGGGGAGGAATGCCTTGAGTATGTGGATGGCCTACCCAGTTAAAGTAAATTAGTATTATGCAGAGCTGTCTGATCTTCTGTTCAGGATTTGCACATTGTGACATACAGGAAGTTGAT
>CAUJGJ010000083.1:3311600-3334100 GCA_963170055.1 Halisarca cf. caerulea
TTGCTTTGGAAGTTGGATCAGTATTTGAAAGGAGACACAAAAAGGTATGGGTAACTGAACAACTTGTTTGTCCCACTCTTTCTGGATACCATGCAGCGCACCAGCCAGAGGGGGGGTATGCAGGATCAGAAATTCTCTTCCATATACTGAGTGCTTTTTCCGTGTCAGGACAAACAGCACATGAGAACCTAGGTGGCAGTAGGACCAAGGTGATCGAGGAGGTGCCTGCAGCGGAATTGAGCCAAAAAGGCAGAAGGCGCAAGCCTGGCCACACTCCTGATCCCTATACCACCAGCATTAACAGGCAGTGACGCTTGTAACCAACACTTATCACTGAGGTGGATGTTACAGATAGCTTCCGAAAGAGATTTATGAACATCATCGAATGTGTCAAGGAGAAGGGACAGAAAACCTGGAGCTGTGTGGAGAACGTACTGTACCTTTTGCAAAGCAAAAGCATTCCGAATTCAGAAGGCAAAGTGCATCGTGGGCCTGTAACTGCTCCAGTCTACTACCAAGTAACTTCAGTTGCCCTATCCTGGACTTCCACATGTGCACATCGGTGATGGATTCCATGCCTCCTATAAGTGAGCCCGAAAATGTCACATGTGTGGGTTCTGTTGGGTGGAGACAAGGATAGCAGGAGAGCTAGCATATCAATTTTGGTAGACTCCTCTGCACAAATGACCTCAGATTTGTTGTGATTCAGAGAAAGATTGATGCTACTGGCAGCCTGCTTCATGTACGACAAAATCAGATTTAACATCATCCAGGCTACCACCTAGGGTGCCATCATCAAGATAAAAACTGTAAATTCTGACTTCATTTTCACAATGATGTCATGAATGGCCAGGCAGAAAATTAAAAGCAGGGGGCTGAGTGGATCACCCTTTTGGACCCCTTCAGCAGAGGGAATTGTGTGTTTTCCAAAGAACAACTGTAAGGAAGGGAAGTGATAGGCAGAGTAAGCTAATGGCAGAAGTGCAGGGGCCTTTTCTCTAACTGAGTGCAGAATCTTGTCACGCCGGACACTGTTGAATGCATTAGTAAAGTCCAGTTTAAGCAGAAGTTGGTCATCCTTCATGTTGGCCATGTATGGACCTGGCTGCGTGGACTGCACTTCAGCCCCCATGGAGGTACCAAAGCCCATTTGCATAGGATATAGGATGGATCCTATAGCAAATTTCTGCACTGCATGGGCTTGTGGATGGATAATGACTGCCTAAGAGTTGCTGTTGGCCTTCGCCTTGGCTCTAGCCTGTGTTTGCCACATTTGTGTCCCAATGTGCACGTGGAAGTAATGTTGATGAAAGTGGAATTCATGCCTTGAGTTGTCGGAAGAGCCAAGGCAGGTTGCCTCGCCACGCCAGCCTTAATGACATTGATCAAGTGAGCCCTTGTGCCAGCAAATGTGCCTTGTACATGTGAACCATGAGGCCTCTGCCATGCAGTCAGATGGGAGGCGACCGGATGGCATCTACATCATTCCTTGGTCACGGGGCACATGCCTGGCATGGGATGCTATGTGCCATGATATGTATGCTCCCTCCAACATTCAGCTAGCTTGTTCAGGGCCTGGTCTTGTTGGTGATAAAGCAGCCTCCGTCAAACCTTGGCTGTATGAGGATCTATGCATTACCCATGCATGATTTTGTCCCTATATTGCCATTAACATGTTCTGAAGTAAACGTGAAGATTCTGATTTAAACTCACCAAAAAATTACTGTTCTTGACCAAAAACATGCAACCACAAACAACAAACAGTGACTTTTTCACAAATTTGTGATAATAATCAGCAGCCCAAATTGCTAAATCACAAATTTGTGAAAACTGAAAATCACAAATTTGTGAAATCCTGTTTGAGTTTGTTGGTGATAGGGCAATAACCTGTGAATAATCATGCACTTGTGAGAAAACAAGCTAAAATGGAAATTGTTATTGGCCAACATTTGCAAAGTTTTGATAACATTCTTTTGTTTTTCAACATACCTCACTAAAAACAAGGCTGTTATGCATAACAATATGCTTGTTTACAACAATCCCTGCAGATTTGTTATGAAAACAGTATGAAAGTTAGCAATTTTGGCTACAAGCCAAATCAGAATTTTCACATTTACTTCAGAACATGTTCATTGAATCAGCTGGCTTGTTTTGAAAAGATGCACTATCCTAGCTTTTTTCACGAGCTTGCAAAACGTACTATAGAGCACAGTCTAAAGATCCGCTTTACTATGATCTTAAGATTTGTCAGAGAATCAGTGTTTGAATTTGTGTGCGAAGAATTTAACACTTATTTTATACTAGCTTGCAATTGTTGTTCATTTGACTAACAGATGCTACTTTTAGGTGTGTACTCTGTTGTTCTATGTGTTACAGTATGTGTGTTTCTCTGTTTCTTTCTCTTTTAAATTACCTTGTTGTATATTCTCTGTTTCTATTTGAATTATTGAAAAAATATAATATACATTATACCATATAAGAACCCATTTAAAATGGAAAAAAGATGTACTAGGAATAAAAACGGTTAATCGTCAAAAAACATTGGAACAAGTTAGGGTTGTTTGCTACACAGGGCTGCATGGACAGGGATAGGGATAGACATATAGGATTAGACATGCATATAGGGCTGGACAAACATATATAGGGCTACACATGCATAGGGCTAGGCGGGCATAGGGATAGGCCTACATGTATGGGGCTAGACAGGCATAGAACTAGACAGAGTTGGGTTGGACTGGGTGCAGTGTGCATATTCTTAATTTTGAAACAAACATGAACCTATTAACTTAAAGCTGTTTTCTGCCCTTAATAATTCCATTCCCCATGTCTGCAAAATTTTGCACAAATTGAAGAAGTTGCTGCATGCATAGTGCATATTTTTACCTGTTATATACATAATACATTCATATAAGAAGCAAGGTGGTCAATGACCGTAACCATCATGCAACGAGAACCCCCCCCCCCCCCTCCCCCAATGTGTCTGATTTACCTCTAATAATGGACACCCAAATGAAAGGATGACAATGATTACCGAGCGGTAGCGAGGTTAATTGGGGGCGAGCGTAAGCGAGCCCCCCCCCCCCCCCTGATGGCTCAAGTACGGGGAGTCCGGCGGCAGCCCGCCTACGCAGGGGCCGCACCTAAAACGCTGGCCGGATTTAGGCCACCCATCATTTTCTTCTCCGGCCGACTGCTCCTCGGCCGAGAGACTAGCAGGCACGAGGCACCAACGCCAACGCCGGGGTGCAAGCGTTCTGCGTCCTAAAGCGAGAAAAGCCGAATGATCTAGACCGCCATACGCGCAGGAGGGATCCAAAGTTGTGGCAATTCGACCGTATCGGCGCGCATTCGAACGCCCCATGCACTTGAAAACCTACGTAAAAGAAACGAAGTGTAAAGCCCGTCAACTCTATCGAAGCAAAATTTTATTTTACGGTGGCCGAAAGCTAGGGCCGGGTTGCAGATTTACCTTCGGGCAACGCCACCATCTTGCCGGCCATTTTGGAATGCATTCGTTCTGGCTCAGTATCGCGATTTGATGCCAATGTTCGTGGCATGGCTATTACGGTTGGCCCTCGTTTCAGAAGCTATGTGCGTCGTCGTGATGCATGTGAATTTTAGCCCCAGTTTCTGATTCTTCCTCGACCAATTCGCCTTTGCCTAACCTTGCTATAGTATGGAGTGTGTCTATTCCTAAATGATGACGTCATTCTCGTGTACTACAAACAAACCTTGCCTACCATGCTGCTGTCAGCTATATCAATCAATCAACCATGTAATCAACCAATCAATTAGACCATGCATATGCACAAATGGTATATAGAATAGAATTCAAATCAAAGCACTGATCACTGTTACATACGATTGCCATGCAGCTACATAAATATACATTATGAATAGTTGGAAATCAGCTCAACAGCAATCTAAATGGGAAATTACTCTAATCAAGCATGCAGTCCACATGATTTTCTTCACTGAGGGACTGGGTTGACAAAATGTGCAGGGTGCTGATAATATGCCTTGTTGATGTCACCACAGCTGTCCAAAGCAACGCTCGCCCCCCATGATGCATTTTGCATCTCACTAGTTGATTCAGTCGCAGACGGGACTCCATTCGAGGTTGCCCACGCATTCGGCGGGTAAATTACCACCTTTAGGCCAATGAGCTAAAAACTTTGCACGCGAATTGCGACTCGACTTCACAGGTTTATTGCATGTTTACATCTAAAAGTAACTCGCCGAGAGGAATTCTTCACGTTAAGCTGTTGATCGCTTCGTTGGGCGATCTCGCTGATCGATAAAGGCAGAAAAACCTTCCTTTTTTGGTCAACACCAGGCGATGTCAGACTTCAACGTTCGGTCCTTTTCCCCGTGTTCGAATACATAAAAAATGACACTCTTGAATTTATCGTAAGCGATTTTAGATTACTTTCGAACGAAAGGAAGGATATGTGATATTGCGATTCGGGCCACTAAATAGCCACGCCATTGTGACGGCCATTTGCCAGCCCTGCCAACTGTGACTATAGATTGTGTGTGCGGCCATGTTTCCGTACAAACGCCGAGTGCGGAGCAGGAAGGAGAGTGCATGCCTTTTGCCGCCATCGGCGCCTTCGTAAAGAAGGAATATGCTGGCACAGGTGTGTAAATAATAGGTGTTGAAATTTTACAGGCATAATGCGGGAATATAATTGATCACAAATTTTATATTGGCATGCCCAATGCATATGCTACAGGGGGTTCAGATAAGTGGCCAATAGCTCAACTATTATATACTCTGAGTACTACTAGGGAGTGTATTTTGTCTAGTGAGTTTGTCAGGACAAGCAGTAGTGTTGAAATTCGTGTGAGTGCAGAACTAAAAAACTGATTACGGTTTATACCAAAATTATAAAAATGTGTACTAACATGGTGACTAAGAAACAAATCGTCAACTGATCATGAGCTATCAATAGTCCAAACATTCAGCATTGCAGAAGGTATCACTGTTCAAAAAGCATGCATGATCCCTTTAAAATGTCCCATTCCTTCACACAGGACCAAAGGGGTTTGTCTGGCTACATGAGACTAGCTCACAACTACATTATAATTTTATGCAATCAATTATTTCATCCATATTCCCATTCCCATTCAATTTCAATGTCCTTTCCTTTTAGCGAGGTTCTGAACTTTGTTCACGACTAGTACATAATAATATAGTCTAGCTGCTAGCCCCTACTTTTACCCTTCGCGTGGACGCGAAGGGTAAAAGTAGGGGCTAGCAGCTAGACTAATAATAATACTGCTGCAATTGATCAGCCAGATCACGTGACACATGCAATTCAGCACAATTCCTAGTCTCGTACCCAGACCCACTTCCGCCCGAATAAAATGGCGGGCGGAAGTGGGTCTGGGTACGAGACTACTATTAAGTATCGATATCCTAGATATGGCTTCTTTCTTCCATAGATCATCAGCGAAATCGACGGATGTAGCAGAACTACGATCACGATTTATTCAAGTGCTGGAACATTTCGAACGAGACAAGGAGAAGGACATGATAGATCTTCGTAACAAATACGAATCAAGGTTGGAAATAGCTGAAAAGGTGAAGCAGTTTACAAAGTGTATGCTGGCTGAAAAGAATAGGAAGTGTCGAGAACTTGAAGAACATTTGCAGGATTTCGAAGAAATATATCGCGAAGAAGTCAGCAATCACCAGTCAACAATGAGGAAAAAAGAATCTTACAAAGCAAGCCTGTATGAAGTAGAAAAGAAGTTTCGGGAGACCCAAACACGTCTATATAATTCCGAACGCGATCGTAAAAAAATGGAAGCTCGCCTATTGAGACTCAGTCTGCTGCATTCTGAGCATTGTCTAGCCAAAATTGAGGCAGAACGTACTTGTAATGAATTGAAGGGAAAGTATGAAAAGCTCAGGTTTGCATATGAAATTGTGGTTTTCGAACACAAGAAGACAAGAGCTTCTGTTGTTGATTTGCAACAAGCTAATGACCAGTTGCAGCATGAATTAGCAGTTTCAAAATTACAAGCAATATCTCAGTTAAGATCAGGTGAGAGCAATGTTGTATAATTAATTGCATGCATGTTCAGCTTAGACTAATATTATAGTATTAATTATGCATAGCTGCATGAGCCAATCAAAGTATATCATGCATGATTAGGGACATTGTCAATTCAATTTGGTCATATCATTATAATTGTCAAATTAATTTTTAGTTTTAATTACTAGTTACTAGGACATGCAACTGCACACACTGTTAGTTTGTGTGATGTGATCTGTATATAGTTGTTAATGTCCTTCTCCCGGTCACTTATGATTTAATAAATTATAATAGTGGAATTCCATCACACAGTTGAATATGTACCGGAGACTGTACAAGATATTTCAAGGGATCGAAGTGAGTCCATTCATATACATCATCCAGTACAATGTCATGCATGCCTAACTTAGTCTGGGTCTATGCCTATAATAATGATTATTTTTTAGCAAAATAATAATTTATATTAAAGTCATCAGAACAATTATTTTAAATGTCATTTATGCAAGGAACTGCATGGTGTAATACATGCGTGCAGTCATTGATTACATAGCTGCATCAACTTTTACACAGCGTCTATTGTTGCATACAAAAAAGGTGGTGTGTCTGCATGTAATATTATTTAATTTATGAGTTTTTAGTTTTTAGCAAAATATTTCCATTCCTAATGTATGGGTTGCCATGCATGTTTTTCCATGTTATCCCTATACATCGCCATATGAACCACTACTGTATAGTTTATGATAATCCATCCAAATTAATGTCACTACAAAATTATAATGTGCACAATGTCATGCATATTTAACAAGTAGTATTGACAAGGCACTGTGTGTTTTGTACTTGATGTGGACATTTTTCTTCTGAATCGATTAATTACCCTGCATAAAAGTCAATACATTAACTGTTACAATAATAAAGATTTATTGTATACTGTCTATAAAAACTATACTCTTAACCGTACACATGCATTCATTCCACATCCAGGTAGAGTAGCTGAACAGATCGGTGAAGCTATTGAAGAGTATGAAGAAAATTGTCAAACTATTCAACAAAATGATGATACTATAATTTCTATTGACAACAGCAAAGGCTATTCAGAAGCATACATGGGCTTTAAAGCAGTGATGGACTCTAAACGCTCCAGCTATCGAGTTCTCAACCCCCAGTTCGGTCCAGTTGCCATCTGCTTGAGTTGTATGAAGCAGCCAGATACAACCGTACATCCAGCCTTGAAGGAATTCCTTCAAAATGGAGTAATTTCTACTCTCAGTGCATGGGAAGCTTATGTAGAAGACACTTTATCCGAAGCGTTTGACATCATGATGACAGAATTTTCGGGTGCACCGATGGAAGAATGGGGAAATGACAGTTCTGATTGCTGTGATCAGTTGATGAGAAAATGGAAACACTGTCGAACAGCTATCAATATTGGAAACAATTCAATAAATTGCCCACTGCGTGCAAGAAATGCTCTCATTAATCATGATAAAAATCGTGTTTTGAAGCGCATGCGTCCACTATTGCAGGGAAGTCATGGGATTGATGACTCATTTCGGTCATTGTTCGCTCCGAAGCACAGCTCCAGTGAAAGTAACAAACTATCCAGCTTCATGGCTGGCAATGCATTCACCTACTCCTATGTGCTACAGAATGGTGATGCCGTTAAGGTGCGAATTGAAGATCCACAGCTTCTTCATGATATCCTCCGCTTATATTATGGGATTCGCTGCACCTTTGCTCATGGATGTGGAAATATTTACAGGACTTTTGAAAATCCACAAGGATCCCTTCATAAATTTCCCAAGTCACCCAATGAACTTCCTTTTGTTGGAGTTGAAGAATGTAACAACCCAGCTGCCCCAAGAGCATGTGAAGTTGCACAAGAAGTGTTTGAGCTGTTTAAAGAAGTGCAAAGGTGTGGAAAGGAAGTCAACATTGATTATCCCACACTTGTCAATTTAGACAGGTTCTTTGTTCGTGCATCCCATTTCCTACCCCTGGCAATAGGGCATATGCTTAAAAGAGATTTGGATTTAACTCTCTGGGGGTTTGATCAACAGAGGTTTAGTACGCACAAACCAGAACTGTAATATCCCTATCATCACAACAGTGTGAACCTTACTTATTGATGATCTAGTTATAAATTGACAATTTGTTTTCTCAGGACAATAATTTTTTTCTACTATATCATTATTATTAAATTTAATATCTTGCGTTAAATACCAACCCTGATGGCAATTTGTGTTCACCATTCTGTATAAGCTTATGCGTGTGCTTTTGTGCTTAAACTAAATCCACATTATGTTATTATATTTTCAAAACTATTATCTTTTACTGGTGACTTTACATGTAATTATAGCAACTGCTGTCAGAGTATATCTATGCATACATATAACGATTTGATGAATCATATTTGTTGTTACATTATGCATGATATGTGAATGTTTATGGTGTAGTGACACACACTACAGTTGTCCCATGTAAGCAATAGCACTACAGCCCTCAATGTAACTTGGTGGACAACAATTTTGTTTGCCACTATCATGGTGCCCCCATATGCAGCTAGCTGTCGCAATTACGTACATTATGTCCATATGCATGTCGTGTGCTGATATCATCAGTGTTGTACGTATAGAAAGCAAGAATGGCAGTATTTACTATTACCTATGAGACCGCCCAAGTTCGAAGTTCATAAACTACCTTGCTAAATTACCACTACATCTACAGCAATAATGTTATCGTTTGATCATAGATAGATACTAGATAGATATATCGTTTGATGATCACAATAATATAAAAATAATACATTGCATGGAATGTTTATGCAATCATTGGTAGCTATTGCGTAATAGCTTGCCTGCAAAGTTGTCTCTTTTCGAACTCATTGTGGTCTCTTCCGTTGTGGTCAAGTGCTCTCTCAATTTCTGTCATGAATAATGAGTTATCAGGTGTACAGGTAATTAAATGTCATGCTATTTCTTGTTCTTGGTATTTAAGCTCAATTTTCCTTCCAGTAACGATGGTAGCAAGACAGGGTCACCAAAGAAACCGCCTTTTCTACGTTATGAAGACCTCACGTCCAGAGTGGAGCCAAATTTCACCCCTCGTCGATCGTCTGCTGGAGGGGAAGACTTTGTAAGTTAGCAAGTTGATCAACATACGTAGGATAGAAGCTATATAGGACTACAGAACTTATTTACTTGTACCGTTCAGTCTTGTGTGTGTGTGTGTGTGTGTGTGTGTGTGTGTGTGTGTGTGTGTGTGTGTGTTTAAGTGTGTGTATGTGCATGTTCGGGTGTGTGTTTAAACATGAATGAATATCACATGTTTTACCTATGGGCAGAGTGACAATCTCCGCCAAAAGCTGTCTTCCTTACGAGAGGAGAATACAGGACTGGTCACTCAGAGCCAACAACTACTGGGGGAACTGGAAGATACCTCACACAGGCTACTACTGGCCAACAGGGAGGTGTGTGATTGTGTGTGTGTGTGTGTGTGTGTGTGTGTGTGTGTGTGTGTGTGTGTGTGTGTGTGTGTGTGTGTGGTGTGTGCGTATGTGTGTGTGTGTGGTGTGTCTGTGTGTGTCTGTCTGTGTGTGTGTGTGTGTGTGTGTGTGTGTGTGTGTGTGTGTGTGCGTGCGTGTGTGTCTGTGTGTGTGTGTCTCTGTGTGTGTGTCAGTACCGTATTCGCGGGGTGTATATTTCGCAAATCAAGGACTTGGCTGTAATTCGTGATTTTATTTTCGTGAATGGACCAGTCCCTACTATATATTAGACCAATAGACTATGTATCTAACCAAATATTTGTGATTATATTTTCGCGAATGCTGGCTCATTCGTGAAATTTGCAACAATAAAGTCCTGCAAAAATTAGCGCCCATACGGTATTCATGTACATACATGCACATACTCATGCTTATGTGTGTGTACGTACACACATGTATGTACATAGGTCATATTTTACTTGTTCATCTGTACTTATTGTATGCGTATGTACGTATGTGTGTCTCCATTCAGATACTTGTGTGCATGCATGCATACATGTTCTGTCTGTACTTAACAGTGAAATACACATTCCCATTTCAGATTGAGAATCTGAAGTCGAAGTTCACCAATGACCAGTCCACTCACAATACTCCTACACACGAGCGCACTCAGCCATATACTGGTGAACCAAATACCACTGCTCAGGGATCGTATGCTAAGAGACTCAACGTCACTGCACCTCTGTTGGGGAATAATGACAGAGTGGGTGTGGCAGGCCCCGCCCACTTCCAGCCCATCTCTGGAAGCTGGAAGAGCTCTAAGGAGGCCGAGATCGATGTACTCAAGGCCAAGCTCAAACAGGTAGGTACAGTATGTACCGTACGTGTACACATGCACATGTTTATGCATGTGTGTGTGTGTGTGTGTGTGTGTGTGTGTGTGTGTGTGCGCGCGTGCGCGTGTGTGTGTGCGTGTGTGTGTGTGTGTGTGTGTGTGTGTGTGTGTGTGTGTGTGTCTGTGCGTGCATGTGTGTGTGTGCGTGTGTGTGTGTGTGTGCGCGCGCATGTGTGTGTGCGTGTGCGTGTGTGCGTGCGTGCATGCGTGTGTACGTGCGTGCGTGTGTGTGCACATGCACACATGTGCTACATATACATGTTCTTCCGTTACTCTGCAGAGCTTATCACTGAACGAAGAACTGCGTCAGATGTGCACGTCACACGACAGAGAGCGTCAGCAGTGGAGGAGGTCAGAGAAGAGCATGAAGGGCCAGCTACAAGACACTCAGGAGGAGTGCAAGTGAGACAGCACACCAGGTCCTTATGCATGAGGGGTGGGTGGGTGGGTGGTGTGCAAGGGGTGGTGGGTGTTGGGTACTGGGGGGTGGGTGTTGTGCAAGGGGTGGTGAGTGTTGTGCAAGGGGTGGTGGGTGTGGTTTGATGTACTATAGCAGAACAGGTGGCAGATTACAGAACTTATCAGGTTGTCGAGGGACTCTCAGCATACGTCAATGTGGTAACTGTACTTCAGAATAAGGTTAGATTAGAGAGAATGCTGGTTTATGGAGATGTTGGGTCACAGAGGCTCACTGTGTGAAAGTGCATGTACACTGTACATACACAGTGTTAGAAATAAGGAGCCAATACTGGATAGACAAATGTCCTAGCATTATCATTTTGGGTCAGACAATTTCAGCTTTGCTCAGACGTATGTTTGGATGTGCAAAAGACCTGATAACATCACTGTTTGTGTATCAGATGAGCATTAGGCAGTGCTCAGCCAAAATTATTGTCTGACCCAAAGCTTTTTGGGTCGGACAGAATGCCAAAATGGTTGGACAATGTCTGAATGCTGACCACTGTTTCTAACACTGATACAGTATACGCACATATACAGTGCATTGTTATGTTGAATACCATTGTCTGCACTTGGTGAGTTGGTGCTGGATGCATACATTACTGCCTCCTACTATATGGTGTTGTGTCACATTCCCCCATCCTTGTCCCAGGAGGCTGGTGGACACACTGTCCTCGGTGGAGGAGAGGGGGGCCCTCGTGAACAGTACTCAGAACACACAGATGTTTGACACCACATGGACACCACAGGACACTCCCGGTAGACAGCCTTCTTTTACCAGTGGGCGTGTCCAGACAGCTCCTAGTTACAGATCCTTGGGTTTTACTCCATCTGCTAGTAGAGGTAACTATCATCGTCCATCATCTGATAGGGATGCCGGTAGGGGGGATCCAAGATGGGGCAGTAGGAGCTTGTCCAGATTCCCGTCAGATGGAAATGTTGTCAACTATTATGAAGGGAGCAAAAGTCTACCTGTGAGAATGGGCGTGGCTGGTGGGAGGGGCAGCCTGGATAAGGTCCCAGGTCTGAGTGACCTCTCGGGCAAGCTGTCGGAGAGCTTGGCAGAATCTCATTACTTGCGTGGGCGGCTTGAAGCAGCCGAATCTAAACTGACTCAATGTGAAAGGGAGGTGAGCCCTGTCTACAAGCACCTAATGCACATCCACACACAGTGTACCTACAAGCACAAGTATGTACGAGCACACCAGCAACCACACATGGTATACCTTCGTACTAGCAAGTACTTATGTACAAGCACACCATAGGAATGTTAAGCACTCCCACTGGTCGTTGTTTTCTTTATTATCTCTTTCGGTTTCAGGTTTCGTTTTTGGAATCAGAACTGAAACAGAAATCTCAGCAGTCCCAGCAGCACATCGAAGACCTTGTGAGCTTGCAGAACCACTTGACCAGTTTGAAGGAGCAGAACATGCAGGAGGTGGAGGAGGTGAAGAAGAGTGCTCTTGAAGAAGTCAGCATGGTCAGTTTTGTCTGCAGAAGAGTGAGCAGTGAGGGAGCAGTGTTGGGTAGGGTGAAATGGAAAGTGGAGAAGTGATGGGGAGAGGTGGAGAGATAAGGGAGAGTGGTCGGGGCAGTGGAGGGAAGGGGAAGAGGGACAATGAAGAGTGGGAGTGAGAGGGTGAGGAGAAGGCGGTTCAATGTAAAGATGTACGTATATACGTACATTGCAAGTGTGACTAGCCATTGTTGTCATTCTTAATGACAAATACACACACATGCACACCCAAACACATGCACACCCAAACACATGCACACCCAAACACATGCACACACACACACACACACACACACACACACACACACACACACACACACACACACACATACACATACGTACACACACACACACACACACAAACTACAGGGCAAAAAGTTACTGAATGAAAGAATAAGTGAGCTCGAAGTGCAGCTGAGCAGTGGAAACATTCAACTGGAATACAAGGAGCAGGAGGTCAGTAGACTGCGTGGAGAGCTGGACTCCCTTCAGACCAGTCTGGATACAACCAACAGGAAGTTGTCGGAAGCTACCAAGGAGCTGACCCATGAGAGGGAGGGGCACAACAGGGCGGTGCACAAGCTCTCCTCTGAAGTGGATCAAGGTTCATCACATGTGCAGAAACTGGAGAAAGCATTGGAGCAGTGTCAAGGTGTGCTGGTGTCTTTGATAGTGATGTTGTGAGGGTGTGCTGGGTTCTGTGATGGTGTGTTTTGAGTGTGTGCTGGGGTCTGTGATGGTGTGTTGTGAGGGTGTGCTGGGGTCTGTGATGGTGTGTTGTGAGGGTGTGCTGGGGTCTGTGATGGTGTGTTGTGAGTGTGCTGGGGTATGTGATGGTGTGTTGTGAGGGTGTGCTGGGGTCTGTGATGGTGTAAGGGTACTTCCTTCTTGACTCTCCCTGTTTGCTGTCCCTCTCTCTCTCACACACTTCTCCCCTCCCTCCTCCTTCCCTCCCCTACCCTCTACCTTCCTCTCCTCTCCATCCCCTCCCTCCCCCTCTCCTCTCCCTTCCTTTCCTCCCCTCCTCCTTCCCTCCCCTCAACTCTCCCTTCCTTTCCTCTTCCTCCCCTCCCTCCCACTCTCCTCTCCCTCCCCTCCCTCCTCCTCTCCTCTCCCTCCCTCCCTCCCCTCCCTTCTACCTTCCTCTCCTCTGGGTCAGGATAAGATGTCACTAAATGTATTTTATTCCACCCGTATAGAGGAGAGACTTAGTGAGGGGGATCACTAAATCTCTCCTATTATAGTTGTGGGATGGGTCACTAAATGGCACACTAAACCTCTCCCCTATATAGAGGGAAGATTTAGTGATGGGGGTCACTAAATCTTCCCTCTATTACAGGGGGAGGATTTAGTGATGGGGGTCACTAAATCTTCCCTCTATTACAGGGGGAGGATTTAGTGATGGGGGTCACTAAATCTTTCCTACTGCCTCTTAGGATAGGTAAGACTAGTGGCAGATCCCCATAGGGGTTCAGGTCACCAGCTCGGCAGATGCGTCCTCAATATCTGTACAGTGGAACACAGCACAGAGCACTGCATCCCTGTGATGCTTTCCCATGCTTTGGCCGTTCTGTATAGAGGCAGATGACATAGATCGTCAACCAAGTGGTTGGTCACTATGCCTAACGAGCCGATGACCACCGGGACAATTACCACGGAGTAGCCAGGAAACTGCCTTCGGAGGTCTGCACTAAGGGGGGCATACCTGGACAACTTCTCTCTGCACCGCTCTGTTTATAGAGTCCCAGGCCACTGCCATATCAATAATGTACAGCTTCCTGGTCTCTTTATATATCCTTAAAAAATGAGGATGCCAGGGCAACGGACAACAACCTCAATGTCCATGGGGATTGGTACATCCCACAAACCCTAGTGCGCTCATTTTCGGCTACTCGACTGCATGGACTCACTTCCACCATCTCAGCAGCACCCATAATGCCTACAGATGTCGTAATATACGACCTGCAAAGCCTTATTGTGCCTCTCCATGTAGAGATGAAATCCCTTCTTCTTGCACTGATTAAGGATGTGCTTGATGCTCTCAATTCCCTCACCACAGTGACAGCAGTGTGTTACGCCTGCCTGTTTCATGCAATTGGCCTTAAACGATCTTATGTAAAGGCAGTCGTTCTGAGCAGCAATGGTAAAGCTTTCGGTTGTGCTTTGAAGCTGACCTTTGCACATTCACCGAAACGACAAATCAGAATTGAGAAATGTGTTTGTTTGCACGTCACTCACAAACTTCACCTGGTGACTTGTGTGAGCAGCTCTGAGTTACAACTGAGACATCTGGGCCTTCTGAAGCTTCCGAAGGATCCTCATCCGACCCGATGGAGGGCTAGCTGTCCACTCCACATCATGTCCAGTCTCACGCAGGATCTTGCTTGCTGTTGGAAACAAGCTGAAGGAACTCTTTTCACCCATAGAAGAAAGTGCTTGCATACCACCTCCATAAGCAGATCCCAGACGACACGAGATAGACGAGATGACTCACAATCTCCTGCTCCCAGACAAGCAGGAGGCTCTGGAGCCCCCTACCCCCCTGTGAGTGAGGAAGATACAGCCTCTACTGTGAGGCATTTAGATGGTGAAGCTGATACCTGTGGAAAATCTTCTGTGTGAGAACGTCCAGGCCCTTCAGCTCCTTCTTAGTCCCCTTCACTGTCACAAAACAGTATCACAAAAGAGATACCACCAAAGCATGCAGGGCATTGGTGGCTTTGACCTTGTTCTTGGAGTTAAGTTGTGACTTCTATATGACAGAATTTGGAAATTGTCATAACCAGATAACCCCCTGCAGTGGACCGTTTCTAAGTTCGAAAAACTTAGAGGTCCGTCGCCGCTTGGCCGTTATAATCAAAGGAAACTAAAACACACTTCAGCCACGTGTGTGTGGCGGTTCAACAAAACTTCTATTAGTCCTGGTTATGAAGGACAGTAATAGTAACAGAAAAAAGGTTGCTAATAGCAGATCAAATCTGAAGTGTCTTTTAGTTTCCTTTGATTATAACGGCCAAGTGGCGACGGACCTCTAAGTTTTTCGAACTTAGAAACGGTCCACTGCAGGGGGTTATCTGGTTATGGCAATTTCCAAATTCTGTCATTTTCTACCCCTGTAACTAGCTATTTTCAGCAGATCAAATAAGCGATTTTCATTGGTCCTCAGTACAGCCTATCCTCAGCTTTTCACTTGGGTCCTGGCTGTCAGAGGATGTCACCCAGTGCTACTGATGAAGGGTGGTATTCCCCGAAAAGGCCTTATAGCACACTGGTGAAAGATCGCGTGAGGATTTGATCTGCTATTAGCAACCCTTTTTCTGTTTGCGACTTCCATATCTTATGGAGTCTCTTCCTATACTCACAAGTAACATGATCCTTCACCAGGTTGTCATCCATTTCAAACAACTGATCAATTCCGAGATACCTGTACACATACTGGGGTGCCAAACACTGCATTGAATCAGGGATATTGAATCTGCCTTTGGTTGCCCACAAAACCTGTTGCATAGTCTCCTTCTAGCGCAAAGCTTTCAGGTAGCAGTATTGGCTAAAGGGACATATTCAGAATTTTCTAATGTTTAAGTATATAGTGAAGGAATGACTGGGTACATGATTTCTGCTGTTAAATTTCACGAAATGCTAACAACAAAGCCAACAATACAGCAAAAAGTTTTGTTTATATTTGGAATTTTACACCTCAAGAAATTATCCTATGGATTCACTGATGAGGTAATCAGCATTACTGCGAAGCATAATCCTTTTTATCACAAAATCAGAAATTGTATGATGCGTGCGTGAATCGGTGACCTCTAATTTGTCATGCAACCAGTGAGCAATGTCCAGAAAGAGAACTGCAGCCAAATGCAGTTCTTCCAAGGATTACAATAATGCGCTGTTTGTCACTAAAGCCGAAATCGACTTATTCCTGCCATTCCCTACTGTTAAAAGTGCTTCCAAGTTACACAGCTGTATCCCTTCCATGTAAACAACCAATAAGATGCTATCAATGATGAGTTCTGACATCATGAGCGCAATAAAACATGACGCTCAAGAGGCGGAAGTTTAATTGGGGTCGCCATATATCTCGAATGATGATAGCAAGAAAGTTTGAATACTTGTTTTAAGCTTTTCGAAGTACAGTACTGTACTTATTAAGAGTAACTAACCTTGCCATACATGTGTCGATGCATGTACTCATGTTGCACATGTGAGCCTTGTACGAGTGATAATTATTATCACATTCAAATGGATGAAAACCATAGATCCTTTATCTATGGTGGAACAGGCCCTATTCAGTGAACTAATCCAGCAATGTCTTCAAAGCTCGAACAACTTTCTAAATCTTTAAGAGAAAGAATTGTCTGCCTTTGGTAGTAAAGAGTCCAATTTTAAATTCCTGGAATTTCTTACTTTGCCACTTATTCAAATTTGACCTATGTAACATATTGTATTGTGTTCTTGCAAATCAGGACCTTGCTACATATAGATACACACAGATTACCTATCCTAAGAGGTGGTAGGAAAGATTTAGTGACCCCCATCACTAAATCCTCCCCCTGTAATAGAGGGAAGATTTAGTGACCCCCATCACTAAATCCTCCCCCTGTAATAGAGGGAAGATTTAGTGACCCCCATCACTAAATCCTCCCTCTATATAGGGGAGAGGTTTAGTGTGCCATTTAGTGACCCATCCCACAACTATAATAGGAGAGATTTAGTGATCCCCCTCACTAAGTCTCTCCTCTATACGGGTGGAATAAAATACATTTAGTGACATTTTGTACGGAACCCTCTCCTCTCCCTCCCCTCCCTCCCCCTCTCCTCTCCCTCCCCTCCCTCCCCCTCTCCTCGCCCTCCCTCTCCTCTCACTCCCTCCCCTTCTCCCTCCCCCTCTCCTCTCTCTCTCCTCCCTCCCCCTCTCCTCTCCCTCCCTCCCCTCCTCCCTCCCTCCCCCTCTCCTCTCCCTTTCTCTCCTCTCCCTCACCTCCCTCCCCCTCTCCTCTCTGTCCCTCCCCTCCTCCTTCATTCCCCTCCCCTCTACCTTACTCTCCTCTTTCCTTTTCTCCTCATTAGGAGAACTGCAAGAACACTTGCTCAGAGTTCAAGAAGACACTGTTCAAAGGGAGAGATTGGCTCAACTGCACCAGAAGGAGGTGTGTTTAGCAGTGTTCTCACTTCAGCCCCAACCTCACTTTTCCTGGAACATATTCTATGCACAAACATGCACATGTGTGTACTGTATGTACTGTGTGTGTGTGTGTGTGTGTGTGTGTGTGTGTGTGTGTGTGTGTGTGTGTGTGTGTGTGTACTGATTGTACTGTGTGTGTGTACTGTACGTATGTATGCTACATGTACGTGTGTACATGTTTCAAATGAGGCAATCTTGAATACATTACAGGTGCATATGTTCACATGTGCACATACGTACGTATTTTTCTGCCTATGTACTTACAGTATTAACACAACGTGATGTGTTTTTACTTATAGCCATCATTTTCTACACTCTTGTCCTGTACCATGTGTTAGACTGCAGACCTCACACAGCATTTAAAACACTCGCGCACGGAGGTACAGCAACAACAGAGTCTGATCAAACGACTCCAACAAGAGCTGGAGGGAGTGAAAGGAGATCTTTCTCGGATCAAGGGGACCGAAGACAGGTTGTCAGGAGAAGTGTCTGCTTACAAGGAGCTTCTCAAACACAGGGACCAAGAGAAAGAAAAGCTGCAAATGGATTCAAAGCGACTCGAAAGAGATTTGAAAAATGCGCAAGATTCTCTCAAGAGGAAGGATAGTGATGCTCAGGACCAAGCAAAGAAGGCGGATGACAGGTTTGGTGAGCTTACCATCCAACTGAAACAGGTAAACATCCGTAACCAAGAGCTGGAAAGAGGGAAGGCACAAATGGACATGGTGAGGGAGACATTGGAGAAGAGAGTTTCGGCACTTTCTGCAGACCTGGAGAAGCTGCAGGTGAAGATGGATTCTTCACGAAGCAAGGAGATGGAGCTGGTGACCCAGAGGAATGAAGCTGAAGGAAGAGTAAGAGAGAAAGAAGCTCAGGTAGAAGGAACGATTACCCAGTTGAAGCAGGATCTGGTACAACGATCACAGCAGGTGTGTGTTTGTGTGTGTGTGTGTGTGTGTGTGTGTGTGTGTGTGTGTGTGTGTGTGTGTGTGTGTGTGTGTGTGTGTGCTTGTATGTGTGCATGTGTGTGTGTGTGTGTTTGTGTGTGTGTGAGTGTCTGTGTGTGCATGTATGTGCATGTATGTGTATTTGTGTGTGTGTGTGTGTGTGTGTGTGTGTGTGTGTGTGTGTGTGTGTGTGTGTGTGTGTGTGTGTGTGTGTGCATGTGTGTGTGTGTGTGTGTGTGTGTGTGTGTGTGTGTGTGTGTGTGTGTGTGTGCATGTGTGTGTGTGTGTGTGTGTGTGTGTGTGTGTGTGTGTGTGTGTGTGTGTGTGTGTGTGTGTGTGGAGTGCTCATATATTGCTCAATGTTATGCATAGATTCAGGATCTTGATGCCCTGCTACGCAACCACCAAGCAGAGACAGCTTCAAGAAGACTCAAGCTAGAAAGATCGTTGGCTCAGAGACAGTCAGACCTAAGAGCTAGGACACAGGAAGTAGAGGAGTTGACCGAGCGATTGAGGGAGACAGAGAAAGCTTTGGAAGCAAGTAAAGTACAATTGAGGGAGATGAGCTCTGATGCAGTGAGCAAGATGGAGGATAAGGTGTGTGTGTGTGTGTGTGTGTGTGTGTGTGTGTGTGTGTGTGTGTGTGTGTGTGTGTGTGTGTGTGTCTTTGTGTGTGTGTGTGTGTGTGTGTGTGTGTGTGTGTGTGTGTGTGTGTGT
Source organism: Halisarca cf. caerulea (assembly GCA_963170055.1). NCBI lineage: Eukaryota > Metazoa > Porifera > Demospongiae > Chondrillida > Halisarcidae > Halisarca > Halisarca cf. caerulea. Next base: position 3,330,848 of record CAUJGJ010000083.1, read on the forward strand.
GTGTGTGTGTGTGTACCCACACATGTGTACTCATTTGAGGAATGGTCTTACATTTTTGTTTATATTGTTTGCACTTTCATTTGTACATTTTGTGAACTGGTCACACACATTGTCCTGTACAGGTTGAGGTGATCACAAAACTACAAAATGCCCTGAAAGCCCTGCAGACAGAGTGTGCACAGCACAGAACAGACACTGTCCGCTACAAGGAGCAAGCAGAAGAGATGAAGAAGATTGTTTCTTCTCTGGAAGCAGATAAGGAGAATCTTACCGAACAGTGGAAGAAGGACAAGGAATCACATGAGAAGAGCTTGGCCACAGTAGCTAAAGAGTTGGAACATTGTAAAACCCAATATTCAACCCAGGTCTGTGCTTGAACATGTAAATGTGTATGTGTGTGTGTGTGTGTGTGTGTGTGTGTGTGTGTGTGTGTGTGTGTGTACGTATGTGCACATTTGCACATAAGTGTGTACATATGTGTGTTGAAGTAAATGTGTGTGTGCATGCGTGTCTGTGCTATAAGTTGTCTTATCTCATTAGCCTTTGTTGTTATCATAGCTAATGTATACATCACTCCACAAGAAGCCTACCGTATGCGCGGAAATTTTCGCGTTACGTAATTTTCGCGAAGGGCGAAGTTATGAGAAATTCGCGATTTTATTTTCGCGAATGGCAATTTTTCCGAATTGGCGGTTTTTTTATTTTCGCGAAGTCTGAGCATCAATGCTTGGTTAACCTTGGCAGAAGTAGCTTTGATACGAGTATTCTGCAAGATTTTTGAGATGAGTTCAACGATTTTCTCTATAGAGAGTTGTGTACGTGGCTACCATGTGTATAAGTCATCTTGGGCAGCCTCAATTGGAGAGATCCTACTTTGCGAAAGAGAGGAGAGAAATCTGGAAGATCCTTATGCTGTGGCCATCGTAAGGAATGGTGTGATTGTTGGGCATGTTCCTAGGACTATATCGTGCGTATGTTCGCTATATTTGCGTCGAGGAGGAAGAATCTCGTGTACGATAAAAGGCCAAAAACGATTTTCCAGTGATTTGCCCCAGGGAGGTCTGGAAGTACCTTGCAGCTACAGTTTCCGCGATTTCACCGAAGACTCAGCAATGAAAGTTAGACGTCGTCTGATCGAAATTGGCTTCGCAGTTCACCTATCAGCGCAGGACAGTGAACACGACTTCGAGATCAACAGTCAGCCTTCTGTAGGCAACTGCTAGCCTGTGGACGCAGAAAAGACTGATGGTGTCAAGCAAACCCTAACACAATGTGATCACTGGTTGAAGTTTGAAGATATTGTCCTCTCTCATGCCGATTGCAGAATTTTAGAGGGTGGTGATCTGCTCAATGACAAGCACATGAACTTTGCACAAAGAATTTTGAAGAAACAGTTCCCACACATCAACGGACTACGCTTGACTTTACTTCAGAACCAGGAAAACATCGGTGAGACTTCCAATGCCATTCAGATTTTCAACATTCAAAAGAATCATTGGATTTGTGCTGCCAAATCTGAAGGGAAAGCAAAGGTATTAGTGTATGATTCAGCGTACACAAAGTGGGATGCTAATTCACTGTCTCCTATACTGAAGCAGTTTCGATGTGGGAGGGGCAGCATCAAAATTATTGATGGAGTGCAGAAGCAGACAGGTAGTGCTGATTGTGGACTGTTTGCTATTGCGTTCGCAACCAGCATTGCTTTCGGTAAAGACCCTGCCAGCACAACCTATACGCAGGGGTTGCTGCGACAACACATGAAAAATTGTTTGATGAACATGTTGTTTGAGACTTTCCCTTGATTTTGGCTAGTACTGTAACATTTTACTCACAGCAGCTATAATAATTGTAAAGATATCATAAATGATTGCTACGTACAGTACAGAAACTTTGACAATGTTTATTGTTAATTATTGCAGGAGTCATGATGTGTATCAAAGTATTTAATTAGTGGCTTATTCCTTGAGTTGTATGGTGTCCTGGATGACGTCTGTGATTCCAGTTTCTCTGAATCCATTACGTATTATGTCTGTTGCCTCTACATAAGCACACGCATTCACTAACCACTGAAACCCCAACGGCTTTAGAATGCTCAATTTGAGGTCAATGGGGCTTGCAGTGCTGTCATCCCTGGCCAAGTTTCTTTCAACTTGATCACTGTACCATTGTTGGAAGGAGTTCTTCATATGGCTCTTCAGTGGTTTATTTACACTGACGTCCAAAGGCTGAAGACGATCTGTGCAATTTGGTGGCACGCCGACAACACTAATGTTGTTCTTCTCCAAGGCTTGCAGGAAACCTTCCGTATTTTGAGCCTTAAATTGATCAAATATAACAAGTGCTCGCTGGGTGGCACTGAGCTTTAACTCCTTGCGCACCTTTTCAATATATGGCAAAAGAATGCAGTGGAGATATCCCATCATTGTTTCTTCATTTGACCAGTGGTTTGTAGTGAATGTTACGTGCCAGTCATCAGGAAAGGGCACTTTAGGTAGGCAAGCTGGTGTTTTACCTTTGTAGACCACCTGCACAGGCAGTAATTTTCCGCTCATTGTAATTGAGAGTAGTGCTGTAATCTGCCTCTTATCATCAACCCCAGCCACTTCAACGCGTTTGGACCCCTTTACCTCCATTGTCCAATTTGAAACTGGCACGTACTTCACGCCAGTTTGATCCCAATTGATGATGAGATCTTGTGGTATCTCATCAATCATTGCCACGGACCTGATGTCGTCTAAGAACTGATGTTTCAAGATGGCAAAATTGCTGGGAGACACTTTTGCCTTAGTTGTGGCCTGCCTTTTCACAAGACCCATCCTTCCAAGGAGCCTGTGAGCCCAATCCTTGCCAATGTCGATAGACCCTCCGTTTTCCGCCAGCAAATTGGCATCTCTGGCCTTTATGACGCCTTTGGCTGCCCCTACAGCAATCTGAGAATTTACAACCCCTCCAGACTTACGAACTTCAGTCAAAAACCACTTCACTTTGTCTTCTAGCTCTTCACCAATGAGAAGTGGCCTACCGCGCCGTTTTTCAGGCAATTCTACTATCGCCTCCACTTCTACATCTCTTTTCCTGGAAAATGCAAGCTTCATACAATAGGTACTTTTCCACCCTCGAACCGTACTTTCCTTTAAATTAGCGAACTCGCCCGTTTGCTTGAAGTGGCGAATGGCTGCCAATACGCCGTTTTTCGAGGCATACTCGGCTACTCTGGCTTTATCCCCTGCTGACGTCTTTTCGTAATTTCCCC
>CAUJGJ010000083.1:3339100-3346600 GCA_963170055.1 Halisarca cf. caerulea
GGGTATGCTCGAAGGCTTGGCTAATTCAACTCGGATGCGAACTCCACATACATATCTACCATCCATTTCGTAGACAGAGTCTTCAGCATCTCTGGGATCTTCAAACTCTACAAAGGCGAATCCAGGAGGATTTCTGGCAACCCACACGCTTTTCAAAGGGCCAAATTTCCTAAACTCTTGTTCAATTTCGTGCTTTGAGCCACCCGATCCAAGGTCACCGATATAGACTCTGGTTGATCCGCCCGACATTCTGTAACGATATTTACAGCACCTCAGAAAGAAAACCAGCCGCTTTCTTCAACTTGAAGTGAAAATATTCGGAATTGCCTTCCGCAACCACGAAGTGGGAGTCACGTGATAGATGACGAACACGTGTAGTGCTATGGAAACCACCAATACAAAATGGCAGACCTTAGTACTTATCAGAGATATGTACCTGAAAAAGAGCTTCCAGAAGAAATCAAGGCTTTACCCAAGGAAGAAACTGTTTGTAAATTCTGTGGAGTAAGTTATCTTATTCACCATGAGTTCAAAGCACTGGAATCAAGAGTAAAAGAGCTTGAAGAGTCTGCAGAGAAATTTGCAGAGTCACAAACAGCGAATGAGAAGTTATCAGAGTTGCTAAGTGATTCCAGGAAGAATTTAGATTCCCACAAAAGTGAATTGGATCGATACAAAGAATGGTGAGATGACTTGCTTGGCACAAATAGGAAGAGACATTATGCAACTATGTATCTATTGGTGTTTGTTCCAGCCTCCATTATGTGCACATGATTCGACCATGGAATATGTTTCCTCGCAGGCTTGCCAGTAGAGATCGACAAATTGTACAAATGAAAGTTGATGTAGACAGACTGGAAGCCGATGTTGCTGAGAGAGACCAGTCTGTGTGCTTGCTTAGAGAAAGCTACAGAGATGCGTCAAACAGAGAAGAAGTGTTGAAGTATGCACTTTTATGTGTTTGAGTACAATATTGTGTGATTGCGGGTCGAGTATCTATGCTCTAGTGTGTGTGTGTGTGTGTGTGTGTGTGTGTGTGTGTGTGTGTGTGTGTGTGTGTGTGTGTGTGTGTGTGTGTGACCCTATCATCCTCACATTTATGTATGTACAGCCAATACATGTACGTACGTATGTACATATGTACATATTGTACATACATATTCCACTACTAGTTTCACATAGCCAGACCCAAATCTCTTTGATCCTTCAATACAGCGACATTTTAAAGGTTCAAGGAACTTAGTTGATGGTCTGGCTACACGAGACCACTCCACAACTATTAACCCTTTTCACTCTGTCCTAACAGGGGTCGACTACAGACTGTATCTGGGGCACTGCGAGGTCTTAGAGCTCTCCACAGTCAACTCAAACTGAAGGAGTGGGTTGCGGGTGTAGAGGCACAAGTTAACCTCTTACAAGACATCTTTCCTGCACATTCATCGAAGCTCCTCACTGAGGTCCGGCGTTGGAAGGAGAGAGCTGACTCAGAGAGATCTTTGCTGCTGGAGAGATTGGCTGATGAGAGGAAGAAACACGCTGGCCTTTTGGAGAGCCTTCAAAAGTGGAAGATGGAAAGTGGGCAGAAGACAACAGAACTGGAGAAAGTGAGAAGAGAGTCACAGGGTAAGCAGATGCACTGGATTCTCATTAATCCGCCACCGCTTTATCCGCCAAACCCCTTTATCTGCCATCAGTTTTGTTCAGGCATTGTTGAAAGGACTGTGCACTGATTTGGATAATCCACAAACTCATTGACCCACTCAATTCTTTAAACAAATTGTATTGGATCACTTTATGAATGTGTCTTGATCTATTAAGATCTGTTTGCAGTGCTGCATTTGTTCTGGTGTCTCTGGTGGAATTGTTACAGAGGAGCGTTGGAATGTTCGTTCTGTTCTGTTTTTATTTTCAACAGCAAATGGGTGTTAATTTGCCCATTTTCTAGTCAACTAAATTCACTTTTAAAATACTTATTAAGCTTTCAGTATACATATGTATGTATATACATATGTAAGGAATCCGTTATGAACACAAGTGTGTACTACTGGTATCCATAGCATTGTGGTCACATCCGTGGTTAAAGTTGGCTGGCTTACTTCTAAGATAGGTCTGATTGTGTGTGTGTGTGTGTGTGTGTGTGTGTGTGTGTGTGTGTGTGTGTGTGTGTGTGTGTGTTATACACGTACGTACGTACTTTATTATATGTACATACTGTACACAGTGTTCTTCCTAGAAATAATTTCAGGTATGCTGAATATGTACATATGTACATGCAAACATATGTATGTACATCATAATTTCCATATACTGTACATACATACAATGTACATACATACGTACAGTACATCACAAATTACAAATAGCTTGCAGCTCCAGTTTGGGCACTAGCATGATTTGTACTATGCATAGTTTTTCATTAATCCATGAATGAATGCATGTTTTTTCTCCAAATAACTATAGTGTTAAGTTTTGGTAAAGAAGGCATGTTGGACCGACATGCCTTAAGATACCCGGGGAGAGCACTGCTGTACATGTATATGTGTGTACATGTATGTGTCATGATGTGGGGGTAAAAATTGTGTGGATCAAAGACTACCGTGAAATTACATCCACAATGTAGCCCTGCTACCCTGATATGGCCCTGCTACTCTGATGTAGCCCAGGTCAAGGGTCTTGTCAACCTCCTGCCCAGCCAAAACCCATTCATGCCTCATCAATTAACAATAATAATACATAATAATTGACAATTACGAATAATGATAATAATTATTCAGGAGAGCCAAAGTCATACACCTACTTACTTCAGCGGCTCTCAGTTGCCATCCAGGTTGGGAATGCTGCTGGTGTAATGGGAGTGCTCCCAGCTGATTCCCAGGACATTAATTTTGACGTTGATTGACGCCGTTCCCCTCCTTTTATAATAATAATAATTGTGTATAGTAATTTGTGTTTGTGTTTGTGATTAGTAATATTATATTAATTATCTATGTATCTAGTGTTTAATTTTGTTGTACGTACCTGATAATGCCTACCTTGCACAGAGGATATCTGTGGCAATCCAGAGAGGCAAGGCAATTGCAGTCTCGGGTACAATGCACCTTCCAGTTGATTATACTCCCCCAATCTAAACATCTCCCTTTCCTCTGATAGGGTTAATTGTAGGAGCTAGGTTTTAGGCAATATATTACTTTTATTTTTTTATTAAATTGTTGTATCATACTAGTAGTTCAGTGTATTTGTGTTTTGATTATTATTATTATTACTATTAAAAAGAATTGTGTTTAGTATTTTTTGTTTGTGTTTGTGATTAGTGATTTTTGTTAGAATAATAATAATTGTCTATTGTCACATTTTGCAGTGTTTGGCTTCACCATGACACATAATAGTTGTATCCTGTCTTGGTGTGCTACAGCAGCATCAAGTGCAAATTAATTGACCTCGGGCGCAGGGCTGCTGTAGCACACCAAGGCAGGATACAACTATTACATACACAGGTTTAGAATGTACAAGTTTGATTATAATTCATTCACCTCCAACCCAAATCTGAACATTGAATCATTTCTGAATCATTACTGACGTTTTGGCTGCATGCTGCAACCTTCTTCAGAGTACATTGAGCAATACTGAGAAACAGTAAAATGGGTAAATGGATTGGAGGCGAATGAATTATAATCATGTTTCCCAAAAGCCACCTGAGATTATCTCTTCAAGAATATGTACAAGTTTGTTGACTTGTGTCATATTCCAGTCTTGTTTATGTGTGACCACTAATGTTCCCCCTCTATTCCTCATCGCAGCTGAGAGGGCGGTTGAGAATGCAAAGAGTAGAGATTTAGGAGCAGCGAACAAGACCCTACAGAGCCAACTAAGGTAGCCACGCATGGAGAAGTTTATTATCCTCTTACTCCTTCTGGAATGTTTAAAATGAAAGCATACATTTCCTGCAGAGATGCCCTGTGTGAGCTCTCTGAGGAGAAGAAGAGGCTGCAGGAGCACATGATCCTTCACAGGGCAGAACGAGAGAGGTCTGTGGTTGAGCTGAGTGTTGTCTTCTGCATCGCATGCAGACTGCCCTAGTTCTGTTTGATATACAGTACGTATGTGTACCTACAATGTATGTACAGGAAGCTGGTTAGCCCAAGCAGTATGGTTTGTAGTCTCCAGTATGTGTTGTTCTATTGTCTTACAAACAAATACGTATCTACATACAGTGAAACCTCTCTAATCTGCCTACCTTTGGACCAGAAGTTGGTTGGATCAGAGAGGTGGTCGGAATAGACAGGTCCATTCCAATGCAAGGTTCAGTCTTTGGGCTAAACAGAATGTCTGGTTTAGACAGTGTGGCTGACTCACAGAGACTTGGATTGGAGGGGTTGCACTATGTGTACATGCAGTACGTACGTACGTACGTACGTATGCATTTACATGCATACTGATACGTACAGGTACATGTACGTATGTATGTACATACAGTACGTATGTGCGTGCATGCATATTTTCATTGTGAGTATATGTATACATGTTACATACACATGTGTGTAGTGTACTTGTGTGTAGTAGGGTATTTTAGACTCATTACTCACATGAACACACACACACACACACACACACACACATACACACATACACACACACACACACATGCACATATGTATGTACATACGTAAGTAATGTGCATACATATGTGTATGTACAATACATGCATGATTCTGTTCAGATTGGAAGGTGAACTGAAAGAGAGGGGCGATGAGGTGAGAAAACTAGAAGGTGAGCTTTCACGTACTGCAAGAGAGTACCAGGAAAACCTTGCGCTCAGATCCATTCAGAGAAGGACCAGTTGCTTTCTCAACTGAAGGTTAGTGTGTGTGTGTGTGTGTGTGTGTGTGTGTGTGTGTGTGTGTGTGTGTGTGTGTGTGGTGTGTGTGTGTGTGTGTGTGTGTGTGTGTGTGTGTGTGTGTGTGTGTGTGTGTGGTGTGTGTGTGTGTGTGTGTGTGTGTGTGTGTGTGTGTGTGTGTGTGTGCATGTAAGCATGCGTGCATGTATGTGTGAATGAACATACACACATACATATGTAGTGATATTCACATATTCACACATACCACTCCCGTGTGCAAGAATAGTAGTATATGCCACAGTGCTTGTCCTAAATCTTCCTACTTATGTGTAATATGTGCACGTACATATATGACACGAATTTCCTCATGTTCAGGACTCCAACATGCAGCTGAAAGCCTTCAGTGTGGACTTGGAATCAGCACAGGCTGTGAGGTGTGCACAAACTATACATACCGTATATCCAGAAATATTGGCGACATTTTTAATTTGGCGATTTGGCGGTCAGGATCAAAATTGCCAAATTTCTATCACCAAATTTACATATACCTACTTACTATGCTTTGTCCTTGCTGTGCAACCGCCAAATTTAATTTTCAACAATATTTCCGGATGTACAGTAACTTGTACATACCAGTGAACTGTATGGGCCTGTGCCAGTGTACTGTATGGGCCTGTGCCAGTGTACTGTACAGGCCAGTGCCAGTGTACTGTATGGGCCTGTGCCAGTGAACTGTATAGACCTGTGTCAGTGAACTGTATAGGCCTGTGCCAGTGTACTGTATGGGCCTGTGCCAGTGAACTGTATGGGCCTGTGCCAGTGAACTGTATGGGCCTGTGCCAGTGTACTGTATGGGCCTGTGCCAGTGTACTGTATAGACCTGTGCCAGTGAACTGTATGGGCCAGTGCCAGTGAACTGTATGGGCCAGTGCCAGTGAACTGTATGGGCCTGTGCCAGTGAACTGTATGGGCCTGTGCCAGTGTACTGTATGGGCCTGTACCAGTGAACTGTATGGGCCTGTGTCAGTGAACTGTATGGGCCTGTGTCAGTGTACTGTATAGGCCTGCGCCAGTGAACTGTATGGGCCTGTGTCAGTGAACTGTATGGGCCTGTGCCAGTGAACTGTATGGGCCTGTGCCAGTGAACTGTATGGGCCTGTGCCAGTGTACTGTACAGGCCAGTGCCAGTGAACTGTATGGGCCTGTGCCAATGAACTGTATAGACCTGTGTCAGTGAACTGTATAGGCCTGTGCCAGTGTACTGTATGGGCCTGTGCCAGTGTACTGTATGGGCCTGTGCCAGTGTACTGTATAGACCTGTGCCAGTGAACTGTATGGGCCAGTGCCAGTGAACTGTATGGGCCAGTGCCAGTGAACTGTATGGGCCTGTGCCAGTGTACTGTATGGGCCTGTGCCAGTGAACTGTATAGGCCTGTGCCAGTGTACTGTATAGGCCTGTGCCAGTGAACTGTATGGGCCTGTGCCAGTGAACTGTATAGACCCGTGCCAGTGAACTGTATAGGCCTGTGCCAGTGAACTGTATAGACCTGTGTCAGTGAACTGTATAGGCCTGTGCCAGTGTACTGTATAGGCCTGTGCCAGTGAGCTGTATGGGCCAGTGCCAGTGAACTGTATGGGCCTGTGTCAGTGAACTGTATGGGCCTGTGCCAGTGTACTGTATGGGCCTGTGCCAGTGAACTGTATGGGCCTGTGCCAGTGAACTGTATGGGCCTGTGCCAGTGAACTGTATGGGCCTGTGCCAGTGAACTGTATGGGCCTGTGCCAGTGAACTGTATGGGCCTGTGCCAGTGAACTGTATGGGCCTGTGCCAGTGAACTGTATAGACCTGTGTCAGTGAACTGTATAGGCCTGTGCCAGTGTACTGTATAGGCCTGTGCCAGTGAACTGTATGGGCCAGTGCCAGTGAACTGTATGGGCCAGTGCCAGTGAACTGTATGGGCCTGTGTCAGTGAACTGTATGGGCCTGTGCCAGTGAACTGTATGGGCCAGTGCCAGTGTACTGTATGGGCCTGTGCCAGTGTACTGTATGGGCCTGTGCCAGTGTACTGTATGGGCCTGTGCCAGTGAACTGTATGGGCCTGTGCCAGTGAACTGTATGGGCCTGTGCCAGTGTACTGTACAGGCCTGTGTCAGTGAACTGTATGGGCCTGTGCCAGTGTACTGTATGGGCCTGTGCCAGTGTACTGTACAGGCCTGTGCCAGTGTACTGTATAAACCCGTGCCAGTGTACTGTATAGACCTATAAGCACTTGTGCCTATGTGCATATGTACACACATGTGTGCTTATGACCACCAGAGACACTATGCGATTTTCTATTTCATGATTGTTTTAATATGCAGTCCATATTATGTGGTCTCAGACACTAAATATTCTGCGACTCTTGGTTATGAGATTTTCTACACAACACAAGTTCCAACCCTAGGGGGTGTGGTTAAAGTGCACAAGACATGCATAAGATGACTGCCTTTGACAGTATGGCCGGACTAGGGAGTCTGCATTATGTGTATATGTGCACATGTATTGTGTGTATGCTTGTGTACTGTATTGCAAGCAGTGTAGTTCTTCTGTATCTCAGGAGCCGCGTGGAGGAAGAGGCAATGGAACAGATGTCTGAACTGAAGCAGTGTCTGGTTGACCAAGAGCA
>CAUJGJ010000083.1:3354100-3384100 GCA_963170055.1 Halisarca cf. caerulea
TGACCACAAACCAGAGAAAGCCTCTAGCCACAAACCAGAGAAGGCCTCTAGTCACAAACCAGAGAAGACCTCTAGCCACAAACCAGAGAAAGCCTCTAGTCACAAACCAGAGAAGGCCTCTGACCACAAACCAGAGAAAGCCTCTAGCCACAAACCAGAGAAGGCCTCTAGTCACAAACCAGAGAAGACCTCTAGTCACAAACCAGAGAAGGCCTCTGACCACAAACCAGAGAAGGCCTCTAGCCACAAACCAGAGAAGGCCTCTAGGAGGGTGTGGTTTAGAGAGGTTTCACTATTTAAGGAGGTATGTAATTGAGAAAGTGTATCATACCTTATTTCCTTTGGCTGATTTGTACATTCTGAAAAGATTGAGTAGCATCAGGTGATCTCCCTCGGGAGAAGTGAACTTGGCTCTGACTGAGAGTGCGTGATCCCTCTGTAGTGAATACAGAGCAGTGTGTGTGTGTGTGTGTGTGTGTGTGTGTGTGTGTGTGTGTGTGTGTGTGTACGTGTGTGTGTGTGTGTGTGTGTGTGTGTGTGTGTGTGTGTGTGTGTGTGTGTGTGTGTGTGTGTGTGTGTGTGTGTGTGTGTGTGTGTGTGTGCATGTGTGTGTGTGTGTGTGTGTGTGTGTGTGTGTGTGTGTGTGTGTGTGTGTGTGTGTGTGTGTGCAGCACATAATTATGTGTGTACGTACGTATATGCACACACCCATCTTACGAATATGGAAGTAAACACATGAGTGCACAACACTACTTTCATGTGCTTGAAAACAAATGTACATGCAAACAATACCTTATCATTTGGTGTGTACACCACAGATTCCACCGAAAGCATGGCAACTATTGACAAGATTTCTTCACTGAATGAAATGAACCCGACAAGGATAGGGTAACATTCTCCCATCATGCACAATAGCGTGAACACATGTGCATTCATGCATTCATGCACACACACACACACACACACACACACACACACACACACACACACACACACACACACACACACACACACACACACACACACACACACACACACACACACACACACACACACACACACACACACACACACACACACACACACACACACACACACACACACACACACACACACACACACACACACACACACACACACACACACACACACACATGGGTGCAATACATGCATACAAGCACGTAGTAAATAAACAAAGGACAAACTCACAATGCACAGATGTACTGTACACACAACTTACCAATAAAGCACACAACACACATCAAAACCACAGTTATTAGCCCCACCATGTTTGAATCTGGGCCCATGATTAATGTTCAAATGCAGGGTGTACTCTCCACACACTTGTACTCTCCACATACCTGTACTCGGCACACACCTGTACTCTGCACACACCTGTACTCTCCATACACCTGTATTCTCCACACACCTGTACTCTCCACACACCTGTACTCTCCACACACTTGTACTACCACACACATGTACTCTGCACACATCTGTACTCTCCACACACATGTACTCTGCACACATCTGTACTCTGCACACACCTGCACTTGTACTCTTTGCTCTTCAACAGCACTTTGGCCAGTTGTGGATGCAGGGGTAGTCTAGCCATCTCCACCCCAAGTTGTGACAGCTGCAACTTCTTCTTCCTCCCCACTGCTCCTAGCAGGTGAAGCTGCTCTAGAGCATTGACGAGGGAGTCAGGAGGAGGCTGGTCCATGAATTCAAACCCAACGATGTCAGACACTCCCAATGCTAGTAGCTGCAGTACAACACTGGAAAGGTCGCATCTCTGGATCTCTGGGACAGTTTTAGGTGGGAGAGACTGGAAGGAATCCTCAGTGTAGAGTCGATAACATGCCCCCGGCCCCTCCCTTCCGGCCCGGCCACACCTTTGCCATGCCTGTGCCTGAGACACAGGCTGAACACACAGTACATCCAGTCCAATGAGTGGGTTGTAGCCTCTGTAGTCACGAGACAAGGTACACATTCTGGAATCAGATACTCAAGCAAATACAGCGAATAGTAGACTCACTTGGCCTTGATCATTCCTGTGTCCACTACATACTTCACTCCTGGTATTGTCACTGAGGTCTCTGCTATGTTAGTGGACAGGATGACCTTACGACAGCCCTACAGTGGGGAATGACTGTGTGTGTGTGTGTGTGTGTGTGTGTGTGTGTGTGTGTGTGTGTGTGTGTGTGTGTGTGTGTGTGTGTGTGTGTGTGTGTGTGTGTGTGTGTGTGTGTGTGTGTGTGTGTGTGTGTGTGTTTGTGTGTGTGTGTGTGTGTGTGTGTGTGTGTGAACATGTGTGTGTTACCTTAGAAGTTGGCTGGAACACCATCCTCTGCTGCTCAGTGGGAAGGGCCGCAAACAGTGTACAGACTTGCAGATCTAGACACCCCTCTGGCAGCAGCTTGCTACACTGCTTGAGTATACCACACATTGACTCAATCTCCTCCTGACCAGTTAGGAATACAAGAATGTCACTACAGAGTGGAGAAGTTAGCGGTGTGTATTCAAAATTTTCTTGTGTGTGTGTGTGTGTGTGTGTGTGTGTGTGTGTGTGTGTGTGTGTGTGTGTGTGTGTGTGTGCGTGCATATGTGTACATGTGCACGTGTGTAAGAATCACAATGACCAACCCTTCCTCCTTCTCCAGGTTCTGGTGGATCTGCAGCACTGTCACAATAGCCGAGTGGAGGTAATCGCTTTGAGGGACGGTTGTATAGAAGACCTGAAGAAACAGGCACTTGGGAGTCATACAGAGTATTCATAAGCTATTGGTAGCTCACATGCTAGTCACATGACAAATCAGATGCTAGTCACATGACACACATAATTCATTGGCAACAGATAAAACCTCTGATTCTTAGGGGCACTTTTAGTCTTAAGTGTGTTATATCTACTGGGTGTTCTGACCATGCAAACTACTAGGAAAGACAAGTTCTGTATAATAACAACTAATTTTTCAAATTCTCTCCGATTTTTTTTGGAAAATTTGATGAATCAAAGAGTGTGGAGAACTATCCAAAGCAGTATGTACTGTACACAATTCATGCACGGAATTGCTACGCATACAAGAGAGTTTACAGATATGATGGTAGAAGATTAATGACAGTTAGTGTGCTATTGAGAATCGCAAGGATTTGCCACACCCAGCGAATCACATGCTGTTTTGAATTTCAACTTCTACATACATGAGTCTTGTGTACAGACTGTCACTCGGACACCATTCACACCACCCTCCTCTGACCAACCCTGGGGAAGATTGGGTAGAATGACATCAGAGTGACAGGCTTGGTATGAGCTTAACCCCACCCTCACCTCTACCGGGTACTGTCTCCCCTCAATGTAGACAACTCTTGCATTGTTGAAGTACTTGCTGTACTCCTGAGGATCCAGTGTGGCCGACATGACAATGATCTTCAGATCCCTCACTTTGTCTGACTCTTTCCTTCTCTTTTGAGCAAGTTTTACGACCCCAAACAGAATATCAGTGTGTACTGTACGCTCATGGGCCTCGTCTAGTATGACCGTGTTGTATCTGAAGACAGGGAATATGGATGTAGTGAACACACACACACACACACACACACACACACACACACACACATGCACACAAATACACACACACACGCACACACACACACACATACGCATGCACACACACCTTGTGAGGAGAGGGTCGGAGATGGCCTCCCTCAGTAACATCCCGTCTGTCATGTATCTCAGTTTGGTGTGCTGAGTGGAGCAGTCATCAAATCTCACAGCATACCCAACCTGGATGGTGGATGAGGGTATACACTAATGTACAGTTAACGGCATAAATAGAACACACACACATATGTACATTAGACTGCTGGGTTGATGACCATGTAGATACTACTACGTATGTACGTACATGAGGGAAGACACTTAACACATAGCTATTATGCGTTTCTCATCAGGAAGGTCATTATGGAAACAAGTACACATGGACATGTGGTCCTTTCATACTTCTGTGCCGAGTTCACATCCTCTTTCTTCGGAAACTCTCTTGGAAATGGTCACAGCTGCAACCCTTCGAGGCTGGGTGCAAGCTATTGCCCCGTGTTTCGCGAACCCACTTTCTAACAGGTACTACGAAGAAAAAATGAAGATGACGTATAACGCACACGAGCTTCAAACGATGATAGCAAATGTAACCAGCTACTTGCAAGGCACCAAACCTGAGGTATTTGAGTTGTCTTGCCACTTCCGGTTTCTCCAATAACAACACAACATGCATTGTTTCGTATTACGCTGATAAGAGCTTTTCTGGCTGTAAATATGGGTAGTTGCTGCCTTTCCTCCTCGTACGCGTACGATCTTCTGCAGCCATTCCTGGCTGCCATTTTACTTCTCAAGGAAAGTTGCGCAATCTCTTGATACTTGGCGCGCAATTTTTGCATTCAAACTAAAATTTGCTTCTATTTTGCTTAGTCCATGGCGTGCCCTATATGTACAGAAAGATTAGATGACGAACTAGGAGCAGGAGCGTGTGGACACGTTTTTCATTATCTTTGGTAAGGATAAAGGTTTGAAAGGAGGTAACAGGGCGTGTCTATCATATTGTTTTCGTTCGTACAGTTTGTCCCAGTGGCTGTGCCATAAGGAATCGTGTCCGCAATGTCGAGCCCCATGCAAGAAAAAGAAAATCTTGAAATTATTTATGCCAGAAGGGAACTACACAGCGGATGATGACGAGTCCTTATCTTCTTTGACTCCAGAGCAATTAAAAGTTCGTAGAATTCTGTAAAAATTGTCTGTTGCGAATGATCAAGTGTTGTTGATGTGAGGTTTTCTGTATGATGCTTAGAGTGAATTGGAAGCTTGCAGGAGCATTATCAAGAATCAAGGTTTGTCACAACATGGATACTCGTGGTTGCATGTTGGATCATCTACAGGTAGTAGCTATAGCAGCTAGTGGTATGTGGCTGCTACTTCAGCGACTTAGTCTCGTGTGGACCAGACCGCTAACCTCACCTACATGTTTAATAATATTCTGATGTCACTCAACTGCTTAGAGAAAATAGATCCTTTCAAGTAGACCCTATTCCCCTCTCCACTAGTCTGCATACCTCATTGCTTATGTACTCAGTCAGCCATACATTGCTATACTATGCATGTGTGTACGTATGTATATACATACAGTAGAACCTCGTTGAGAAGAACATTCTTAAGACAAATTTTTGCTCAACACAAACTAGTTTCCAAGCCCTGTTTGGTTTGCTGTAGTACTGTACATGTATTACTATATCCTGATAAGAACTTCTGATAATGAGAACTAATTTTATGGATCCCCTAAAGTTCGTCTTATTTAACAATGTTTACTGTACATGTATATATTATGTATATTGTATTTATGTATAAAGTCATCAGATGACATCATTGGAAAATTGCATACTTCACATTTGTAGTACACACAATGTATGTATGTACAATGTGGAGAAAAACATGTGCCCAAGTTGACTGCCTCTGCACCTGCCACAGATGAATCATTGGCTCGAACGAAACAGGAACTGGAGGACACCAGAGAGGAAGGCAGTGCCTGGAGATGCCAATATGAAGCTCTTCACAAGAAACACAAAATAAAGGAAACAAATTACTCTTGTTTGACCGTGAGTGACACCCCATCTTTTGTTTGATTGTGTTTGATCTATAAACTTGTTTGTGAGTAGGTCTACACCTCTTTGACTATGAGTGGGTCCCTACTCTTATTTGACTCTGAGTGAGTCTACACTTACGTAGTTGACTGAGTCGATCCGTACTCTTGTTTGACTATGAGTGGGTCTAGTTAACTATGAGTGAACCCTACTCTTCTTTGACTGGGAGTTACGTAGTCTACTCTTATTTGACTGTGAGTGGGTCTACTACGTATATGTACGTATGTATGAGGTTTAGTGGATGTATGTGGTAGTAGTACCATGTATAAAATGTGCATGAGTATGTATGCACTGATGTTTGTGTATGCATAGAGTGAGGCTGTGGTGCATGCTCTTCATACAAACATACATACGTATGTTTGTCATCTTCTTTTTCTATTTTCACCTGCAGACTCAGCTCAAGCACCTCCAGGAAGAAAGGGACAGAACTGTCAAAGAACTGGAGGAGACAAGAGCTAAAGTGGAGCAATTCTCCAGTTATAAGAGGTCTGTGGTTCGAATATCCTGTGTAAGCGTATGTATAATAGCATACATTGGACCCCACTTAACACAAAACTCAAGGGACTGATGAAAAGTGTTCATTTTATCAGAATTTCATGTTATCAGAACAATTAGGAATACTAGGAGCATTGAAGGGGCCATTTTCTGCTTTTATATTCACTAAAATTTTGTGTTTAGCAAAGTTTTTGTTATCAGGATTCCACTGTACATACGCTTACATGTTTGCTGTACATGTTGCTTTTATATACTCCATGCACTCACTATGGATTGTTGTATTGCGCTTGTGTGTGTGTGTGTGTGTGTGTGTGTGTGTGTGTGTGTGTGTGTGTGTGTGTGTGTGTGTGTGTGTGTGTGTGTGTGTGTGTGTGTGTGTGTGTGTGTGTGTGTGTGTGTGTGTGTGTGTGTGTGTGTGTGTGTGTGTGTGTGTGTGTGTGTGTGTGTGTGTGTGTGTGTGTGTGTGTGTGTGTGTGTGTGTGTGTGTGTGTGTGTGTGTGTGTGAACACAATACATGCATGATACAAACATGCATGCTATGCTGCTCATTTGTACGTAGTTGGCATTGTATAATATGGTAAATCCCTTCTTCCCCTGAATGTCCAGAAATCTCTCAGAAATAAACTTTCTGTGGGCTGTATAGATTGTTAAGTAAAATGACCTCTAACACAAAAACCACATACGTATGTATGGTGTACATTTCACTTTCAAATTGTCAAAAGAGGGATCCACTGCGCATACGTATGTACAGTGTATACGTACGTAGGTAGAACTTCAGGGGACCTGAAAATTACGTACTTACTGTAGCTGTCGTAATAATAGTTTTGTTTTATCAAGCTAAGCATACATATGTACATATTCGTATATGATAACTTCTTGTAAACTACTACTACAGGAATGCATCAAGGTTCAGAACTATTTGTGCTTAATAGGAATTTGTTGTAAGAGTACGTACGTTTTTGTTGTAATGTGTGCCTCTTGTTCAGCGTGTATATACTTGCATAAACAACTGTACATACATACATACATACATACGTACATACACATGTACGTATGTACATACATGTGTTTATCCTAATGGTTAGGATGAAGGACATTCTTGACCACTCTACTGAGGAAGCTGCTGATATGCTGAAGGATGGAGCCTACACTAGACAGGAGCTAGTGAAGTGTCTTTTGACAGTGAAGACAAGGTATGGTCATGCAAAGAAGAGTAAAGAAGCTACACAAGATGATCTGACAGCAGCTGAAGCTAAGGTGTGTGTATGTGTGCGTGTGTGCGTGTGTGCATGTGTGCGGGACTGTGTGCGTGTATTTGTGTGTGTGTGTGTGTGTGTGTGTGTGTGTGTGTGTGTGTGTGTGTGTGTGTGTGTGTGTGTGTGTGTGTGTGTGTGTGTGTGTGTGTGTGTGTGTGTGTGTGTGTGTGTGTGTGTAGGTGATTGCTTACTTGCATACATGCATGTTTTGAATTTTGAACATGTATCTGTTGCAAGCTTATACATACATACGTATGTACAGTACTTTGGCCAGAGCATCATTTGTAATGTTTGAGTAGGTTGCATGTGTACACGAATGGTGGAGTTCTTGTCAAGGCAAATTTCTTACATATTTACCAACATACAGTATGAACATATGTGCATGAATGTACACCTCCAGTTCTTGTCTTATGTACTTGCATAGATTGAGGGCATGCGGGAACACCTTGTGGAAAGTGTTGCTGAGTGCCAATCACTTCGCAAGGAGAATGTCACACTCACCACTCGAATAGACAGTCTACAGAAGAAAGTGAGAATGTTAGAAAAGGCTATGGAGAGTCCGGAGTCAAAGCGAACTTTGTGTAGAATTTTTGAAAGGTATGCACAAAGTCTGTGTGTGCAGGATCACTTTTACTGTGGTCTGTCCTCTACACTCCACACCTCTACACTACGAACGTTTGTAGTTACTGACAAGCTTCTTCCTGTAGATCCTTAGATCTCATCTCTTGTCAGTTTTTAGATTTTGATGTTTGGGACTGTTTAGTACAGGTTTAGTAATGGAAACAAAATGACTCCTAAATGTTGTGATCACAGCCTAGCTTGCAAATTTGCAAAAAATATCTTCCTTGCTAATAATCTGCATCCATGGTAGGGGCTGCCTAGCATTGTTATACGTACTGTACTTGCTGTTCTCATATACGTACATAGTTTTGCTTTGTGTGTACTCAGCAGAAATGCGTCTGCAGTGAAGCCCCTTTAATAAGGACACCATTGAGACCACTATTAACTGTCCTGTTTATGGAGGTGTCCTTATTTCGGAGGTTTGACATGTACACATGTCAATGTGAGGGATGTCAAATGTTAAAGGAAGTGATGTCATTCAGAGGTGTCCTTTAATAGAGGTTTACTGTACTATGTAGGTATGTATATTGTGTATTATGTGCCTATTCATACATACGTACATACGTATATATGTATGTATGTACTTACGTACGTACCTCTATCCTGTATACCCAGTCCAATGCCTGGTCCATCCCGCAAGAAGCAGCGACTGACAGACTCAGAGGAGGAGGATACCAGTGATGTGATCCTACTGCCTGATTCCCCCGCTCCCAGCAAGTACAGTCATCTGCAAGAGAAAGCAGCAGAGTGAGGGCACCTAACTCTCCACCAAGCATGCAGGACACATGTGTGGTTAATGTAGTGTATGTACATGCGTGACATATACAGTGTTACCCCCTTTGAGAGACCACCCTCGTGAAAGACCACCCAGTTTATAAGACTGGTTCTGCTGGTCACTAATGTGTATGTGCCCCATATATCCCTCTGAAGTTGTTCATTTGAGTGACTCACGTCTTTGTTAGGTGTATGAACTGCTGTCCGAGCTCTGAAGCATGACACATGTGTGGTTTATGTAGAGCATATGTTTGGTATGCATAAGGCCGATGTGCATTTTATATCATGTACGTACATACTGTATGTACATGCATACGTACGTAGATGGTTTGATCTGCGTGTGCATTGTAGTTGTGTACATAATATAATAAAAAAAAATCTGTATGTACGTATGTACGTATACATGCGTATGTAGTACACATGCGATTTATAGTAATATGTGCAGTGAATATACATTTGGTCTACAATTTATGTATGCAGTGTATGTGTGATTTCTGTTTTTGTCTGCTGCTTTTTCTAGAGTTGGGATTGACCTGGCAGTGCCTGTAACCTCCGCTTCAGATAGGATCAAAAGACATGCATCCTATACCAAAGCACCCCTGGGAGAGCTGCCAGTGAACGGTGTGTGTGTGTGTGTGTGTGTGTGTGTGTGTGTGTGTGTGTGTGTGTGTGTGTGTGTGTGTGTGTGTGTGTGTGTGTGTGTGTGTGTGTGTGTGTGTGTGTGTGTGTGTGTGTGTGTGTGTGTGTGTGTGTGTGTGTGTGTGTGCATGTGCATGTACACTTGCACATGTGTGTAGGGGGTATTCTTGTGTATTTTCACTGCAGCAGTTGATATCTTACTACTTCAGATTTATGTATGAGTGTTTTGTTCTTTTCTCTGTAGTAATTCCTAAGGCAAAGGCAATTGAAAATTCGCAGGTATATACGTACAGTAGGTATCACACAGTGGTGCTAAAACTCATGGCAAATGTGTGGCCGAGAGTACGTACTCTTGTATCTAAAGGCCTGTTCAAGAGTTCATCATACCATCACCTTGTTAATCCTACCATCACCTTCACACTTAATAAATAGCCTGTGTGATGAAACCAATGGCACCATGTAAAGTAGTACACTTCTGGGAAAACCATGATACATAGATCAGCACTTAATGTAAACGGGGTGGCTAGACGTAGATCCAACAGCTTATATTTGGTTGGATTCATGGCTTATAGTGTTTTGGGCTCACGTCTGCCAGATCAACAGTAATGGGTACTGTATAGGGGCCTGTTAGTACAGTAGTACCCCTTTTGAGAGACCACCCTCATGAAAGGCCACCTCTTTTGTAAGATTGGCTCTGCTGGTCACAAAATATTTCCCCATACTAAGTTCTCCCTCACCAGAGACCACTTCTTTTGAAAGGCAACCTTTCGTATGTTGTTATCTTAAAGAGGGATCTCTCAAATCGGGTAGTATGGTAATCCTTTGGCAGGGAGTCCTGGACTTTTGTATGTGGCTTATCTGCCCTACAGAAGTTGCGATTTGGCTACAACGGTCTAGGAGGGAAATCCTCCTTTGTAAAGTCTGCAGCTCCAAAGATATCCCTTCCACAACCCAAGCTGAGGTTCATTCCGAGGAAGAAGTAAATCTTTCTTTCAGTGGGGAAGAAATGTGAATATGTGTACACTAGTCTTTTGTTTGTGATGTGTTGGATATCTTGATTTTTATTCAATAATGCTATTTTGACGATACATTTCATAATGAAACATGTACATACGTATTTTGGATCAGATACACACAATAGTTAATATGTACTGTATCAATAATTAAAGCACTAAAAGAATGACATTGTGTAAATTTTCCAACTTGTTTATCTATTACTATGCTTTTCACAATGCACTATTTTCCAATAATTACAATAAAAGTACCTATATAGTACATGTACTTCACTAAATTTCAGTTAATATGAACTAATTACAGTGGAACCTGTCTATTGTGGTCACTGTGTAATGCAGCCACCTGTCTATACCAGCCACTAATTCTTCTCCAAATCAGCAGTAATGTATGGTATTCTACCTCATTAACCCTCCTACCCTCTCACGTACCCTTTAAAGGGCCCAAACATTGGGATTTTTATTGCGCCGAAGAAAGCACCAGCAGCGGCGTTCTTGGTACCATCCGAAAGCTCAAATATCGGGCAATTCAGTAAAAGAGTAAAACCCTATGGATTATGCACTTATACGGGTCAGGCCCACCTGATAACGACCACACTCAAAAAGGCATTTTTCGCCGCATAACGTTGGAAAATTTCGTATACGTAGATAAAAGATGGCGTCTGCGCGGAAGCTTTTAAGCACGCAGGAGGTGATAGACTTCTTTGAAAGCGATGTTTTGTCGATCGATTGTGATTCGAGCACTGAGGAAACGTTCGATGAATATATTGGAACGATGCTACCAGATGAAGATGATCGCGGACATTCTGAAGACGACATTCAGGAGAGTTCAACACGTTCCACACCATTGCAGCTCCATGACGATCTGCAAGGAGTACCAGAAGATATTTTAACTTCCAAAGACAGCGAGGAAAGTCAAGAGGCGCACATTTCCGTACCTTCCCCTCAAAACAGCATTACTGATACCATTGATCCTTGGGGAAGCTCTGATGATGAATGCGGCGCTGATGATCTCGAAGCTGATGAGTCCTCAACGGTTAGTTATATGTCGGATTCTACAGAAGATACTAGATCAGAAAGTGATAGTGCATCTGAAACTAGCAACCTTGCAACTAGTACAGTGAGGGGACGGGGGAACAGAGGAATTCGAGGAGGGAGCAGAGGATTGAGACGAGGGAGCAGAGGAGCAAGACAAGGAAACAGTGGAAATGTCCGTGGTTCAGGAAGGGGTATGAGAAGAGGGCACTCGCGGGGATCTAGGGGTCACACTGGTAGAGGATTGTCTGTGAGCTTTCAGTCACTAATTCCACCATCAGCTAAGTCTATCAGCATTCCTGATGCTTGTTTCCAGGAACCGGAGGAATTTATGCCCATTAGAACACCAGGGCCACACATACCATATAGTGATGATAGTGATGTATCTGGATTAGATCTATTCCGCCTCTTCATTGATGATGAAACGTTAGATCGTTTGGTTACCTCCACTCTTGCTTATGTTGAAAGTAAGAAGGATCACAAGCGCAGTATGTATCAGCGTTTTATGAAACAAACACTTGACAGGGACGAGATGGCACGTTACATTGGAGTATTGTTACTGCTTAGTATCAATTCTACTAGGAACTACCAGCAAGCCTGGAATCCCAAGAGCTCCCAGGTTAGTTTGGAATATTTGAACAATGCTATACCGTTGTATTATCACATTTTGACTATACACTGTCAGGCTGTTATTTTTGTGCAACTACATGTATGTGTACTGTATAGCATTGTCGCATGATGTACATATCACCTAGGAAATTTATGAAATACATACACACTGCGTTAGTTGTGCTGTGTATAACAGGGGATGGATATACAGTACACACTGCCTTTGTTGTCCTCACAGGTACTTATTAGATTGATGGACTTGATGACAAGGAATAGATTTGAGGCAATTAGTTCCTTTCTTCATATCGTGATACCAGCAGAAGAAGATCAACTGGCTGGAGATCCATTGAACAAGATTAGACCACTTTATGACAGGATGAAAGCCAAATGCCTCGAATACTACCAACCATTGCGGGAGCTTTCTGTTGATGAGCGCATGGTGAAGTCTAAATCTCGCACCCACTTTCGGCAGTACATTAGAAACAAACCCACTAAGTGGGGTTTCAAGTTTTGGGTGCTTGCCGACCCAACTGGTTTCACCAGTAATTTTGAATTGTACCAAGGTAAAAGAAGATCCACCACTCCATCTTCCCATGGTTTGGCATATGATGTTGTAATGGACTTGACGATGCCTTTTCATCACCAAAACTATCTTATCTTTTTTGACAATTTTTACACAAGTCCTACACTTATGGATGCTTTGCAGGAACATGGAATCAGCTCAACAGGAACACTACGTGTTTCAAGAACAGGAGTACCCGAAGCTGTAAAAGAGCTAAATTCTGTACTGAAGCGAAGGGATGTACCTCGTGGAACTGGGTACTATATTCGCAGTTCTTCTGCAGTATTTGTATGCTGGAGAGACAATGATTGTGTCACCGTTGCTTCAAACTCCTATCCAGGACATGTCGATGGAACAGCAAGGCGAAAGAGCAAGGACCAAATGGGTGTCCACTCGGCAGTTGACGTCCCCCTCCCTTCTGCTATCCGTCGTTATAACCAATTCATGGGTGGGGTTGATAAGTCAGATCAACTTATCAGCTACCATCGGGTCTTACGTCAAACAGTACGATACTGGAAGACCCTTTGGTACCATCTCCTGGAAATCAGCATAAGCAATGCATTCATCTTCCACAAGTGGCGTCTGTTAGAAAGCGGTGCAAAGAAGATTCCAACCATGAGTACCTTTTTGGATGGTGTTGTCTTAGCCATAGTCAAAAGACACAGCAACCAAACAGCCCAGCCATGGGACACTTTTACTATACGGCATGGAAGCAAGCCCTATAGCTTTGAGCAAAGGCGAAAATGTGCAATTTGTAGAAAGAAAACTGTCAGAAAGTGTCCTGATTGCCCCTTTTGCCCACCTTTGTGCCAGTTAGTGGACAGAGACTGTCACACTGAATGGCACAGTCATGCCTTTGGCGCAGTGCGACAATCGTGGTTCTACCAACAAAGAGCGCGACTAGAGATGTCAAGGATGCCAAATTTGACAATTTCATCTAGAAAACGGGCGGGTAGACCATCTGGAGTGAAAAACAAGAAGAGGAGATCTGTGTTTTCAAAATAATATTGCTGTAACTTACTGTTTAGTTACCTTTAAGTGCTTTTTGTTTCTTCTTTTGGTGAATCTTTTTGTTCTCACGTATATTTGTTCTCATTGCTTCAATAGCTCCACATTTGGTATCATTTTGTAGAGGACACCAAGAGCTTTCCAATGGTACCCTTTTTGTACAGCTACTATGTTGCATAACGCCAATAAAAATTGCGCAATGACAGGAAGTAATTTTTGCGCAAAGTTTTCCGGCCATTTTGTTTCCTAGCAACCGCGTCGTCATAGTTACAACGAATTCAAATATAGCATTAGATTCTATATCATATGGAGAAAAGAATGATATATAGTTTGTGCATAATAGAAGTCTCTTGTTGGTGTTTGAGGCTGTAAAAGATAGTACTGTAGTTGAAAATTACAATGTATGGGAGGGTAGGAGGGTTAAAGCAGCCACATGTCTATAACAGCCAAAAAATTTCGCCCCAATGGTGACCGCAATAGACAGGTTCCACTGAATACTGAATGACACAGGGTTATAAGGGACTCCTCTGGTGTACAAAGTCTGCTTACTGCATGCCATTGGCCTGGGTTTATTCCTTATTTAATATGCATGTGTGGGAAACTGATACCCCATTTACACTAGCCCAGTTTTAGTGGGCCAGCCCAGTTATGACCTCATTAGTCCAGTCCCTAGAGGTCAAAATTCTTCATGTAAACAGGGACTAGGCCAACCACAAGTGGACTGGGCCGACTGGACCTGGCCTCCTTCAATCAATCCAGTTGGCCCATCAGAAAATAAGCAGTATAAACAGGTCAGAGCAAGAGTTTCACATCTTTATGACTTAATTTCCAGACTTCTTCTTGGTGTCCTAAAAGATCTTATTAATATTATCTTACTCCATCATTCAATGTTTTCTTTCTATACACATTTCAATTTTAGCCATCTTAAGCCACTCAATTTATTTGGTCCAAGGGCCATTTTGGCCTATTATGACCTAATAATAATAATAGCTATTAATAATATTATTAAAGGGATCAATAGCAACAGGGAGGTGGTTATAGCTATGCTGTCTGTTAGAACTTGACCCATTTAGACTTTCCTCTTGCTCCTGACCACCTGTATAAAGGTTTAAATCTACTCAGTATTACTGAACTTGGAAATCATTATGCCACCGTGACCTTAAGCTTCTGAAAATATATCTATTAGATGGGCTATTTATAGTTAGCCTAATTCCATAGTCCCTATACCCAAGTATGGAGTACATAGATAGATTTGCACGTGCGCGACTATACAGGCGCGGGAAGGAAGTTTCTAGCGCTAGTACGTTGTGCTTAGACGCTTCCGTGGGACCTGCTCTACCTGTCCGTCGAAGATTGACATCTTTTTCGATGTCTTGCTGGAGATATTTGATAAAAAAAACTGGGCTTTGTCTATTTGGGAGAAGAAACACTGGTCAGGCTTGGACGAAATCTGAGAGAACGGGTCTTGTCTCGTAACTGTGACTAGTGATGATTTTCTATACTGAGTCCAACACAAGGTATCATGCATTGTGAAGCTCGAATTAAAAGCAAAGAAGACTCTTCTGGTCAAGAAAGCTTCGTTCACAGCCTGAAGTATAAATCAATGACTCTGTGCGGTGGCGTGAAATGGTCGGACCAAGTTTCTGTGAGGGGCTGATTGCTATGATTGTGAAGTGAGTGGTCTGTCCACTAGGTGGTCTGTCTCCTACTACATGTGCATGGTCTGTCCATATAGACTGGGAGTGGTCCTCAGGAAATACTCAGTTTGGTACTCTTGAACATGATTTTATTCGAATGTAATCACGTGTGTGTGTGTGTGTGTGTGTGCGTGCGCGATCGCGCGCGTGTGTGCTTGTGTGTGTGTGGTGTGTTTGTGTATGTGTGTGTGTGTGTGTGTGTGTGTGCGCGCGCGCACATGTGTGTGTGTGGTGTGTGTGTACGTGTGTGTGTGTGTATGTACGTACGTGTGTGTGTGTGTGTGTGTGTGTGTGTACGTGTGTGTGTGTGTGTGTGTGTGTGTGTGTGTGTGTGTGTGTGGTGTGTGTATGTGTGTATGTGTATATGTGTGTGTGTGCACGCGCATGTGTGTGTGTGTGTGTTGTGTGTACATACACGCATGTGTGTGCGTGGTGTGTGTGTGTGTGTGTGTGTGTGTGTGTGTGTGTGTGTGTGTGTGTGTGTGTGTGTGTGTCTGTAAGTGTGTGTTTTACGACTGCATATTGTTGCCTTCAATGTAAGTACCCCCCCCCTCCTGAATTATTTCCCTACACTCATGGTATATATACTCTGCAAAATGCAAATTTTCATCACATCGAAATATTTTTTCCTGACCATGCTTATATGTATTTTGAAGGTGTTATGCATACATATGTGACATGTACGTGTACGCGTACGTTGTGTATGTAGATGTATTATATTGTGCGTACAGTGACTGTTGTAGTATATTATGCATCCTCAAATGACTCCCTCCCCTCTGCTACTTCTCACAGCACCATCCTGCATGTCCCATGTGATCAAAAAGAAGCTAGGAGTTTGCAGAACTTTGACTCTTGACACTGGTTTAGAGAAATAGATACAATAATGTGCATTGTTTATTATTCTGCAATTTATGAAAAAGATTAACTGCAGCAGCTGCAGCTTTCGTTTCGTATAATTGTATTCATGACATTGCATTACATATAAAGTGGACTGTATATTAAAGCATTTAAATTTGTTTAAATGGTAAGTGCGAAACTCGTACATACCTGAAATGGATCGATTTATCAATGATTGTAGTGATGAAGTAATCATAGCCCCTTAAAAAAAAAAAAAAAAAAAAAAAAAAAGGAGGTCCACCCCCAGCCCTAGAGCTCAACTCATTCTCTTGTATCTCGAGAAGACATGATAAGTATTAGGTGGGAGACCAGCCGCGAGACCCAAAGCTCCCCCCATACGATTCTTTGTACAGGGGTATTGCAACTGACCACTGAGGAACAATTTTTTTTTTCTGAAAGAAAAGTGACCGGAGTCGGTTTCGAACACCGGGTCTTGAGCCTCAGCACTAATACCTAGTCACGGGGCTAGCGATCATTCCACCCGGACCTTCTGAAAATATATTATCCTAAGTGCTATTTATAGTTAACCTATTTCCATAGTCCCTATACCCAAGTATGGAGTACATACTTGTGCATAGATTTGCACGTGCGCGACTGCGTATACGAAGTATACAGACGCGGGAAGGAAGTTTCTAGCGCTAGTACGTTGTGCTTAGACGCTTCCGTGGGACCTGCTCTACCTGTCCGTCGAAGATTGACATCTTTATCGATGTCTTGCTGGAGACATTTGACAAGAAACTTGGCTTTGTAGTCTATTTGGGAGAAGAAAGGCTGGTCAGGCTTGGACGAAATCTGAGAGAACGAGTCTTGTCTCGTAACTGTGACTTGTGATGATTTCCTATACTGAGTCCAACGCTAGGTATCATGCATTGTGAAGCTCGAATTAAAAGCAAGGAAGACTCTTCTGGTCAAAGCTTCGTTCACAGCCTGAAGTATAGATCAATGACTCTGTGCAGTAGTGGCGTGAAACGGTCGGACCAAGTTTCTGTGAGGGGCTGATTGCTATGATTGTGAAGTGAGTGGTCTATCCACTAGGTGGTCTGTCTCCTACTACATGTGCATGGTCTGTCCATATAGACTGGGAGTGGTCCTCAGGAAATACTCAGTTTGGTGCTCTGGAACATGATTTTATTCGAATGTAATCACATGTGTGCGTGTGTGTGTGTGTGTATGTGTGTGTGTGTGTGTGTGTGTGTGTGTGTGTGTGTGTGCGCGTGCGTGTGTGTGTGTGTGGTGTGTTTGTGTATGTGTGTGTGTGTGCACGCGCACGTGTGTGTGTGTTGTGTGTACATGCACGCATGTGTGTGCGTGGTGTGTGTGTGTGTGTGTGTGTGTGTGTGTGTGTGTGTGTGTGTGTGTGTGTGTGCATTTGTGTGTATGTGTATGTGCATGTGTGTGTGTGTGTGTGTGTGTGTGTGTGTGTGTGTGTGTGTGTGTGTGTGTGTCTGTAAGTGTGTATTTTACGACTGCATATTTTTGCCTTCAATATAAGTACCCCCCCCCCCCCCCCCCGTTCCTGAATTATGTCCCTACACTCATGGTATATATACTCTGCAAAATGCAAATTTTCATCACATCGAAATATTATTTTCTGGCCATGCTTATATGTATTTTGAAAGTGTTATGCATACATATGTGACATGTACGTGTACGCGTACGTTGTGTATGTAGATGTATTATATTGTGCGTACAGTGACTGTTGTAGCATATTATTCATCCTCAAATGACTCCCTCCCCTCTGCTACTTCTCACAGCACCATCGTGCATGTCCCATGTGATCAAGAAGAAGCTAGGAGTTTGCAGAACTTTGACTTTTGACACTAGTTTAGAGAAATAGATACAATAATGTGCATTGTTTATTATTCTGCAATTTATGAAAAAGAATAACTGCAGCAGCTGCAGCTTTCGTTTCGTATAATTGTTTTCATTGCATTACATATAAAGTGGACTGTATATTAAAGCATTTAAATTTGTTTAAATGGTAAGTGCGAAACTCGTACATACCTGAAATGGATCGATTTATCAATGATTGTAGTGATGAAGTAATCATAGCCCCTTAAAAAAAAAAAAAAAAAAAAAAAAAAAGGAGGTCCACCCCCAGCCCTAGAGCTCAACTCATTCTCTTGTATCTCGAGAAGACATGATAAGTATTAGGTGGGAGACCAGCCGCGAGACCCAAAGCTCCCCCCATACGATTCTTTGTACAGGGGTATTGCAACTGACCACTGAGGAACAATTTTTTTTTTCTGAAAGAAAAGTGACCGGAGTCGGTTTCGAACACCGGGTCTTGAGCCTCAGCACTAATACCTACACTGGAAAAAAAAATTCTTTATTCAAGAGGCTTCTGTTGTGGATGTTCTAATATATAGAACAATTTCACTTGGTTTTCTTAAATGTAGTATCATGGAAAAATCTGTTTCTTTATTCAAGAAGCTTCTGTCGTGGATGTTCTATATTATAGAAGAATTTCACTTGGTTTTCTTAACTATAGTAACAGAAAAATCTGTTACTTTATTTAAGGAGGTTCTGTTGTGAATGTTCCAATATAAAGAAGAAATTTCACTTAGTTTTCTTAACTATAGTAACATAGAAAATTTGTTTCTTTATTCAAGAAGCCTGCGGTGGATGTTCTAATATATAGAAGAAATTTCACTTGGTTTTCTTAACTATAGTAACATAGAAAAATCTGTTTCTTTATTTAAGAAGCCTGTTGTGGATGTTCTAATATATAGAAGAAATTTCACTTGTTTTTCTTATTATATAGTATCATGCATGGAGATAACTGCAAGTTTCTCAAGAATTAAGCTAGCTGTTGTAATTGCTCTATAATTTACATGAATTCCACTTGCCAATGGTTTTCTTAACAGTATATATACTATATTAGGCTAGAAAAATACTTAGTCTATTAGTAAGTCTTCTTTAGTTAAAAAGTCAGTGTCATTTCTTATTTATATTAGAATTATAATAAATTAGTTCATCTCTTAACTAATATATAGAAGACCTGAAAAAAATGTTTCTTTCTTTAAGAAGCTTGACTGTATTGTATACTATAAATGAAATATATACTCTATTGGTTTTCTTTAAATACAAATACTTTGCATATGTATACAGTATGTCAATGTCATGCAGTGTATGCTTGCAACGCCATTTTAAATAAATTACGCATACTGCATGAGCTAAAATCTTCATCACATGACAATATTAATTAGTATGATAATATTCATGAATGAAAATTAATAATTATTATAGAACTGAGAAAAGGCTTGAACGGCTAGGTAGCATTGTAGTCAATGATCTTAACGGAAATCACTAGCCAAAGGAGATTATTTACACCAAACGTTTCGGCAGCCAACTGCTACCTTCATCAGTGGTATGATACAAGAGACAGTGCCTGAGCTTAAATAGTGGTGTATGACAGTTGTTGATGCGAGGTAATGAATAATATTAACTGTGGGTGATGAATAGAGTTAATAGAGATTGTGAGTGATGGTGAAAATATAGGTTTACATCAAGGTCTTGTATACTGTGGGGAGTGTTCCTAGTTCTCTGTTCAGGGATGAGGGTTCCTTCTGGATCATCCAGGATTCCACTAAGCATCTCTTGGATGTGTGTGTACAATTGTCCAATACTTCTGTGCGGGTCCAATCTATTGTGTGTCCTGTTCTTTCTGAGTGTTCGGCTAAGGCTGATGTGGCTATCTTCCTGTCCCTAACTGAACGCTGGTGCTCCTTAACTCTTTGTCCTAGGGTCCTACCAGTCTGTCCTATGTAAACTCTGGGGCAGCTACTACAAGGGATTTTATACACAACACCTGCTTTGTCCTGTAGTGGGGTGGGATCTTTTGGGTGTACTAACATCTGCCTTAGGGTATTGTTTGGCCTAAAGGTTGTCTTAATATCTAGTGGGGCAAGGATACGTCTAATGGCCTCTGAGGTGCCTTTGACATATGGGATTGAAACATAGGTGGAATTAGTAGTTGTAGACTGTGAGGGGACATCTGAGGTCGGCCTAAGCTGGGAGAATCGGTTGATCATTTTTCTGGGATAGCCATTTAAATCTAGGGCATTGTCTACTTTCTGCTGTTCTTCCAATTTCAAACTGGCATTGGAGGGTATGGTCT
The DNA here is from genome assembly GCA_963170055.1 of Halisarca cf. caerulea. NCBI lineage: Eukaryota > Metazoa > Porifera > Demospongiae > Chondrillida > Halisarcidae > Halisarca > Halisarca cf. caerulea. Next base: position 3,374,512 of record CAUJGJ010000083.1, read on the forward strand.
GGGCTCTATGGTGGAGGGTTCTGACAACAGCTGCCTTATGGGCTGAGGGATGGTGGGAAGAGTAGTCTAGGTATTTGTTTGTGTGGGTGGGTTTCCTATATACTGTGGTATCTATGGTGTTGTCAGGATTCCGGAGGATCAGTACATCTAGGAATGCTAGCTGGGCTTGGGCTTCTCTTTCTAATGTGAACTGGATGGTATCCTCTATGGTGTTTAGGTGGCAGTGGAAATCCTGCACAGTATCAGATCTAAGGGCGCAACATGTGTCGTCTACATATCTTTTCCAAAATTTTGGAGGATTGGGGTAGGTGCTTAGGGCTCTGGATTCAACATCTTCCATAACTAGGTCTGCTACCACTACTGATACAGGTGAACCCATGGCTGTTCCATGAATCTGCTGATAGAAGGTGTCACGAAAGGCAAAATAAGTAGCATTAAGGCATAGTTCTAGGAGGGATATAATCTCATCTACAGAAAGGGAGGTGCGCTCAGGGAGAGATGCATCATCCTTAAGACGTTGACATGCAACTCTGGTAGCTAGGCCTGTAGGAATCTTGGTAAAGAGGGATACCACATCAAAGGATACTAGGACTTCATCTTCTGCTATGGTCTGTGAGGAGATAAACTTGGCAAATTCGGATGAGTTACGGACATGGTGATCATTATTACCAACTAGGGGGGAGAGAATACTAACTAGGTGCTTGGACAAACAGTAGGTTGAAGAGGATACAAAGGATACTATTGGTCTTAAAGGGACATGAGGTTTGTGGATTTTAGGGAGGGCGTAGAGAAAAGGAATGTGGCCTGCTGAGCTACGAAGCTTGTTATACTGGGACTCAGACAGATGGTCTGACCGTCTAAGGGACAGTAAAATGGCATTCATTTCTCGCTGTAGGGAGGAGGTGGGGTCTTTAGGCAGGATTTTGTAGGTGGTGGTATCCGACAACATAGTTTTTACCTTGGTGTCATAGGAGCTCTTATCCATTACAACAGTGGCACGACCTTTGTCTGCTGGGAGAATTACTAGGCTGGTATCTTGGCGGAGTTCTCTCAGGGCCTTTGATTCTAGTGGACTAAGGTTGGGTGCTGAAGGTTTTGCTTTACTGAGAACACCTATGATCTGGGTGCGTGCTTTGTCTATGACATCTGGGGTGGCCTGGGTTCTTCTTAGGGCATCTTCGGCACTGGCTACAATTTTGGAAGTGGGAATATGTTTCGAGGGGAGGGCATAGTTAAGGCCTTTTGCTAAGACAGATTGTTGGGTCTGGTTTAAGTCTATGGAGGACAGGTTGACTACCCATTGCCTAGGAGGGGGTTGCCTGGTGTTTCTGTGATTGAGGAGGTTATCAAATTTACGAATCTGGATGGTTTTTGATCTCTGGGACTCATACTGGGCCACACAGAAGTATTGGACAATTGTACACACACATCCAAGAGATGCTTAGTGGAATCCTGGATGATCCAGAAGGAACCCTCATCCCTGAACAGAGAACTAGGAACACTCCCCACAGTATACAAGACCTTGATGTAAACCTATATTTTCACCATCACTCACAATCTCTATTAACTCTATTCATCACCCACAGTTAATATTATTCATTACCTCACATCAACAACTGTCATACACCACTATTTAAGCTCAGGCACTGTCTCTTGTATCATACCACTGATGAAGGTAGCAGTTGGCTGCCGAAACGTTTGGTGTAAATAATCTCCTTTGGCTAGTGATTTCCGTTAAGATCATTGACTATTATAGAACTATATAGATTACAATTCATATTGCAAATAGCCACTTAAGTCAAATTTGGACTTAATGTACATTTTACTACCAATGCTAGTTACATTGAACAAATAATGGCACTTGAGAGATTGTGCAAAAAAACAAGAGAAACATTCAGCTTGCAAATCTTGTACACAAAAGGCACCATAGTATGAATCAAAAGCTACAGTTTTCATGCGTCGGCAAACAAATATGATATCATCTTGCACTTGCATAACATCTTCCAGTCTTCCGAAAACAGGTACAACTTCTCCATCGCATTCTTCGGATGCCAAGAACAAGTAGCATTTCAATACACGATAGCAAGTTCCAAGAACAGTTGCATAACTGTGTCTGCATGCATTGGGTACAAAAAGGGATGTCGCCAATTGCACTATATATGAAATATACATGCCAACCTTGTAACAGTAGAAGGCAGACTTTGAGGTTGCACATGGGAGGACGTGAATAAGTCTTGCAATTCACTAGAATAGTCCAGCTCATCGGTACGACAACATGTACCTGCATTGTGCATTATATAATATTACATATAATTTCATATAAGTAAGAAAAATCAACCAATAACTGAAACCACAAAAGTATATATACATCACTCACTTGCACCTCCAACTTTGCATTGCAATTCTGCAAAAGCAACACTTTGTTGCATTAGATATGCTATACGGCATTGGTGGTGGTTGACAAGCGTTTTAAGAAGGTTTTTAAAGCTGGTCTTCCTACAAAGCTGTTTAAATTCTCTGTGTTTCCCCTCAAACCTCATGGACCACGTACGACACATAGGTCCGAATCTACAGAAAGCAGAGAATGCATGCATTGCAAACAATTACATAGTAGATTCGTGCACTATAGCTTAATTTTAGTACATTTACATAACCTAAGAAATTGCATTGTCGTATAGTACGTATATTATACCTTTTCAAGTAAGATGGGCAGTGGACTAAATAATGAGCCTTGGGAGGAAGGTTCACGGTAGGATACAATGTCTTCAGTGATGAAAGGTACTCTTGTATCAGTACACGGAGATATGGTGGAAGGTCTTCAGTGATGATATCCGAACAAAGAATGCTGGATATTTCTTGAAGTAACAGATAGCAGGCCAGATGAGGATCACTTTTGGGCACACAATCACCAATCAGAAATGGGATGATGTGATACAGCTGCCAAATCTCATGAGCTGCAGATTATGCAAAGTATAAATATGCATGATGCATAATATATATATACCCCCATGCATCCACACATTACTTGCCTGTTTGTCCAAGGATGCCTTTGGAGAGTGCTGCACTAGTAATAGGATGAGGCCTGTCTTCAAAATAGGCGAAGTTAAATGTCTTTAAATTGTGGTTGAATTCTGAGAGTGTCAATAGCTACACAAATATTAAAGGTTACATGTCATAATCGATAACAGCTACCTCCCCCCCCCCGGCTACATGATAGAGCTGCATAGACTAACCTGTAGATTATCAATAATGTGTCCAAGGAAAAGCTTGATTTGCAGATGAAACAAACCTTCAAATAAAACATGCATTATGTCAAGAGGTAGCTGTTTAGTGACATCGAAACCTGGAATGCTGCAAAGTAAGCTCCTTCTAGTAACTCCATATTGCTTTGACAATGTCTTTCTTTCACTGTCACGAATCCCAGCTTTCTCCATGTTGTCACAATGTTTTACATGTGATTGCATACTTCGAAGTGTAAATTCCTCTTCAGTGAACTATTTTACAGTGAAGCATATAAACATTACATTCTTAATTCCAAAGTTCCAAATGAATGGCTTGATATATACTGTACCGTATATAAAACTCACTTTTGTCTGAATCTGATCATTGTTAGCCATACAGTGCCGACACTTCTTGTCAGCAAAGCCTACACCTGCTTTGAACCCCCCCACCAAAGCCAGAGCAGGCGTATCTCCCACAACACAAAGTATGGTGCCCTTGATATTCTTCTTCGTTCCACATATTTCAAACATATGACCATTCTGTAACATATTGCACAATTCCATAAATATACATACACTTCTAGCTAAACCAAGACATGCATCTGCATGCAAGAGACTGTCACATGCAGCAAGTATTTGAACTAACCTCTTGTAAATCTTTAACATCCCGTACGAGTGGGCGCAACACTTCATCAAATGAATGAGCATTTAGCAGTGAATAGTGAAACAGCGAGACAAGGTGTATGGCCTCAAGTTTTGAACGTTGACCAGGATCCAGGTTAGCAAGAGTGAAGTATACTGCACCTATAATTGTATGCAGGTACCAAGATATATATTTTTTATATGTATGCACCTCATACAAACTGTAAATCAAAAGGATATACCTAATTTGTATTGGCGACTTGTTGGGGCCATTGGATTAACAGCAGTAAACTCGTCATAATACAGAATGATCTGGAGGGCAGTTGGACTACTCCTGAAAAAAGTACTCTCGTGAACAAAGGTGCCATCAGACAAATCATGCAACAAGCCTGTGCCATAACTATGTGATCCAGATTCAACCTGTACAGGAGGTGTACATGCAGAATGATACACTGTACAATACTATTATAGTCACACTATATAATTACCTGTTCAGCAACTTGACTATGTCTTAAAAGACACTGCAATGAGTCCAATATGGGCACATAGTAAAAGCCATTGCGAGGCGGATTGATTGCACTACTACTAGCCGCTGATGGTAACTCATGCCAAACTGGATCCTATATTATATGGAAAGTATAAGGTTAACACATGGGGACATGTATGAGTACCTTTGAAACTGCTAACCACATAAGAATACTTTTCTCTCATGAAAATTTGCTGCTGATAGCGAGAGGACAATTTCCTCAAGTCATCCATTGACATACAATCAGACAAACAGTCATCCAGTAGAGGTAGGCAGGAGAAACTACATGTGTTGCAAAGTTGTTTTGAAACTGCTTGCAAAGTTTTCTTAATTTGATCACAATAGTACATATGAACATCTCCAGCCAGTTCAATGACATCAGACAGTGCTGTGTTTGAGATGCGGTGAACTAGTTGAAGTTTGATCAGCCAGTCCATTGCCACATCCCTTACATCTTTTCTTTGATCAATAGAATCATATATAGCACAGTGATTCACATCATTCCTAACTTCAATTTCACCATCACTTTCATCCATATTATTATGTTCAGCATGCCCATGTCTATCAGCTTCATCTAATAGCTCACCATCATTACAGTCAGGCATCAAATTATCAATAATATCACCGTCATCACTGTGACCACCAGCATTCTCTATATCACCATCACTATGAACAGCATCATCATTATGAATAACTTCAACGGTAGAGTCAAACCTGCTTCGCTTTGCTACACCATAAACGTTACTGTGATGGTGTCTGATGTGCCAATACCAGGCTCCAGCCGTCCTGAACGATTTCTGGCAGGTCGCTTCGATATTGCAGACAATACTTTCTTCACTGTGAGTACTCCGAACATGTGAAACGACTTGGGAAAGGGTTCTATATTTGGCTCCACATAAAGTCATCTGTGGACAATACCAGACCGACGAAACCTGCGACTGTACGGCCATTCTCTTTGCCACCTGTACCAAGACCTAGCTCCGTCCACGCCCACACAAAAGGGTAAAAATAGGAGTATAGCGCCGCTAACCAATCAATTCGAATTTACACGCGAAATGCGCGGGCTTTGGCTTTAAGCGAATTATGGCGGCGAGAAGCAGCAAATCCCTGGATTGTCTCACGTCTCATGAATTATGTGATTTCCTGATAAACAAAAAAGTCCTGGACGAGAATCAGACCGAGGAAATCCTAGGTGAGTTCATTACGTTAATTTCGAGGGTTAGCTTGAGTTTGACCGTCGTTACGGCCCTGCCGGGTTTTGTTCCTCCATCGCCGGACTCAAACCTTCTGCAGAAAGAGAAATTGATGGTGCAGCCTTCGTAGCATTAAGCCGTGAAGACATTGCCAGTATTTACCCCGAGAAAAAACAATTTCTCCTTGTCAGCAGATTATACAGGGAAATTCTTCTCTTCAGACAAGCTCCCAGTTCTCTATTGAGCAGTTCATTGGAGTCTGATGCCGATATATCATCTCTTAGTGACATTACGTCAGTAAGTCAAACAGCTGTCCAAAAAGCCACTTCCAAAAGGTCTTTTGGTTCTGACTCAATTCCGGGTGCCAAACGAAACTGTCACAGTAAGAACATCATGGAGTCTTTCTCATTGCCTAAATTCCCACCTGATGTAGCCAAAGCCATAAAAAATGATGCATTCCACACGACAGCAGTAAGGAACAAGCTGATTAGGGAATCCTGTCGAGCGTTGAATGGCCACTGTCAGCAGTACCGTCCAAATAGTTCACCTACGAATAAAGACAAAAGAGAACTTGGCACTATGTTGTACAAGCTTGCACCCAAAAGCTTGGGGGATCCTGAAGGCCTAGCAGTTGCTGGGGTACCAGAAGTAAGTGTTTAGAGCCAATTTGATTGGATATGTATCTATATTATGAGTTTAAAAATCACTTCTGCATACAGGCTACCCTCAATCGTCAGATAATCAAGTGGTTTCAAAATAATACTTTCAATAACAGAAAAATACTTGGTGTGGTGACAAAGAGAGTGAAGGGCAGTGCATCTCAGTGTAACCAATCGCAAGTGGACCTTTTCTCAGAAGAAGAATGTGAGCAAGAGGATGTACTCACAGTGCCTGATGATGTGACTGAGCTAGAGCTGGAGCTCAAAAAAGCAAAAAGTGATTGGGACAACGACAAAATAGCACAATTACTTTCCAGTACATATAAGTTTAGGGATATGTCATGCTTGAAAGAAAAGAGCACCCACTTACGAATATCGAAGACGGTTAGCATGTATCCTTGTTTCAAGCAACCAATTTTTGTAAGTTTGACTTCATCATTGCTCAATTTGTCCATAAGACATACGTTCTATTGGACTTTCTCTTTAGATTCTGCAAGAGCTATTTCACAAATGTGAAACTGATGCGAATATCAAATTTGCTGATATACCCGAAGTTTTGGATGCATTTAAGTCAGTGCAGCAGAAGTGGCTGACTATCCTGATGCCATCCATTGTAGCATTGGTTGAAGAGTCTACCTTGTATGAAACGCAGTCAGACTTCCATCTTGTCGATGGTAAGAATGCATGACGTATATAATATATAATACTTCATAAGTCTACAATAATTATTATATGTAATATAATTAATATTTGCCTTTATAGAAATTGACTGTTTGCAGCTAGTTGTTCAGCGCTTGAACCAAGATCATCCAGTGTCCCTACTGCCCATAGAATGGAACAGATTGTGTGCATAAATGACGTGAGTTTATCCAGCCAGCAGCACTCTCCATGCATACTTTCTGCATGCCTCATAATGCTTATCTTTTTGCAGTCCCTTGATGTGTGTAGGAAGCAGCATCCTAGCAATGATCCATACATTGCACTGCTTGGAACAATGGAGCACATGTTGGCATGCTACTTACTTTGTGACAACAAAGTTGTGATACGGTTGCCAATTGGAGTGAACCTGGCATCTATGCTTTTAGTGCTGATTGGGTTTTGTCATCTATACAATGTCAAGTATGCATCTGATGTTCAAGATGTGATGGAGTTTTTCCAGAGTAGCCTGCTTGGATTGAAAGAACGCTCAAAGGGTGGTATACAGTACAATAACTTTATTCGTGAAATGAGACGTCAGCAGGAAATTGTGGAGGATGCATGTGCTGGCGATGATGACGACACCCAACTGGACCATGAGGGTTTTGTGACAGATCAAATTCAGCTCATGGACCCTGGTCAGGAGTAGTGAACATTGTAGGTGGAATACTATGACTTCATTGAGTTCTGATGTGATTTAGATCATATATATACACTAGAGTGCCTATGTTTAGACCGTATTATATGCATGTTGCATGTAAACAACTTTGTAAGCGAACCTTTTCTGTAGTTTTTTGAGTTTTTTTTTTGTATATCACAAATATAAATGTTTACGTACATTTCATGTAAATTTGTATTTAATTCTCTTATTTTGAAGAGGCTGAGCATACAGTATCTTAAATAAAGATGAATTTTGTGCTGAAATTAAGTAGTATTTACTATAGTTATAATATACTTCTTTTAAGTACTCACTATATACTTATTTTAAGTACTTTCTTATTTTAAGAAACCCTTGAGCACTTACCCCTGCTAGTGCCTTATAGCTTCTTAAATCAAGTGCACTTTTCTTCTTAATTAAAGAAATATTTTTTCCAGTGTAGTCACGGGGCTAGCGATCATTCCACCCGGACCTTCTGAAAATATATTATCCTAAGTGCTATTTATAGTTAACCTATTTCCATAGTCCCTATACCCAAGTATGGAGTACATACTTGTGCATAGATTTGCACGTGCGCGACTGCGTATACGAAGTATACAGACGCGGGAAGGAAGTTTCTAGCGCTAGTACGTTGTGCTTAGACGCTTCCGTGGGACCTGCTCTACCTGTCCGTCGAAGATTGACATCTTTATCGATGTCTTGCTGGAGACATTTGACAAGAAACTTGGCTTTGTAGTCTATTTGGGAGAAGAAAGGCTGGTCAGGCTTGGACGAAATCTGAGAGAACGGGTCTTGTCTCGTAACTGTGACTTGTGATGATTTCCTATACTGAGTCCAACGCTAGGTATCATGCATTGTGAAGCTCGAATTAAAAGCAAGGAAGACTCTTCTGGTCAAGAAAGCTTCGTTCACAGCCTGAAGTATAAATCAATGACTCTGTGCAGTAGTGGCGTGAAACGGTCGGACCAAGTTTCTGTGAGGGGCTGATTGCTATGATTGTGAAGTGAGTGGTCTGTCCACTAGGTGGTCTGTCTCCTACTACATGTGCATGGTCTGTCCATATAGACTGGGAGTGGTCCTCAGGAAATACTCAGTTTGATGCTCTGGAACATGATTTTATTCGAATGTAATCACATGTGTGCGTGTGTGTGTGTGTGTATGTGTGTGTGTGTGTGTGTGTGTGTGTGTGTGTGTGTGTGTGTGTGTGTGCGTGCGTGTGTGTGTGTGTGGTGTGTTTGTGTATGTGTGTGTGTGTGCACGCGCACGTGTGTGTGTGTTGTGTGTACATGCACGCATGTGTGTGCGTGGTGTGTGTGTGTGTGTGTGTGTGTGTGTGTGTGTGTGTGTGTGTGTGTGTGTGTGTGCATTTGTGTGTATGTGTGTGTGCATGTGTGTGTGTGTGTGTGTGTGTGTGTGTGTGTGTGTGTGTGTGTGTGTGTGTGTGTGTGTGTCTGTAAGTGTGTATTTTACGACTGCATATTTTTGCCTTCAATATAAGTACCCCCCCCCCGTTCCTGAATTATGTCCCTACACTCATGGTATATATACTCTGCAAAATGCAAATTTTCATCACATCGAAATATTATTTTCTGGCCATGCTTATATGTATTTTGAAAGTGTTATGCATACATATGTGACATGTACGTGTACGCGTACGTTGTGTATGTAGATGTATTATATTGTGCGTACAGTGACTGTTGTAGCATATTATTCATCCTCAAATGACTCCCTCCCCTCTGCTACTTCTCACAGCACCATCGTGCATGTCCCATGTGATCAAGAAGAAGCTAGGAGTTTGCAGAACTTTGACTTTTGACACTAGTTTAGAGAAATAGATACAATAATGTGCATTGTTTATTATTCTGCAATTTATGAAAAAGAATAACTGCAGCAGCTGCAGCTTTCGTTTCGTATAATTGTTTTCATTGCATTACATATAAAGTGGACTGTATATTAAAGCATTTAAATTTGTTTAAATGGTAAGTGCGAAACTC
>CAUJGJ010000083.1:3409100-3441600 GCA_963170055.1 Halisarca cf. caerulea
TCTTAAGAACAGTACAGCCAGCAATGACAACTTTAGGACTCTGCTCAAGCAGATGGTTCGCAGTAAGAGGCATCTAACATTCCTTGACTCGCACTTTGGACTAGAAACTTTCGATGAAGATGAGTTAGTTGCCATGGGGATGAAGCTGAGGGATTCTCATCATGATGATGACGATGAAGACTTTGATTTTGATCACGACAATGACGATGATGATGACGATGATGATGATGATGATGATATTAGACTTCTCAAAAGGTGGCTTCACGAAGAATTGTAGTAACCATAACAGTCTGCATCCTACTGTATGCTGGTTCCACTTAGAAACTTACAACTTTTGTAGTTGCATGAGCTAGAAGCTATTCATTACATAAGTAAATTGTGATGATTACTATTTTTGTAGCATTTGCAATTAATTGTAATAAATTGTAACAAATCAATAAATTAGGTAAATCCCAAATACTAGGTACTAGTCTGTAGCTTTTACGACCTTTGAATGCTTCAGTTCTATTGCAGTTAGCATGTATCTGCAGGTATGCTCTACACATGGACTTTGTGAGACACTTCTGTTCACATGACACTCTGTGAGTTGATATCTGGATAGCCTTATACCCCTTTCACATGGCCACCATAACCCGGGTTGAAACCGGGTTATGGTGGCCATGTGAAAGGGTATGTATTACATAAGGTATAAAGGGGGGTAATTTGGAACAGGACCTGTTACTTTTGCTGTGGTTAACTTACCCAACCATCCTCGCTACTGCCACACTCCCACTCCATGGACACAATACAGACGAGAAGTAGTGGATGTGGCTTGTGGTTGACACTGCTTTTAGCCTGACTGTTCCAAATTACCATAGGAATAGAAAGTTAAGCTGTAGTTTTAATTATGCTATATAATAATGCTATTTTGTAGAAAATAGCATTATAAGTAAAAATACACTTTAATGTCTGATACCTCACAATACTGCATGTCAATAAAATCGTAAAATTATATAAATCGCTTAGTGTTTGTGCATGGTGGTCAAAATCGCATCAACAGGCAGGAATTGGAAATGGTTTGGCAACGTGAGACCATCACTATCATGGCGGACGGCGATCCTCGCATTTGGGAATATCCTGCAACGGAGCGCGGCAATGTACCTTACCATGGATGTAGGAAACGCATTGTTTAGTGAACTCCAAGCCAATGGACTTCTGAGGCTAATTCTACAGAAGGAAATTCTTAAACCAAACGCACAAAAATGGAGGGCTTATTCTATATTTTCTTCTCCATTTCGCTCGCACTCTCCCTCGTTAATTCCTCGCAATGGGAGGACGCAGAAGAAACTCACCACCTTCCAGGACACATGCAACCTCTTGGTTCTCACAGACCAATGGAGGGAGAGATAGAGAGGATAGACTACGTTCCAGACCCAGTGACGTTTTACGAGAAGTTCGTCGAACGCTTGCAACCAGTAATATTAGAAGAAGCTATCGCTAACACATGGGTTTTGGAGATGTGGACAGACGATTATCTACAGTAAGTAACTCTTGTTCCGCTGCACTTACCACAAATCAGAGCCGTCACGTAGTCAACGTGTTGTGTTGAATATTTTATCTTTTTCATAGCTAATTGTCATGATCAATGAATTATACCTGTTCCAATACAATACAGTGTGTGTGTGTGTGTGTGTGTGTGTGTGTGTGTGTGTGTGTGTGTGTGTGTGTGTGTGTGTGTGTGTGCGTGCGTGCGTGCGCGTGTGCGTGTGTGCGTGTGTGTGTGTGTGTGTGTGTGTGCATACACATACAGTAGAACCTCATTAATTATAAGAAGAACACTGTTAAGACAAATTTCTCCCTAACGCAAACTATAGGTTTCAAGCCCTGTTTGGTTTGCTGTAGTACTGTACATGTATTACTATATCCTGATAAGAAGAATTAACTTCTGGTCATAATGAGAACTGATTTTGTGAGTCCCTAAAGTTCATTTTAACAAGGTTTCACTGTACATGCGTGGTGTGTGTACATGAGTTTGCTTATGTTGCATACTTATATACAAACATTATAATATCAAGTTCTTCGAGAAACAAGTCTCGATTATTCACATGCACAGAGTCCTAAAAATAGTACTGTAACAGTACTATTGGTGATTTCTCATGCATAACATACACTAATAATCATTACCATATTATAATAGTACTAAATTTGCGAGGAGCTTAACTTTCGCATTTTTTGAGGATAAGATGAGCACCGGAACATGAAATTTACATACCGTGAAAAAATGGTACACTATTTGTTAGGCAACAAAGTGTAGGACAGACCTGCTACATTTTCATAAATATTTTAAAAGTGGCCAACCACAAAATCTTAGCTCCTCAAAAATTTGGTGCTTTACAGTATAATATACTGTTAATTCAAAATCTACGATATAGGTACTCAAGGAGTGCCATTTCTTCCATGCAGGATTGTTGTGCATGCAATATTACACAAGAAATATTTACAAGGTGCTGTTCATTTTATGATGTATAGGGATAACTTTGGGGATGATGAAGTAATGGTTGAATTGAACAAGATAGAAGATCGCAGTGAACCACCAAGTAGCATGAAATTAGAAGACTTCCTAGATGTGTGTGTGTGTGTGTGTGTGTGTGTGTGTGTGTGTGTGTGTGTGTGTGTGTGTGTGTGTGTTAATTTGTGTGTGTGTTTGTGTGTCTATCTGTATGTGTGTTTGTGTGTGTGTGTGTGTGTGTGTGTGTGTGTGTGTGTGTGTGTGTGTGTGTGTTAATTTGTGTGTGTGTTTGTGTGTCTATCTGTATGTGTGTTTGTGTGTGTGTGTGTGTGTGTGTGTGTGTGTGTGTGTGTGTGTGTGTATGTGTGTGTAATGTGTGTGTGCATGTGTGTGTGCGTGTGCGTGTGTGTATACGTGTGTGTGTCCATGTGCATGCGTGTATGTGTGCACCATTTTACTGTCGCTATGAGCTTCAAATACAAGTGTTAACTTTTCAGAACTATAGGCATAGAGACGAGCATGTAGTTAGTGAAGTACTTGATGCAATGAAAGATGAACTGTTCTTTCCAGGAAGCATTGGCTGTGGTGGGTACCTAGAGAATGTCTACAAATTCTTGATCAGGTGAGTGCATGTGACGGCATGTGCTTTGTATCAGATGACTGCATATTAATACTTTCAATTGGTATTTCTAATTCATATACATGACTGTATATTTCCTTTAACTGGGAATGCATGTATGTACGTACGTTCATTGAGCGTGCATCCAATTGTCCCTATATGAATGGAACTTGCTCAGTAGATAAATGTCTTGGTACCGTGTTGGAGTACACCATGATAGCCTGTTACAATATGTCAGAGGTGCGTAGCAGGGCCTACATTTAATAACAGGGAAATTTAGTAAAGAGTATTATCCAGGCAGGGCCTACATTTAGTAAAGGGTACTATCCAGGCAGGGCCTACATTTAATAAGGAATACTATCCAGGCAGGGCCTACATTTAGTGATTCAGAAGAATACTGTCCAAGCAGGGCCTACATTTAGTAAAGGGTGCTATCCAGGAAGGGCCTACATTTAGTAAAGGGTGCTATCCAGGCTGGGGCTACATATTTACTAAACTGAGTGCATGGGAATTCCTCTAATCATAGATGCTCTAATCCAGACCCCTAAATTGTGGACACCCCTTTATTATGGACACAGGGCACTAGAACCAAATGATTCTCAATACTTTTGTCATTGTAAATTTTAACCCCTTGAAACAAGGATACCTCAACTACCAGGACAATCCTTTCTTGTCTCAAGGTGTCTGGAATAGAGAGGTTCCACAGTACACAGGAACGAGAGTATAGGCAGGTTCTATTGCATGTGAAGGCCAACATGCATACACCATATTATACTGTATTAAATTTATCCGATTGCATGTTAAAACTGAAACAAGCTTTTTCTAATGATGCATACTACATCACTATATCCTTAATCCCCTCATTTACCATTATTACATATATCTGACTATAATTTATTGTTTATAACAATTATGTAGTGCTGTTAACTGCCAAAGTATATACGGAACATGTATGGTTAGATTGAATGGTATATATACATATGCACTGCATGCTTAGTTTGCACATATATATCACCAGCACAATTGCAATATGTGTTGTTCAAATTTCTCATTGCAGGTTCAGCAGTGGAGGTACCAAGTCTGTATTACATGCAGATTTCGTTCACAACATGCACTGTGTAGTGTCCGGAGAGAAGAGGTTCGTCATGATACCTCCAGAATACGCCAAGGTGATTGGACCAGAATGGGAAGGACAAGGATACTACAATCTTGATGTTGAAGCTGTTAACATGACAGCTTATCCCAAGATGGTGGATGTTCCCTGGTACAAGGCTGTACTCAGTCCAGGAGACTGCATGTACATACCATTTCAATGGATACATCATGTGTGTTATGTGTTGAGCAAGTGTGTGTTCTGCTGTCAAAGTGTTTGTGCATGAGTGTGCATGTGGGGATACATGCGTTTGTGTGCCTGCATGTGTGTGTGTGTGTGTGTGTTTGTGTGTGTTTGTGTGTGTGTGTGTGTGTGTGTGTGTGTGTGTGTGTGTGTGTGTGTGTGTGTGTGTGCACGCATGCATGTGTGTGTGTGTGTGTGTGCGTATCTGCGTGTGATGTTGGATTTGCACACTAGCTACACCTGGTTCAACCAAGCTCCCTCTATCCCTATGCCCGTCTGTATAGCCCCATGCATGTCTAGCCCCATGCATGCCTAGCCCCATGCATGTCTAGCCCCATGCATGCCTAGCCCCATGCATGCCTAGCCCAATGCATGTCTAGCCCTACATGTCCATTCCTGTGCCTATCTAACTAGCCCTCCGCATCTCTATCCCTGTTCCTTGTTCCAGTGTTTTTACAACTTGAAGGTAACAACACATTCTTATGTCCTTCTTGTCTAATTTAAATCGTTACCCATTATAATTAGGTAAATATTCACCGATATAGCCATAGGCTATGTCTATTATCATAGTTATCATACTGCATCTGTGCACAAGCATATAATAATGATATTATTTCATATACTTGATTCTCAGATCCTCTTTCAAATTGGTCCTGCAGTGATCTGTGCTTTTCAGTATACCTGGCTCTCCTTTGCAGGCATCCTCCTACAAGAGGAACATAGGCCTCAACTTGTGGTGGATCCCGTTCGCCCTCAACTACACGGATTGTCCAGAAGATCCTCACAAGGCTCACAAGTTGGTGTCCATGAAACGAGTCAAGCCAGCGGAACATGTTGACACTATGTGAGTACGTACAGTGGAACCTCCCGTAATCTGACACTCTGTGCGTGGGCAACAATTATTTAACATTGTGCAAGCCACTATTACAGATTATGGAGTGACTATTACCATACTTTAATATGGTTACTGCACCTCAAAAGATATGTTATTGGATTATATAGAGAGAATGTCGGATTAGAGAGAATGTTGGATTAGAGAGAATGTCGGATTATAGAGGTTTTACTGTATATATGAGAGTATGTGTGAGGGATTCTCCCAGTACTTATACTATAATACTATAGAACTTTTAACCTTAAGTTTTCACTGTTCAATTTTGTTATTGCATATCTTTTGGATTTGTACTAAAAATTCTCTATATTTTGTTGTTACAAGACTCAGCAATATTGAATGGAAGTGGTAGTTAATGCCATAGAAAGGACTGCCACACATGCATGTAATGCATTTGGGGTCATTCCCCCAATAAGAACTTGCCTGGTTGATAGTACTAGTCCCATGGAGCCCAGACACATTTTGCTTCCATAACATTGTGTACGTACTGTCACATTTGAAATGCAGTGAAGAAGGTCTGCACTATATGCAAGACTACCTGCTACAGACTACCTGCTCTTCTTTGTCCATACGACATTATGTAATGCAACACTTGATAATGGAGTGAGGTGGAGTCTGCAGCCGCGCTAGATGTATGCGAGTATCTGCTGCAGACTACAGACTATAGCTAGCTACATTCTGTTCATTGACACAAGTGTCCATACACTATGCATATACACTGCCTTTGATGAGATACTCTTGTCCCCCTGCAATTCTCCCTTCCTGCCAACCCTTAGGGTCCTGTTTTACAAAAATGCTAAATCTGGACAATTCACCTTAGAAGACTTGAAAAAATCGATGGATAATGAATTCGAACGAGATGATTTGGTATGAGATGCAGTGTGAACGTTGTGCCATTTTAAACTGTACTAATTTAGACTGACATGTACGACCTTTGTTTGGTACAGTGTTATCGGTAGTGTGTTTGTGTGTGTGTGTGTTCTGTATAATTATATATAGTCATTTTAACATCTCATAGAATACAGTGGGTATATACTGCTTGGCATGAATCTGCAGTATCCTTTCATGCTACAGTGGAAACCTCCGAACTAAGGACACTTTGGGGACAACATGAATTCAGCTGATTTGTTCTTTATATAAAGAGCTTTTCCTCTTTAAGAGGTTCAAAATGTATTATAGAATATATCCTGGGACCGTATATAAGTTGTGTCCTTTGTAGAAAGGTTTATACTGTGTCCTTATTAATTAATTAGGATGGTCCACCATCGGAGGTTTCACCGTATTATACGTAATATGTTTTCTCAGTGTATCATAATATGGAACACTCGGATTACGTATATTCCATGCATAGTGATCTTGTCATAGTAACATGGAATCATTTGCATAATATTGTACTTGCAGTTATGAAATGAGAATGTTTCGTTTTGTGTGTATATAGTGTGTTTGCATGTGTTTATGCGTTTAAACCAATCCTTCTCCTTGCATGGTGTAGCCATTTGGTGCTGACTTCTTGACCGATGACCTCCTTCATGAGGTGAGAGACATGTGACATATGCAACAAAATTCAAGAGTTTCTCAAAATTGAATTGTTTGTGGAGTTATCGTAAACATCTAACTTTTACCCCTTGCTGAGCTATTTGGTTCCTCTCATCAACAAGCATGGAGTGATGACATTGACAGACATCTTTTGTCTCTGTGTGTTACACACACACACACACACACACACACGCAAACACGCATACACACACACACACACACACACACACACACACACACACACACACACACACACACACACACACACACACACACACACACACACAGCGAGTGGCTAATTTTTATGTTTTTGACTATAATAATATATGTATGTACATTTGTGGTGATGTATTTATGTACATGTGCACGTGTGCACGTGTGTGGTGATATTATGTGATACCTGCACATGCAACTTTGTTGTCTTCACTTGGCATCTTCACGACTACTACAGGTGTTTGAAGTTGCTCGGCCTGGCTGCAATGGAGTGATCTTGGCTGATGAGCTGCAGTACATCTCTCATGATAAGTGGAAGAAGATCCACAACATTATGCAGGAAGCAGAGCGGGAATACCTCGCAGACAAAGTTGAAGAATTTGAAATGGAAGGAATACCCATACCATCCTCTCTTGTGTTGGAGGATTCAGAATCTGATTCTGAAGGACGCTCCAGTCATGGCCACAGGGATGACAGTGATCATGTTGATGGTAATGATGATGACGTTGATGGCATGTACTCTTCGCAGGATCACGACGATTTAGTGCACGAGGAACTGTAGATAGGAAGAGTGCTTTGATAACTTGGTATTTAAAAAGTTAGCTATTGTCCTATATATAACTGCATTAATATGGTGGGAAAACCCAGTGTTATAAAAATGATACCATATCACTTTACATGTTGCAGCAGGTAATGAAGTACCATAGATTCTGGCTTTTATGCGTGGGTGCTTATAGGTGACCGTGTGGCAGCAAGGAAACAGGTGCTCAACAAAGAGTACCCACTTAATAATGCAATATATGTCAGCCATGCCATTCTCCAGGATAATATATACCTTACTAGCAACAGCCAGGTAGGCCCTGAACTAAAAGTATAGAAGCACCTAAAATCCAGCAGTGCTTAATAACCAGCGTTCCCGGTATGCAAGTCTTTCTTATGCAATTGATGTTACTTTAGCTTGTGTATTGAACCACATTTTTTTGAATATTACTACTGAAAGCATTTTTAATATGGCTTGAGTGTGATCTTTGCAACCCAAACAATAACTAATTACTCCAGGACTTCCAATTTTTGATATCATTTGATTTCACATGCACATACACACACACACATACACACATGCACACACACGTATGCACATGCACGCAAACACACACACACACACACACACATACACACACACACACACACACACACACACACACACACACACGTACACACACACACGTACACACACACACACACACACACAACACACACACACACAACACACACACACACACACACACACATACACACACAACACACACACATGCACACACACACACACACATCACATACATCACACAGTCACACTATATTGTGTATAGACATACTGTAACAGTTATACTTTTTGAAAATGTTATGACACTATATGCATATATGGCACATTGACCAATGGAATTAGCACATGCAATATCTTGTGTATTGAGTTCTAATGATTCAATTGGAATGTATATATACTATACTCAATGCACCTCATATAATCCAAACCTGGTACAAATACCATCTCTTGTATAATATTGTGGGATCTTTGATTTTACATCAAAAGAACCATTGAACCTTAAGGACCTGTATATACAGTACTATACGAGGAAAACTAATTTTTTAAAACTTAATTTGTATTCTTAGACAAATTTTCCTGCAATACATGCAGATGCCCCCATTGCAGTAATGAAGTTAATACTGAACTAAATTATATGTAAAGAGGAAATTTTAATTTATTTGGAGTATCACATGTAATTACCCAGTCCATGGGAATGGCTGACGCATTAAATGGATGCACACTACTCATGCATGTTACTAACAATTGGTACAATTAGACATTTTGTAAAGCTGCTCACAACTAAAGAATAGCACTAGGAATTGTTTCAGGATTAAGGAAATCAAACACATTTTAAACATATATATATATATATACAGTGCATGAATCAGTGTGTGGATGTAAACAATTTGGTGGTGGTGGTAGATGGGGCAACCTAAAGCAATCCTTGCACTAGCTGCTGTATTTCTGCTGCTTGGCAGTACTAAGTCTGAGGACACTACAACCTTCACAAAAGAGGAGGATGCTCACCCACCAGGACACATGCAACCTCTTGGTTCTCACAGACCAATGGAGGGAGAGATAGAGAGGATAGACTACATCCCGGACCCAGTGACGTTTTACAAAAAATATGTTATCAAATTGCGTCCAGTTATATTTACGGGAGCTGTCCTGGGAACTCCTGCACTGACTCAGTGGAGTGATCAGTACTTGAAGTGAGAGTTCCTGGACCAGTGGGTGTATGCCTGTTACGTATTTTGATAACCAATTCAGAAGTATCATTGTCCATGTTGGTGTACACTTAACTACACTGCTCTACTCATGCAATACCAAGGTTCTGTCCAGTGGGGGGTAGGGGGAGCTTCCACCCCAAACTTCCTAGCTTCCACCCCCAAAAATTCCAACTGCAGTACAAATTACTATAGAGAACTACTTGAGTGTCAAAATTTACCTTGAGTGATCTAAAATGGCCTCAAATATGACCATACATAACCTAAAAACTGAAATTTTCCCTAGGGGGCATGCCCCCAGGCCCCTCTAGTTAAGTATGTATACTCCTGCACTCCATAATATATCTGGGTGCACACACACACACACACACATGTCACACACACACACACACACACACACACACACACACACACACACACACACACACACACACACACACACACACACACACACACACACACACACACACACACACACACACACACACACACACACACACGTACACACACACACACACACACACTCATTTTATTACTATGGAGAAGGCCCTACTTGAATGTCAGAATTATCCTTGAATGGTCTAAAATGGCCTCAAATGCAACATTATATAACCTAAAAACTCGAATTTTCCCTGGGGGGCATGCCCCCAGACCCAATAGTTTTGTACGTATATATATACCCCTGCACTCCATATACTTGTCTGTGTGCACCTCTATTATCACTGCACTGTATGTGTTTCATAGATGATACCACACATACATACGTGTATGTACCTGCCCCCTACTATACTTTGTAATTCCCCCACCCCCCTATCATCCTGCTATATACATGCAAAACATACATCACATCTACATACAAATCGTGCGCAGCAGTCATTCACTGTAATACTCAAGCTTCCCCCCAAAATTTAAATCCTAGATAGAACCCTGATTACCTAGTATATATTCTTCATTATAATATTATACACTCCTTACTTTTCTCAGCCTCTACTGTCATATATATCTGTATCCGTGGGTATCAGTGTGCCCTCACATGTTGTATATCGTGCATGCATTCGTGCAGGGATAACTTTGGAGATGAAATGATTGAAGTTGAACAGATGAAGAAGGAAGATAGGAATGGTGATTATGCCATGATGAGATTCAAAGAGTTCATGGAGGTCAGTCTATAACATCCGGAATATTGTAGCTATGTTTATGTGTATTGTTGTGCACTTGCATGCAATGATGCTGCATGATACACTTGAATTAGTATGCAATTTGCTATTATATTATATTCTGACTATCCACCAAACTCATAAAATCCAAGTCCCACAAATCTACCCGAGCTGGTTGTATATAGCAAAATGCAATTTTTTATAACTTTACACTACAAAAATTGTATAGTAAGTGGAACCTCAGCAATTAACCCTAGGCCCGTCCCAAGGGGTCCGCAGCGAGACAATATGACGTACGAGATTTCGAAATCCCAAGAGATTTCACAAGATTTTAAAGATTTCACAAAGATTTCAAAAATTTCACTAAGATTTCAAAGATTTCGGAAAAAGATTTCACAAGATTTTGCCTAGCAAGATTTCAAGATTTCAAGATTTTGCCTAAGATTTCCAGATTTCAGATAAGATTTCTGGATTTCAGGCAAGTTTTCAAGATTTCGTTAGTGATTTTAAGATTTTGGTGAAGATTTCTTATAGGATTTCGGACGCATACGAGGATTTCAGATTTCAAGATTTCATAAGATTTCATAAGATTTCGGGATTTCACTTGAGATTTCAATCAAAGTGTACGAGATTCCACTGTGTTGCGGACCCCTCGGCCTGTCTATCGGTTCAATAACCTTCCCAATTGAACCATATTCTATCTGGGGTAATTCCCATGGGATAATCCTATGAGCTTTTTGGTAATCCAACAATCTCTGTATTATCCAACATCTGTGGGACCTTGCACAAAGCACTGCTGAGATTATAAGATTTTCACTATTGTTATGTGTAAAATGTACGGTCATGCAACATCTATATACTATGGGTACCCATGCAATGGCAACCACATAAACAGAGCTATAGGGCCATTAGACAAACACCGGTAAAATGATGTGCTCTGTTGATATGACTGTCATTTTTGAAGTAATGCCCAGTTTGCTCACTAACTCACTTTCTGATGGATACATGTTCTTCAGATAAAGGAAGTGGTGCATAGAGCCTTGATGCAATGAGAGAGAGAGAGTGAATATAACATACCTTGCCTAAGGGATGTGTGATGGCATAGGTCATGTCTTGATCCCAAGGGAGACATGAAACTACCAATGGTTTACAACGCACCTTCAAATGTGTATATGATTGAAGTTATAGAGAACCAAACCAAACTACAGGGAATATGACAATTAGTTTCCATAGCAGGGATGCTTTAAACACACTGTGTGTGTGGCAGCAGCCCATGCAAGCAAATTTTTAATTCAAATTATTTTGCTGTGGCACAATGAATATCACCTAGTGTAAGTTTATTGTTGCAGATCTATCAGGAGAGGGACATTTATCTCGTAAATGAAATCACAGCAGCGATGAAGAAGGACTTGTTTCTTCCAGGCTGCATTGCTTGTGGAGGGTATCTTGACAACCTGAATATAATGCTCATGTGGTAGGCACCTGCATGGTGTGTGTGTGTGTATGTGTGTGTACAGTGTGTGTGTGTGTGTGTGTGTGTGTGTGTGTGTATGTGTGTGTGTGTGTGTGTGTGTGTGTGTGTGTGTGTGTGTGTGTGTGTGTGTATGTATGTGTATACAGTGTGTGTGTGTGTGTGTGTGTGTATGTGTGTGTGTGTGTGTGTGTGTGTGCGTGTGTGTGTGTGAACGTGCATGTGTGCATGCATGTGTGTGTGTTTGTGTGTGCGTGTGTGTGTGAACGTGCATGTGTGCATGCATGTGTGTGTGTGTTTGTGTGAGGAGTTTGTGTGCGAGTAGCTGGTATATGTGAGAGTGAGAGGCTGGTATACATGAAAGGGAGGGGCTGGCAGCTGTGAGAGCCGGGAGCTAGGAATTCATGTATGCGATAGGGAAGGGCTGATCATATACATTGTGAGAGAGGGAGCTAGTGGTTTGATGTCAGAGAGGGAGGGGCTAACAGATATGAAATGGAGGGGCTGGTATGTGAGGGGGAGGGGTTTGTGTGTGTGAGAGAAGGCTTAGAAGGAGGGGTTGGTGCATGTGTAAGAGGGTTGGTATGTAAATTGGAAGGTTTTCCGTATGTGAGAGGGGACTGGTGTGTAAGCTACTTTGATGGGCTCACTCTAGCACCTCATGATCACATGCAATCACAAATAACCAACCTCTCCCATTCACACCTATGGAAATGTACACACCATGCAGTACATGAAAGCTGCAATACATGTTCACCTTTTATGTTATAACCTTTGTTTGTCTCTTAGGTTCAGTAGTGGAGGTACTAAGTCTGTACTCCACACTGACGCCTTCCACAACATGCACTGTTTAGTGTCCGGAGAAAAGAGGTTCATCATGATACCTCCAGAATACACCAAGGTGATTGGACCAGAATGGGAAGGACGAGGATACTACAATCTTGATGTTGAAGCTGTTAACATGACAGCTTATCCCAAGATGGTGGATGTTCCCTGGTACAAGGCTGTACTCAGTCCAGGAGACTGCATGTACATACCATTTCAATGGATACACCATGTAAGGTTCACTCCATGATAGTGTGGCTATTTTATTTATTATGAATAATAATATATACATTGCAATGTATGAAACATGCATTACATTGCAACGGTTACAAATTATTATCATGCATATTCTCCACTTAACTTTGATACATCTTTTTCAGGTCTCCTCCTTTCATCGCAACATTGGAGTTAACTTGTGGTTCAATCATTTCCTGTTGAACACTTCCAACTGTTCTGAGCACAAACCATCCAACATCTTCCCCCTGAAAGGAGTGAACACAATAGCTGAGAATGCTGTGAAGTGAGTCAACGGTTAAATGGCTTAACAAGTACTATGGTATGGACTGCTGGACATGAAACAACATGCAAATATTTTACTGCACTTCTACTGAACACACACACTCACACCCCAGGGTTCTATTTAGTGTGGGGGGGGGGTGGGTGGGTGGGTGGTAGTGAGTCGGGAAGCTTCCACCTAAAATAATTCCAACTGTAGTGCAAATTACTATAGAGAAGGCCCTACTTGAGTGCCAAAATCAAACTTAAAAATGTTCTAAAATGGCCTCAGATGCCACCTTATATAACCCGAAAGATCGAATTTTCCCTGGGAGCATACCCCCAGCTAGACCCTATACTAGTTATATACCCCTGCAATATCATATAATATATATATATATATGTTTGCATCTCCTTACATCACATGCACTGCACATGTTTGTAGATGTCTAGGATGCCACATATGTACATATCTGCCCCCTACTATTGGTATTGCCTCGGCCCCTTATATAATGCGCGTCCTGAAGAAACCCTGCTATAGATGCATATGTGCATACGTATGATCCAGGCATCAAACTACAGGCATGTCTTGCACACCATGCAGACATACACAGTAACACTGAAGCTCCCCCTACATAGTTTTAGTCCTAGACAGAATCCTGCACACATACACATAATATTAATCTTATACTACACATATACATATACATAATAATTATACATATAAATATTGTGTACTACAGTGTAATGTCTCTAAACCGAACACCCTTGGGACCTGAGAAGAGGTTTAATTTGGTTTAGAGAGGTTTACAGATAAGGGAGATTCTACATGTACAGCAAACATAGAGAACACACACAGGAATTGAAAACATCCAGTTTAGAGAGGGTTCCAGATTACAGAGGGTTCGGTTTAGAGAGGTTTCACTGTACGTATATGTGCATATGCATACATAGTATACACTAGCATACATAATATGACTGCATGTACATGTATACAGTACATATATACTATATTGAGGGAATGATTTTCCATGATCACGGAAAACAGACAGAAAACACGGAATTAACAGTGTGAAATGGAATTGTTGTTGCCAAACGGAAGTGTGAATCTTTTGGCTGGATGTGACAATTTTTAGTAGCAAACTCTAACCACTCAATCAATTAATCAATTCCAGTCAACCAAGACCATTTAAAGTACACAACAGTACCTTCTATATGGCAGTTGTATTCCAATATGGTGATCGAAATGGAACACAGATTTAAACTAGCTAGTTTGTACATTTTGGTCACATATTCATGCATTGTCCAGCTTCATGATTTAGTCGTGCCTTTTGTATTAGACTATTACCTCAAATTATGTGATAAAAGTCAAAAATCATGTTTAACCTTGCAAATGTGATGGTTGATAGCAGGTTGTGAAGCGGAATTGTGAAACGGAATCAAGCAATTCTGTCCTGTCAAGAATTATGCATTTTTGAACAAGAACCCGAAGTGGAATCACACATTTTTTGAAACGGAAAATCATTCCCTCTAACTATATACAGTAGTACCTCTGTTAGATAGACTAGCTTAAGACCGGATTTGTTAGTCACAAATGTATAATATAATGAGTCCCATATTAATCTCCCCTTATCAGAGACCACCTCTTTTATGAGCCCCATATTTTCCCCCTTGGAGAGACCACCTCTTTTAAAAGACAAACTTTCACATTACCCTAAGGGTAGTCCCTCAAAAGGGGTACTTCTGTACAGTCATAATATAAGTACATATTGTGAGGCTGGAAAAATTTCGTGAAGTGGCATTATAGAGCACTACTGCAGTTCGAGATTAAACATACACACAATATCATGTATGTTTGCGTATGCATATAGGCACCAACACGCACACAAACACATGTACCATACATGCACTGACACACACGCACGCACACACACACACGCACACACACACACACACACACACACGCGCACACACACGCACACACACACACACACACACACACACACACACACACACACACACCAACACACACACACATACATACACACACACACACACACACACACACACACACACACACCAACACACACACACATACATACACACACACACACACACACACACACACACACACACACACACACATCCTTTTTATTGTCATGTACAGTGTGCTGTTTACCACGCAACCAAGAGAGGATGGTTTAGTGTATTTGGAGGATGCATACAGGAAAATGCAATCACACACAGTGGTAGGTTCATTGTGTACAGAACCAGTGGTAGGTTCAGTGTGTACAGAACCAGTGGTGGGTGTAGTGTGTACAGAACCAGTGGTGGGTGTAGTGTGTACAGAACCAGTGGTACTACACATATATGTTTCATGTGTATATACAAGCCAGCAGTTGGTGTAGTGTATACAGAACAAGTGGTCGTTTTAGAGTGTGTGCAGAATATAACTGTTTGCCTCTACCAATCAGTTTGTACTGCTGAAGCCAAGGGGGTATTATACTGTTCACTTTACATTGTGTCTAATAGTATATAATATATTAAATGTATTTATTAATAAGAACTCACCATGAAACTTCAATAGTTTATGTACAGAGTATGTATGTCAATCGTAAAATATAGCTCTAGGGAGAAATAGCACTCAATACATAATTTTCCCATTGTTTTTAACTGCTTATGTTGCAGAGTGGTGTTGGTCCTGTGCCTAAAGTCATCCTTGAAGCTGTAAGTACAGTTAATTAAGCTTAAATTAATAAGCAAGTGCTCCAAAAAATATAAGCCCTGATCTGCTAGTTGTTGTTCTCTCAACACCTCCTTATCTTCAGGTTTTTGAAACCATCTCCCCAGGATCTCAGGGGATGATTGGGGCATCTGAGTTCAGGGAGGCTAAAGGGGACAGCTTAATGGAACTAACGGAGTTGTTTACTTCACTTAGACATGATAATATGATGGAAGAGGATGAAGACTTTCTTGATTATCCCACTAAAGATAAGAGTAACCTTGATAGGCATGATAAGAGTGATCATGATGAACTGTGATACTGCCCACACAACACCTACAGTCACGTGGTAGTATCTTTCAAACGTGTGTGCTTAGAGGCTTAGATTAAAGTCCATTTTTAATAAATCATTATTAGTTAAAAACTCTAATAGTATTGTAATAACATGTCATTTAGCTTTAATTGTGGTTGTTTATAATGTATAACTTTCTGTATAGTAGAGCACGATATGGTAGAGTCAGTATAATGGCTAAGTATGTTTTGTATGTAATATATAATTCAAAGCCATGCATGCAGTGCATGTACAAGTAGGAACACTTGTAGAAGTGCAAAGGAGAGGTATGAAGGTGAGGGAAATTATGGATTATAGTGGTACCTCCTCTGTGAGGCCACCCTTGTGAAAGACCATCCCTTTTGTAAGACCAGCAAATTGCTAGTCACAGATTTGTATGAGCCCCACATTGATCTCCCCCTCATCAGAGACCACACTGCTACAAAGCAGACACATGTCTATATATATAGATCGAAGTGTCAGGATAAGTCCCAAGCAGGGTCGCTTATACATGTACAGGTTCTACTGTTGTATAGTGCAATCTCATGATACAGTGTATAGTACTAGCTACTGTGGTAGGGAGAGTGCAGGCAAGCTTTATTAAGGGACCCGCACTATTTCATCTCATTATCAGAAGTTCTTTATTAAATATATTTTTATTCGAATATATCAGATTCTATATAGTATACTCATGCATGCTACTGCAGAAAAATCACACAAGGCTTGGAAACTAGTTAGTTATGTGTGTGCAGAATAATTTGTATTACGACTATTTTTTTAATATCAAAAAAGTCATAATAGCTAGTATGAATGCAAATATGAACAGTTGACTGAATTATAGTTGGGGGGGGGGGGGGGGGGGGGGATTCAGGGGCCACCCACTACATAGGCTCTCTTGGGATCAATTTCACTCATGAAATAGAATCAGGTTTGTCGGGAGTCAGTGATTGCTCGATTTGCAGATTATAACAGTGCAAATGAGATTCAGAACCTGCATGATCCGATTGAGCATTCATGTATCTCCAGTTTATCAGACAGTGTGAGTGCAATTTGCTTGAAGAAGATGGTGCCTTCCTTAGCCATACCACCAGTTGAGGCAAAGAAAAGGGGGTGAACACTCCATGATCAATCTCCCTTACCCGGTCAGCTTATCAGGCCCATAGCCAGCCAGGGGGTGCTTGGGTGCGTTAGCACACACACACACCCTTTTGCTGGAATGGTACCTTAAAACTGTTCTTGCACTGAACTTAGTCTCATATATTTAGCCAGCAACTGTCAGGCACAGTAGTTCCTGGAAATTCTGCATACTTGTTTGGAAAATTTGAAGTGATCCACTCAGGTGTATCAATTCATTTGTTTTATGAATAATTCAAACTGATGGAAGAAGATTCAAAACAAGATCACAATGTGCCAATTCCATCATCCATGTTTTGTTGCACAATAGACCTATTGTGCATCTTGCTTTGAAAAGCATCCTCCCCCCCCCCCCCAGATAAAAACCTGACCATGGGCCTGATTATTCCCGCTTCTTTTCCTTTCTGTGAATTCAGTACAAGGTGGTCAGGTCCTTCTGGCAGGAGGAATTGGCAATTGGGTAAAATACCCTCATGTCAAAGAATGCCTCCTCCCCCTTCTGCCAAAATTCAGACGTTCTGATATCCACTCTTGCTTCATCCCGTGTAGTAGTGGAATGTATATAGCTGGAACACTTTGTCATGGAGTGGTTGGAGCCTGAGCTATGTGGACACGTCCGTACATGCCATTTGCAGCAGCTCTGTGGTGAGATTGTACACCTCATTATGATGTAAGGTACGTGGATCCCTATGACAACACATGGCATGATCAACAGAAAAGATGGAGTCACTGGCACATTTTGAGCTCACACTTGGTGATAGGCCAACCATACCTGAGGCAGAGTGCACCCCAGAAGGATCTCTTGGAGAGACAAAAACCATGTTCCTCGATGGGAAGTGCAGTAATCCAAGCAGATGCTCCAGGTTCTGAAGCACATGCAGTCCATTAATCTTATAGTTTGACCTGACACCCCCAATTCATTACAATTTTTTTAGTTCAGCATCATGCTTTTGCCTCTCCATTTTTCTTTTCCCGATTTCATAACAACAGGACTGGGCTGTGCAGGATCTTGACTAGTAATTGTTTGTATATACTAAAGTTGCAGTGACTTTCTTCTTAAAGCTTACGATGTCTGTCTTAATTACGACTATTGTTCTTCTTAATGACATTCTACTGTATGCGCTGTGAGTAATTTCTCAATAGTGGGAAAAAAAGAGTGTTGACTGGTAAACGCTTACAAGGTGTAAGTAAGTGTATATGGGCATTTGAGTGATTGAATCTGATGAATAGGACAAGGAAAGCACTTTACATTGGAGCCTGAATGCTTTAGAAGGAACTGAAAACCCTCCAACTTTATTGGTGTATAATAATAATTACTGTACGATGTATGGGAAGCTAGTTACTTTGGCAGCAGTGAGAAATGTGGTGGCCACAGGTAATCAGTGTACTAGCTGCTGTATTTCTGCAGCCGATGTTGTCCAGTACCAAGTCTGAGGACACTACAAACTTCACAAAAGAGGAGGATGCTCACCCACCAGGACACATGCAGCCTCTTGGTTCTCACAGGCCAATGGCGGGAGAGATAGAGAGGATAGACTATGTCCCAGATCCAGTGACGTTCTATGAAGAATATGTTGCCAAAGAGCGTCCAGTTATATTCACGGGAGCTGTCCTGGGAACTCCTGCACTGACTCAATGGAGTGATCAGTACTTGAAGTGAGAGATTAATTATATGTATGTATGACAGGTGCACACACCCACACACACACACACACACACACATGGACAATACAGTGAAACCTCTATAACAAGGATCACCACCATTGGGACCACAGTAAGCTGTCCTGTACAGTGAAACCTCTGTATTAAGGACACCATTGGGACCACAGTAAGCTGTCCTGTACAGTGAAACCTCTGTATTAAGGACACCATTGGGACCACAGTAAGCTATCCTGTACAGTGAAACCTCTGTATTAAAGACACAATTGGGACCACAGTAGACTGTCCTGTATATGGAGGTGTCCTTATTTCAGAGATTTTAAATGTACACATGTCAATGCAAGGGATGTCAAAGTGGCTGCATTTCCAAGGTGGTCTTTAGTATAGAGGTTTCACTGTACACTGAAACAGTAATTATTACTGAATGAGTATGATGAATAGGCATGCAAACTTGAAACTGAGCCATATTGCACTCTGTCTTTATTTTCACTGCAAAGTCTCCACCCACAATTCAATTTTGATAGTGACCAAGTTACGCATAACATGGGCACCAGCTTGCTCTACAGGGTACACACACACACACACACACACACACACACACACACACACACACACACACACACACACATGCACGCACACGCATACATGCACATATGCACACATGCACACACTAGGTTTGGGCATTGATCATGATACTCGTAATAATTGTGATATTTTTTTTACCAATGATAATCGTATCGTCAGTGATTTTTGACATCATGATTAACATAATATCATGATTATCGGGATGATCGTTTCACACTTGTGTTTATTACCTCTTTCCAATTCAAGTGTCAGCAAAATATCTGGTTAGGTATACCCACATTTCAAGAGATTTGTTGCATTTTATATATATTCTTCAGGATTTCAGTGTTGTGAAGTTTGCGGAACAAATAATTTTTTTTTGCAAATATATATATATATATATATATGTATGTATATATATATATATATATATATATACTGCTATATATTCTGTATGTATAAAAAGTTCCATATGGCATTTTGTAAAAACTCCACACAATAACTCAAAATTCAAGCTATTTGCAGGAGTACTACATGTATATAAGCACTAAATGACATATAGTGGTGCCCCACTAAAGAGACCACCCTGGTGAAAGACCACCCCTTTTGTAAGACCAGCTGTCACAAATGTATATGTGCCCCATACTAATCTCCCCCTCATGACAGACTGCCTGTTTTGAAAGACCATGCACCTTCCGTATGGCCCTGGGGGTGGTCCCTCAAAAAGGACACCTTGGAGACTACCTAAAGTGCCCTTGTTACAGAGTTGTCCTGATTTTCCAGGGTTGCCCAAATATGTCGTTTGTATGTTTATGAAAATTTGGAACCATAAACTAATGTCCAGTTTATACAGGTGTCCAGATTTTCAAGTGTCCTGAATAGCAGGTTTCACTGTATATATGCTGTACTGTGGAATTGCATGTTATCCACATGTTGTACTATCATGTGTGTGCATTCAGGGATAACTTTGGAGATGAAGTGGTTAGTGCTGAGTATAAGAAGAAGGAGGATCGGGATGGAGACCAAACCACAATGAGTCTCAGAGAATTTGTGGAGGTTATAGAATTCTATGCAAATTATGTACAATGTCATATAAATGTACCTGTATGTACAGTGAGACTTCACATACTGTATCTGCACTTCAGATATCCAGTTCCCTCACCTTCCGCACTTATAGTTTTTATTGGAACAAATCTGCAATATAATCGTGACTGTATGTACACCCTACTACTGCTCCGGCCCTCATTTATCCAGTTCACTTGCTTTATAACTGTTTGCTTACTTGTCAGGATTTTGAAAGGAGAAAGTCCACTTAGTGCATTTCCGCCTGTTGCGAGTGCATTGGAGTTTTAAACATGAACTTTTCATGTGATTTGATTGTGTGGGTGTAGCAGATCTCTCATACTACGAGTTTTCAGTTTTAATTCTTGAGTTTGGTTCAAAGTATAGCCTATTGTTATCCTACGTACATCTATTTGTAATGTTTATTGATGCAGACCTACCAGAAGAAAGACATTTATCTTGTTGAAAACATACCAGCAGCAATGAAGAAGGACTTGTTTCTTCCAGGCTGTATTGCATGTGGAGGCTATCTTGACAACCTGGATATAATGCTCATGTGGTGAGACTGTACGCGTGTGAGTACGTGTGCGTGTGCATGCGTGTGTATATGTGTGCATGCATGTGTGCATGAAGGGTGTGTGCATGGTCCATGTGTGTGTGCATGTGTGTGTGTGTGTGTGTGTGTGTGTGTGTGTGTGTGTGTGTGTGTGTGTGTGTGTGTGCATGTGTGTGTGTGCATGTGTGTGTGTGTGTGTGTGTGTGTGTGTGTGTGTGTGCATGTGTGTGTGTGTGTTTGTGTGTGTGTGTGTGTGTGTGTGTGTGTGTTTGTGTGTGTGTGTGTGTGTGTGTGTGTGTGTGTGTGTGTATGTGTGTGCACATGTAGATGAAGATGAAGAGTTGGTGTGTAATTAGGAGGGTAGTTGGTGCATATGTACAAGGTAGGAGGCTGGTGCTTGCAGTTGGAGGACCTAATGCATGAATGGGAGCAGCTAGCCGCATGGTTCATGAATAGGAGTATATATAGTCTGTGCATGAAAGGGAGAACTGCTGTGTAAGTCAGAAGGGCTCACTCAAGGAACTCAACGTTACATATGACCAGCTCCCCATCAGGCACCAGCCCCTCCCACGCACTCATGCACCAGCCCCTCCCACGCACTCATGCACCAGCCCCTCCCATGCACCAGCCCCTCCCCCTCACGCACCAGCCCCTCCCACTCACGCACCAGCCCCTCCCACTCACACACCAGCCCCTCCCACTCACACACCAGCCCCTCCCACTCACATACCAGTTCCTCCCACTCATGCACCAGTCCCTCCCACTCACACACCAGCTGTTCCTATTCATGAGCACACATGAGAATACACAGGCACACAAGATACTATAGCATACACGTACCAATCATTGTTCTTTATTTTTTTATCTTATATATTACACTGTGCACCTGCTCCTAGGTTCAGTAGTGGAGGTACCAAGTCTGTACTCCACACTGACGACTTCCACAACATGCATTGTGTAGTGTCCGGAGAGAAGAGGTTCGTCATGATACCTCCGGAATACACCAAGGTGATTGGACCAGAATGGGAAGGACAAGGATTCTACAATCTTGATGTTGAAGCTGTTAACATGACAGCTTATCCCAAGATGGTGGATGTTCCCTGGTACAAGGCTGTACTCAGTCCAGGAGACTGCATGTATCTACCATATCGCTGGATACACCATGTACGCTACTTTCCTTAAATGTTTCTTTTCATATCAAAACAATAATATAAAATGCAATATTATATGAATGTGTTTGTGTATGATGGACATTGCAACACTTTGGATGTACTATTGTGCCCATGTATTTTTCTCTAGGTCTCCTCCTTCCATCGCAACATTGGTGTGAACATGTGGTTCCATCCATTCCAACTGGACAACTCCAACTGTTCTGAGCACAAGCCATCCAACATCTTTCCCTTGAAAGGAGTGAACACAACAGCTGAGAATGCTCTGAAGTAAGTCAACACACATGCACGCATACATACATGCCTGCAACACACATGCATGTATAAACATGCCTATAAGTATATGCATAATATTATGTACACCTATACACACATATGTGCATACACATATTATGCACACCTACACACATACACATATAGGACACTTACATGCACACATGCATGTATGTACACATACACACACACGCGCGCGCATGCGCATGCATGCATGCATGCATGCACGTATGCACACACACACACACACACACACACACACACACACACACACACACACACATACACACACACACACACACACACACACACACACACACACACACACACACACACACACACAAACACACACACACACACACACACACACACACACTGATTTTTTCTTCTCCCTCACATATGAATATGCAGTGTACTATTCACCACAGAACCTAGAGAGGATGGTTTTGTGTATGCAGAGGATGTACATGGCAAAATGAAGGAAGATCCAATAGTAGGTGTAGGATAAGTATCATGTATCTAGATCTAAGATCAGTGGAAGGTATACATATGGTGTTTGGTGTGTTGTTGTAGTACATTCAATATGGTATGTGTAGTGTGTCCATGCAGAACCAGTGGTTGATGTAGTGTGTGGTGCATAGGCGTTCTGTGTTCAGAACCAGTGGTGTGTGCTGTGTGTGGTACGTGTGTATACGTGCTGTGTGTGGTGTATAGGTGTAGTGTGTTTGGTGGTGTGTGCTGTGTGTGGTGTGTATGTGTGCTGTGTGTGGTGTATAGATGTAGGGTGTTCAGAACCAGTGGTGTGTGCTGTGTGTGGTGTATAGATGTAGGGTGTTCAGAACCAGTGGTGTGTGCTGTGTGTGGTGTGTAGGTGTAGTGTGCTCAGAACCAATGGTGTGTGCTGTGTACATGTTGTGCGTAGGTGTAGTGTGTTCAGAACCAATGGTGTGTGCTGTGTGTACTGTGTAGGTGGAGGGTGTTCAGAACCAATGGTGTGTGCTGCGTGTGGTGTGTATATGTAATTTTGTTCAGAAATGATACGCATGGTAGGTGCTGTGTGAACATAATACACTCAAACGCCTCTATTACGGACTCCTCTATTACGGACTCCTCTATTGTGGACTGACCTGTCTTACGGACTCACAAATTATTGCATAATACACGAGTTGGTCTGCCGTTTTAATATTTTCACAAGAATACTTATTTGAGAACATCATTCAGCTCTACCCCATGACCAGACAATAGAATAAGGCGCTATTGTCAATGGCTAGGTCCAGATCCTATACAGAATTGTATTCATTTTATTGATAGGATCACTTATATTATTATGGAATTGCACATATTGTATTAACATACGGACTTGTCTCACTTACGAGCAGGGTCCGGTCCCGGGGTGTCCATAATAGAGGAGTTTGAGTGTATTAACCAGCAAGAATGCCACAAGTAATCAGTGAACGTGTGATATAATTGGCATGAGAAATGATAGATTAAGTATTGTATTTATACATACATAGAAAGTGTCATTGTGCCTGCAGCATGAAGCAACAATCTTTTCATATATTTCGACTACCTTTTATACAGAGAGGACTTGGCCCTGTTCCACTATCCTTCGTCAACTATGTGAGTGTGCAATGCTTTAGTGAGTTAAAGAGAACCATGACTATCTAATTCCCATGTCTTCTCTCTTCACCTCGTCAACTTTAGATTTTTGACAGCATCTCTCCAGAATCTCAGGGCATGATAGAGGCATCAGAGTTCAGAGATATTAAAGGGGACAAGTTAACGGAGTTAAAGGAGATGTTAACATCAGCCAAGAATGACTTGATGGCAGTGAGGGCAGCCATATCTGATTACGATCTTGCTGAAGGCAAGGAGCAATTTGATAGACATGAGGAGCTGTAGGACTCTCTATGAGACTTCGCATTTCTTCCAACGTATGTGTGAGAGTAGAGCCCTTTACTAGGAAATCCATTTTTAATCACATTTTATACACTAAGTGATAAACTTATAGTCTAACATCGTTTTTGTAGTGAATACAACAGTTTATTTTGTGATAGTTTGAGTCGTAACTTCTCGTGAGTCTGGCATAGCTAAAACCCTTCCACCATGTACATGGCAGAAAGGGTCGGCTATGCTGTATGACAGTGCAATCATAGTAGTTGGAGCATCATAGTAGTCGGAGCATCTATGGTGCAATTTAGGGTAATTTCATTCCGTTTTACATCCAGAGCTATAGGGGCGCGGATAAAACGTACAAGTAGGTAGACTTCGCTGATAGGAGCAGAAAGTCTGCAACCCTGGCTAGGATCTTAGATCACGTGACGAAGACCAAAATGTCTGCGATGAAACCTCTTTTGATGTTTGCCCTAGTCTTTCTGTTTCATCGGTCAAAGCAGGATGAGACGAACCTTCCCGGACACATGCAACCTCTTGGTTCTCACAGACCGATGGAGGGAGAGATAGAGAGGATAGACTACATCCCGGACCCAGTGACGTTTTACGAAAAGTTCGTGCAAGAAAGTAGACCGGTCGTTATGGAAGGGGCCGTGAAGGATACCACTCCTCTGAAGATGTGGACGGACGAATACTTAAAGTAATGGTAGCCTATGTCTCTGCAGCAGATGTCCGTGTTGTATTCCAGTGTAACAGAGCACGCTAGTCTGTAGATGAAGCTGGTAGTGATGTTGCAATTTGGAAAACTGGGATATTTTGGCACAGGGCCTTTAACTTAGCTTTAAGCCGAATACAACCTGGGTGTACTAATTGATTCGCTTAAAAGTTAATTCAGTGGAATTCTGCGTAACGCAATTATGACTAAGTTCATGTATCCCACTGAACCTCCTACTTCCCGTCCTTACCTGAGTATAGAAATGTTTACCATAGCTAAATATATTCAGTATGCACTGAGATATGCTATACAGTATCTGTGTAAAGTTTGTTTCATCTTTTGCAAGGAGCAACTTTGGTGACCGTGAGGTGCATGTTGAAATGAAGAAGAAGGAGGACCGAAAGGGCCCAGTGCAGGAGATGTCCATGAGAGAATTCATCAATGTGAGTTTTGCCTCAGGTGCACACACACACACACACACACACACACACACACACACACACACACACACACACACACACACACACACACACACACACACACACACACACACACACACACATGCACGCACGCACGCACACACACAACACACTTATAGACACATTTGACAATCATTCTGGAGCAATTATGTGAGAAAACATATTTCTGTTCCAGAGGTACAAGAAGGAACCTGTGTATGTTGTTGGAGATGTTCCTGAAGGAATGAAGGAGCAGGTTGAGCTTCCAGGATGTATTTCTTGTGGAGGATACTTGGATAATGTCCATGCAGTGTTTATGTGGTGAGTGAGTGTATCACTGTGTGTGTACGTGTTTACATACATGTGTGTGTGTGTGTGTGTATGTGTGTGTGTGTGCGTGCCTGCGTGTGTGTGTGTGTGTGATTGAAATACATATACCACTATCCTGTGTGTTCAAAACCACACCCATCCCCTCCCTAGGTTCAGTAGTGGAGGTACTAAGTCTGTACTCCACACTGACTCCTTCCACAACATGCATTGTGTAGTGTCCGGAGAGAAGAGGTTCATCATGCTGCCTCCAGAATACACCAAGGTGATTGGACCAGAATGGGAAGGACAAGGATACTACAATCTTGATGTTGAAGCTGTTAACATGACAGCTTATCCCAAGATGGTGGATGTTCCCTGGTACAAGGCTGTACTCAGTCCAGGAGACTGCATGTATATACCATATCACTGGATACACCATGTATGCTATATTTGTGGGAAGGTTTATGGCCATGTGTGTGTGTACAGTGTGTGTTGGTGTGTGTATTTGTGTTGTGTTGTGTGTGCATGTGTGTGTGTATGTGTGTGTGCGTGTGCGCGCACGCGTCTGTTCGTGTGTGTGTTTGTGTCTTTGTGTGTGTGTGTGTGTGTGTGTGTGTGTGTGTGTGTGTGTGTGTGTGTGTGTATGTGTGTGCATGCATGCGTACATGCATGTGTGCAATTTTATACACATACGTATATATGTACATTTACACAATAATGTGCAGGTTGCTGAAGTTAGGAGTGCATCTGTACACATATACACTCCACCTTCATCTTCTGTGTGCACTGCTCACTCCCGACACGTAGGTACACTCCATCAACAGGAACATTGGAGTCAACCTGTGGTGGGCTCCCTACCAGCCCTCCATGAAGGAGTGCAAGGGAAGAACGGACTTCAAGGATCTCATTTCCTTGGTTGATGTAGTACCGAAACCATTCCTAGCCATGAAGTGAGTGTATGTATGTCCATATTTTCCTTGTATTTTCACTCATGTATGTATGTGTGTCTAACTTGAGCAACGAGGAACATGATAAATGAGTGTGTGTGTGTGTGTATGTGTGTGTGTGTGTGTGTGTGTGTGTGTGTGTGTGTGTGTGTGTGTGTGTGTGTGTGTGTGTGTGCCAGGGAGGTATACTGTAGGATTTTAAAGTATGTATTATGCAGGGTTTTATCTGGGGTCGAATTTTTTTGCAGGGGGGGGGGGGAACCTACACATCTGTTTATACGTTTGTATGTACACATGCACATGTGGCGCGTCACAAGCATGTATATATTCATTGATATTAAAAACCACACTCATGCATGCAGCATGCATATCAGGTTTTCTTTCAGAATAATGATGAAGATAGGGCATTGGCGAATTATAGTGATGTAAGGAGGGGCAGATATGTATGTGGAATGATAGTGGTCTAAGCTAGGGGGGTCTGGGGGTATGCTCCCCCAGGAAAATTTTTAATTTTTATGCCTCAGAAGGTGATAAGTTAGGCTGTTTTACACCACTCAAGCTGTACGTTTCTGAATGCAGTCCACAGATCAGTCTGTTGCAACTGTGCATGTGTGTGTGTGTGTGTGTTATAGCTATATAGGATATAATTTCAAGGAAGAGATACCCCCTGTGCCCCCTTCCCTCTAGAAGGAACCCTGCACATGTGCATATATGCGCAAGTACCCCATACACATGAATAAATCCTTGCTGCTTATGCCATGCTGTTGGAACAAAGCTAAACCATGTGCAATTTACATTAGAACTCTTAAATTTTGACACATGCCTTCACTGCAATTGCTAAATGAACATACCAATGGATTCAAGACTGATTAATACAAGCTATTAATGATAATTATAAGCATTTTTGGTAAATTCTACCCTTTATAAATGGATTCATGATCAATTCATGACAGTGTTCATTCACAAAAATGAAGGCTGCATAATTTTGTTGTGGGGTGGAACCTTTCTACTTAGGGGGGGGGGGGGGGGCATACCCAGGTTCCCCCCCAGATAAAACCATGATATATGTCATGATATATCTTTAACTTGTGTCCTGTGTTATGCACAGCTGGTTTGTCCAACCACACATACTGTATGTCACTGAATGTGTACAGTACACCACTTTATTCAATGGCAAGTCAAAAATATTCTATGTTTGCAAGTTGTGTATATGTGCATGTTTGTGTATGTGTGTTCTATGTTTGCAAGTTGTGTATATGTGCATGTTGTGTGTGTGTGTGTGTGTGTGTGTGTGTGTGTGTGTGTGTGTGTGTGTGTACGTGTGTGCATGTGTGTGCGTACACATATGCGTGCATGCGTGCGTGCAGGCATGTGTGTGTGCAATGTACATGCATCCGTGCATCAATTAGAGCACTATGATTTTGATTCCAGATTGATTTTCCTGACCGCTGTCTCTGAAGATAAGAAGATCTATGCTGAAGAGGTATTGAGCAAGCTCCACAAGCACCCAGTAAGTGGTGTGTGTGTGTATGTGTGTGTGTGTGTGTGTGTGTGTGTGTGTGTGTGTGTGTGTGTGGTGTGTGTGTGTGTGTGTGTGTGTGTGTGTGTGTGTGTGTGTGTGTGTGTGTGTGTGTGTGTGGTGCATACATACGTATGTGCATGTGTGTGTGTGTGTGTGTGTGTGTTTGTTAAGAGAATTTTCATTGATTGCATCATTTGAAAGTTGTCTATTAGGTGGGCTAACCTCTCTTCTGTCTGTTCAGATGATGGGAGAATTCTTCACAAGAGAAGCAGTTGGTGAAGTGAGCTGCAGTTTGTTAAGCTGTGGCATAGTGTGTGTGTGTGTGTGTGTGTGTGTGTGTGTGTGTGTGTGTGTGTGTGTGTGTGTGTGTGTGCGGGTGTGTGTGTGTGTGGGTGTGGGTGTGTGTGTGTGTTGTGCACACACGTGTGTGTGTGTGTGTGTGTATGTGTGTGTGTGCGTGTGTGTGTGTGTGTGTGTGTGTGTGTGTGTGTATGTGTGTTCATCCAGTGTGCATATGTGTGTGTTTGTCTGGCTGTCTCTATGTATTTGCCTGCCTATTAACACACTATATATACAAAATATAGGCAAAAAAATAATACTTCAGTCATTCCCTTCAGCCATACATTCTGATGCAGAGAGATCTACTTTTTGCTTATCTAAACTACTGAAGTCTTCATTATGTAACATGTTTTCTCTACATACCCTGACGAGCATGTACTTTTTCACACAGTCAGTGTCATGCGTTTTGGTCATCTGCAGATCTTCGACATTATTAGACCAAACAGCGGAGGTGTTTTGGAGGAGTCTGAGATCTTGAACATGCCACACGACAAAGCCCAAACGTTGATGGGAACGTTTGAGAGAATTGAGATGGAGATGATGGAGAAGATGTACGGAGACTTTGAAGGAGGAGGCTTTCCTCCAGAGGATGGAGAATGGTCAGATGAAGGACCTCCACCTCCTCATCAGCACTTTGAACTGTAGTGTGTAGTGCTGTATTGACCAACAGTTGTGTTGGCATACTATTCTATGTGGATGACTAAATATTCATTTTTTTAATAACTAAGATTAATTTTGGGGCACAATAATACTAGGCACATGAGGAATATACATTAGCTTGAAAAAGTCAAAAGTTCCCAGCAGAATTTTATGTTCTGGGATGGCTGTCTTAATATATAAGTACGTTATTAATAAACAAGGGTGATTGTATCTTTCATTGTTAATAGCAGTACATTACTTTGCCCTGTGAACATACTGACACGTACTGCAGGTCCTAGTGCTGTTTGGATGTGCATATACAGAGATTATAAAGAGGATTATATCATTATATAGGTCTATGCCGGGCTAGTTAAAAGAATTAAATTATCAAAATTAATTAAGATTCTGAACGAGAATCCTGCATGGAGTGATATTACGTGGGGCAATACAATAGGTCTAAAGCACTACAAAGGGTGCACCATATAAAAGGGGAATGCACTTGTACAATATAATATGTTCTACTGTAACAATTTAATGGAGTTGAATGGGGTTAATACCTGTAGCCCTGTGGTGCTATAGCTGCATGGGTAGACGCTGGTGGCAATCAGGACCAGTGTAGTAGTGTGCATGCGTAGTTGAAGATACATGTACAGTGCGGGACTGTGTCTTGGGTCATGATTGCAGGAATAAAGCCCCCTTGTTTGGCTGTAACTGCTCATTTTATTCTTTGCTTAGTCTGTGCCTATTGGTGCGGAAGGGGGTGGGGTGGGTGTTGACCCCAGGTGTAAAGGTATGTAGGAATAGCTTTATGTCGGGGAAGCTACAGTAACTGTGAACTCTGACACTGGATGTCAGCAAGTAAATTAGCAGTTAGGTTGGGAAGTACGTGGAGGGCGGTACTGCATCCACCTCCCCTCCCCCCCAAGTCTAACAAGGGGTTCACAATAAGTGATCACCCTGGTAGAGTATTATAAGTTAGAGTATGTAATGTAGATTGTTAGGTTACAATAATATTGATATAGATTGGGCCATCTTATAATGAATTAGACTGCATGAGAGTCTTGATCAGTCTCATATAGATCAAGCAAAGATAGGATTGGCAGCCATATTGTTTTGTATTATAGTATTGCAATAGGCCTCTATGAATAGAGCTCAAGTAGTGCAAATTGCCACATGTGTGCACCATGCAGTTGTCAATTACAAAAATATATTATTATATCACGCAATATACATAATAATAATGTAGTGATTGCATACATAATGTTATGTCAAATATCGAAGGTGCATGATTGCATCATCTTGGTATATTCCAAAAAATTACACTATATATAATATATAATAATATGATATAATATATATATAATATATGTATATGATGTCACATGATTGATTCTATACAAGAAGTACATACATATGATGTAAATTGAATATAGCTAATACAACTAGCATGCATACAATGCCATATATATATGATATATAATATTATATCCAATCAAAACTACAGCATGGGTACAAGCCATACACAAGCTACATACAGTGTGGGTACTACTGTAACCATGCACTGCCTCACTTCAAGTATCGGGATGTTGTGATATAGGTAGACTGAGTCTCATACTCATTCTCTTCAATTTCTAACTCTCTGGGAGTGAACCCTGTCCATAAGTCAGAAGATATAGAAGAAGTGATAAACAGTATCGCGGTACAGTGTGTGGACAAACAAAAAGTGAACTTGAAACATATACCCTACAACACCTGATTGAAAGCAATAGTATGGCCTTTGTTGGGTAGCAGCAAAGCCATGCAGTTGCAGGCACCAAAATATAATAATATTATTATTTATTCATAATATGTCACATACAAATTATATAACATTCACTTTATACATTAATTGTTATTAATAATTTAAAAATGAATGGATGAAACACATGCAGTGCATGAATGGGTTCTCTGACCACTTCGTGAATCTAGCATTCTCTCTAATCTGACATTATTCGGAGGTATATTATAGCTTGACTATCATGCATGCATGTTTGACTGTATCTAGTCTCGTTCCCAGCCCCACTTCCGCCTGCCATTTTATTTGGGTGGAAGTGGGGCTGGGAACGAGACTAGACTGTGCCAAGAAACACTGCATGCATGGATAAACAAACTCTGCAGGTCCATATAATATTATTATCCAAGATGCGACATGAGTCCCATGCAAGTGTTGGATTAAGGAGGCTTCACTGTATGTGTGAAGTATTGGTGCATGGACACTTCGATTTGAATTCAGCTAGTGTTTGACAATGCCATGCCAATCTACAACTTATGCATTACTGGACAATTACCGTCAATTTTGCGACTCCACTCACGCCAAGAGAATTTAACCTGCACCTTCCTCTCTACAAGCTCATGATGGTGACCCAGTACTTGCAGAAAATTTGCGCTTGTAAGTGCCCTCTGTTCATTATAACCAGCCTTTTCAAACACATTCACAAAACCCTCATAGCCAGATAAAACACCTACACTGGCAAGACCTACAACAGCTCCACCAATACCTCCACCGAAAGCTCCAGTAATTGCACCACCAATATATCCTGTCATAGCTCCTATACCGCCTCCAA
Organism: Halisarca cf. caerulea; assembly: GCA_963170055.1. Lineage (NCBI taxonomy): Eukaryota > Metazoa > Porifera > Demospongiae > Chondrillida > Halisarcidae > Halisarca > Halisarca cf. caerulea. Next base: position 3,441,338 of record CAUJGJ010000083.1, read on the forward strand.
TAACTGTACCAACACCAGGAATGATGGCAGAACCAACGCCAGCACCAATAACTGCCCCAGTGCCTAATCCAGTAACAGCTCCAACACCTCCTCCAACATATGCTCCAACTTTACATATGTTCTCAAACACTTTTTCCTTCTGCAAATTTCCTATGAATTAAGAGAAACATGCATTTCTTGATAATTAAGTTGTTTTATACAGCAGCTGCTTCTGAATCATATTAAATACTATATTAGCACTTTAACGTAACAGTATAGACTTA
>CAUJGJ010000083.1:3449100-3451600 GCA_963170055.1 Halisarca cf. caerulea
ATGATGATAATCTATAATTTATTGATTTCAAGTTTGTATTAGAGATACTTAACCAAAATGGCGCCTGGAGTGTTGCTGTGATTGCGTTCGTATCTGTTTGTGTTCTTGCCTTTTCAGAATTTGTCTACTGACTCAGTCTGACCATAGATATGTTCTGACCATAGACACTCATGGTCTAGTCTGACGTGGCCAGACCGAATTCTAGTCTCGCTAGCCAGACCCATGCTCGCTTTCCTTTTTCGGGGACTGACGTCACCGGGAAAGCGAGAAAGGGTCTGGTGACATGCGTATGTAAAGTTTGTGTCTTGCACCGAGATTTCGGTGCACCAATCAGATTCAAGAACGCTACCTCCAGTACTTTATCAGCGTGTATGGAGAATACGGCAACTGTTGGCCTTTTTGCTATTAAGCATCCCCTCTACCTTTGATTTAGATACGCTAGTTATTAGAATAGTAAAGGTGAACACAATTGTCCTGGTGACGTCAGTCCCCGAAAAAGGAAAGCAAGCATCAGTGGGTCTGGCTAGCGAGACTATAAGTACTCCAGGACCTCATTCTGTCCCTGTGTATACCTCATGTAACCAACACTGGTAGTAAATACCTCTGATAAAAAGTACTTATTCTGTGTCCCCTTCGAGGTGTGTACCAAGCAAGTTTCACTGTACCATGGATCAGTGGCGGATCTAGGGGGGGTTGGGTCTATAGGTTCCCCGGAACCCCCTCTGAGGAAACTTTGAAATCTCTGATACAGCTTAGACTCACAAAATGATCCACCCATAGCATATTGGGGTTATAAGTTGCATAATTTGTGAGATAAACCGGTATATGTTGGTAGCTGGCTTGTTGTATTCACTAGAATCCTGTTTCAGTCCTCTAAACTGCCAGCTAACCAGTGCTCCACATTACTGCCATTTTATTGTGACAGCACTAAGCATCGTAGACACACAATTGCAATACAATGTCAGTGCAGTACTAATGTGCATAGCGGGCTAAAGCATAATCAGGGTTTCATTTAGGGGGGGTGGCACACCCCACCACCCTTGGAAATTAGGTTTGCCTTATTTAAAGAGGTGAAATTGAATACAGAACTGAACTCAACACAAATAAGGAACATACAAGGAGAATGTAGTGTTTTAGAAACCTAAACAGCTATTTTTCTACCTTTTTTCTGTTCCACATATCTACAATCTCTTCAAGGTCAAAGAGTAATTAGCAGCTTTTGTGCCAACAATCTTAGTCAGCATCTGATCTAATAGGTGTAGGTGTTATAGATGTGTAATTCTCCAAAGTTCCTTATAAGAACCATTGGTCTATAGGCGAGGTTCAGTCCAGTGAGGGGAGCGGGAACTTCCACCCCAAAATATTCCAACTGTAGTGCAAATTGCTATACAGAAGGCCCTACTTGAGTGTCAATATCAAACGTGAATGGTCCAGAATGGCCTCAGATACCACCTTATATAACCTAAAAAATGCAAATTTTACCTGGGGGAGCACACCCTCACACTCCCCAGTTATTGTGTACCCCTATGGTCCCACATACATGTCTGCACCTCCTTACGACACCTACTGCATGCACTGCGTGTGTTGTTACGGACATCTGGGATATCATGTACTGTATGTATGAAACTACTGTCATGTCTTGTGCGGCAGACATGAACTGTAATACTGAAGCTTATCCCCCCCCCCCCCCAAAGTTAATCCTAGATAGAACCCTGATAGGTGTTGAGTGTCAGATCAGCACCAGAAATCTGGGCATCTCATCATGTCATTTGAAATGAGGAGACAATTGTGGCCATTCCGTTTTCTCTGATCTACCCATATAAAGTTGTAGATTTACAATTTGCATGCACATGTGCAGATTTACACATTCACAGATTTGCAGATTTGTAGATTTGTATGGCCAGATATAATTATATATAGATCCAAACTCATGCCTATGTTTAGAACTTTGTTCTGAGTATGCTCAGTATCACATGCATGTTATCTATCTTATATGTTATTCTGTATAACAGTTATCGCATGATTGGAAAACTGTCCTGCGGATGTGCAGGAATATGATTATGGCTCATAGCAAGGCTATATACGTGGAACCCCCCTTTCAAAAATCCTGGATCTGCCACTGTTATTCATGCTAATCCACCCTAGTTGCTACCTAAGCGCATGATCAATGGTGTAAATTTGTTGTTGTGTGCACCGGATCATGCACTGGTTTACCATTCTCATGGATCTGTATGGATTTGGTGACGTGATTTTCCATTGGAGTGAATTGACACCAAACCACATTTTAGTGCAACACAAAAACTCCTTTTTGCAGTGTGCGGTGGAGAGGGTCGGCTACATCAAGCCACCCCATCCCCCCCTCCTGTGTGCATGTTTTGCAGTGTGCCACTCCACCCCACCCCCTCCTGTGTGCGGTGGAGAGGGTCGGCTACATCAAGCCAGCCCACTCCCCCTCCTGTGTGCATGTTTCCAGTGTGTGGTGGAGAGGGATGACTACATC
>CAUJGJ010000083.1:3456600-3469100 GCA_963170055.1 Halisarca cf. caerulea
GTTGTGACCGCTGCCCTCGATCCCAGCTACGAATATAAGCTCGGGAAGCGTCTTGTTGTCCGAACATGACTTCTTCTCTACGATACAAGTTTTAGGAGTGTCATCCGAAGCATTTGTGGAGGGCGTAGGCCTGGTGGCTAACACAGGGTCAGGCAAGACTGTAGCTGCAGATGTAGTTGCCAGCATAGAGTAATTACTCACATTGAAGCTGGACGTATTAGTGGGTGTCGTTGCAATCTTAGCTGTAGTATCTCTCCTCACAATCATTCCTAAAGATAGCAACAGACACACTGATGTCAAAGCACAGAGCACGGCGGACGATCGTTTGATTGATAATTGCCAGAACATTCTCCTCAAGTGAACTTCGGAAATGAGCTGTTTTGATGTGCTGAAGGATGCTGCGATTCTCCTTAACTAGATGACGATGAGTTGTAACAGTAGCTGTCAGTTGCTAGAGTCGGATCGGGAATCGGTGGCTTCTTCGTCTGTAGCAGGAACCGTCTTAGTCTTCACTAGCTGTCGGGTGTGTAGATAGTGCGATGACTTCTCTGGAAACGATAATTATCACCTTGCAATCGCTGCTCTCGATCCAGCTACGTACTCGGGAACTGCTTTAAATTTGTTTTCCTCTATTGTACGCCCCCTCCGAAGTAGTCTCGCGTAGACCGCTATTTCGCCTCCATTTTCGGTGACGTCAGGCAATGAATATAATTATACATCAAAGCACCTACAATACATGTACAGTACTGAACAGACAATGAAATCTCAGTACTGTTGCAATACCAGTCTGAGTAAATGTGAGTTAACATTGAGTTGGGACCTGCCCCTCATAGCAGGCAAGGACAATGCTGTCTCCATTGAAGGGGTTAGATCGGTGGATAGCTGATCTTGATCCTCTGAGGCACATGATGGCGGATCTCAACAATTGAAGAGAAACTGAGTTTGCATCTCATCCAATGCAGTGTTTGGCTACTAGTGGGTTTCCATACTTCTCAGCAATGAATGATGCAATCCTTTCGTACACCACTGTGGTCGTGGCTCCCATACCTTCAGTTGTAGCAATGACCAGTGGTGGGAAAAGCGGTTTAGCCCATGCTCAATCTCTCTTAGTCATTAGTTATATCATGATACCTGCATTTATCCTGTTCTTGTCGATGGTAGCAGACCAGTGAGGTCTTGTGGTGGCTTTGCACGAATGGATTGAACACCCCAATGTCAAAAATGTGCATTTGCCAGTCCTTTCTTCAAAGTTCCTGTGCCCCACATAGGCAAGCACATGCCTCTCTGCATGCATGTTGTCTGGTTTTGTATATGTAATTTCATCTGCATGCTCTCCCATGACTGCATGGTTGCAGGCTGGGTTCAGTACTAACATTGCAACATACTTTATTATGCCGAATAGATGGAAATCCTCCTGGAGAGCAGCTCATTGCATGATCGACTGTATACCTGTTGCCACAGACCCAGTGTGATGTAGGACCTGACTTTGAGGGTGCCATGCAACGGTATCTGAAACAGAAAGCATCTCTGAATGCTCCCTTACAGGTTGTAGGTTAGGTTAAGCAAGGTTATTTATTCAGGGAAGGTCTTTAGCAAATGGCTACTATTCTAGGTACCCTGTAACGAAACTTGAACAGTACTTTTACAATAAACAAAACAAAGCCAAGGCAAGGGCAAGACAAAACAGATAACAGAGACAAAGGAAACAGACAGAAGTTGGTCATAATAGTAACCTAATAAAAGTCCATTGTGAAGACAGAATCCATGCTCTTCTATTGGTAAGGTGGAAAGTCAGCTCAAGGCACCTTTCTCTCAATTGGGTTGAGGCCATGGCTCTCTGGTGGTGTTAGGTAACCTGCATGTCCACGAGTTCCTCTGCTGCCACTCAATCTTGTTGTCTGTGTAGATTATGGGCACTATTCCTAATTGGCTTTAATCTGCTTGGTTTTGACTGAGTTTTGGTTAGCATGGGATCGATTGTTGCTTGATGAAGGTGACACAGTTGTCTTCTTTGTTGTTTCTGTATTGTCTTATAGTACGGCAGGAAGGATTGGCAGTACCAAACCCACCCAGGTGTACAGGTAGTGCCATGAGATCTATGTTCATATTAATGTTAATTGTTGTTGATTCAGAAGGGATTCTGGCCTGTTAGGGATGGTAGTCGTCGTCGTTGGATGGTACCTTCTAGCAGTTGGAATACACAGACCTTCACAATCTGGGATGGTACTTGCATGCTAGATATGCCCATTTGCTAGATAGGCCATGGCAGAAGGCCTCGTATAGGGAGCATGTGGCCACAGGACTGACTACAATAGAAGAGAGACGTTAATTCCACTACATTGATCCATGTTAAAATCTTCTGCTTGACATGGTTTTCAATGAAATTGCATGTGCCAATTGCACCTCCCAAGTATCTTTTCCCTTCCACAGTGATGGCAACTTTGGTTCCTTCAAATAATTACTGTAGTGTCTTAATTTGCTTGTTCGAGGTTCTCCTCCTTGACTAGAAGACTTTGTCTTGGACACATTTGGGAGTACTCATAGTCAAGTGCATGCACTCCTTATGGCCGCCTTCACCATGTGACGTCCAAGCAACATGGCAGAAAGGGTCTGCTATACACTAGGCTAATCCAAACATGTAAATTCCTATGCCTGTGTGTGTGTGTGTGTGTGTGTGTGTGTGTGTGTGTGTGTGTGTGTGTGTGTGTGTGTGTGTGTGTGTGTGTGTGTGTGTGTGTGTGTGTGTGTGTGTGTGTGTGTGTGTGTGTGTGTGTGTGTGTGTGTGTGTGTGTGCATATAATGTGCATGTACATTTTTCTCCCCCTACCTCCTTGGTATCTGTGTGTGTTCTAGTGGATGTCCAATTAATATCATAATATGATTTCTGCATGATCAATTGGTAACTCTTACTATGATTTTATCAAAACCAAATACTATTAATATTGATCCATACATACTGATAACTATAATAATTATTGACTGCAGTGAAGCCTCTCTAATCTGCCACAATTGGGAATGTCAGTTTTATGGTGGAATAGTGGGGTTGGCGGATTAACGAGGTTTGAACATAGTACATGCATACAACTTGATTTCAGTGTTTTTTTTTTGAAAACTAGGGCGGATTAGTGCTGGGGTTTGGCAGATTCTCTAGGGGGCAGATTAGAGAGGTTCACTGTACTATGATTGATTTAAGTGGAGCCTCTATATTAAGGACACCATTGGGACCACGTACCGTTAACTGTCCTGTTTATGGAGGCGTTCTTACTTTGGAGGATTAAATGTACACATGTCAATGGTACAGGAAATTTAGCATTCAAAAGGGACAGACCAATGGTGTCCTGTTAAGGGAGCTAGGTGTTTGCATTTCAGATGTGTCCTTTAATAGAGGTATCACTGTACAACGATAGTCTACATTGATTTAAAGCTGGTAATAATCCATTGACGCGGCTAAATTTGTATTAATTTTAAAACAATAATTGACTCAAACTGAAAAAAAAAGAGTTAACCAAAAAAATGGCGCCTGAAGTTTTGCGCTGCTTACGTAGCTGTGTACATGTATTGTGTACTGTTTTGGTCATACAAGTGAACGGAGAAGATGCTCACCTTCCAGGACACATGCAACCTCTTGGTTCTCACAGACCAATGGAGGGAGAGATAGAAAGGATAGACTACGTCCCAGATCCAGTGACGTTTTACGAGGAGTACGTACTACAGTACAGACCGTTCGTAATGCAGGGAGCTGTGAAGGATACCACTCCATTGACGACGTGGACGGACGAATACTTGAAGTGAGAGTGTAAACTGTCCGTATCTGTAATTTGTTTACTGACCACGAATAATCGGACTCCTTTCATGTACCATAGACCCTGTGCGTAGTAGTCACTGTACTGTATTGAACTAATTTAGAGGGACTTTGTTGTAGACACAGTCTGCAACACCAGGGAGGGGCTTTGGATGTCGGTTTCCCGCCGACCAACCTAAACCCAGGGATTGTACCTTTGGTCTATTGTTTGAGGAGCTCTGGTAAGCATTCACTTCTTTGCTGTGATCTAGTAGATTTCCTGCTTGTGGTTGAAGCTGGGAAATAATGAGGTACAGCAGAACCTTGTTAAGAAGACCATCCTAAATACTAATCACTGCTTAGCACAAACTAATTTCCAAGCCCTGTTTGCTTTGAAGTGTACACTGTGCGTGTAGTTATGTATGTATCTTGTTAAGGTGACCTAGTCTGGCGGTCAGGCGTAGCTCAGACCCTATCTCGGTCAGCCATTTTTGTGGACTGACGTTGCTGGTCTCACCTTCCCAGTGACTCACAGCGAGTATGGGTCTGGCAATGCAGAACTAAAGGTGACATTGTGAGAACTGTATTTGTTTTGGTCCCCTAAAAAAAAAGCTTGTCTTAACGTGTACATATCTGCCGCCTGATGTAGCCAACTCTGTCTGCTTTATAGATCCTTCTCACATCCATATACCATATGTATGTAAGTTTGCTGTTGTGTGTACTAGTTTACCATTCTCATCGATCTGTATGTATAGATTTGGTGACATGATTTTCCATTGGAGTGAATTGACACCATGCAAACCACATGATTTTAGAGCAATACACAAAAGTCCCTGTTTTACAGTGTGTGGTGGAGAGGGTTGGCTACATACCCCCCCCCCCCCCCCCCCCCCCCCCCCAGTGTGCATGTATCATCAGACTGGCAGGAGGTGGATGGATGTGATGTGGGTGGGACTTTCATCAGGCTGTTCCTGTCTGAGCTAGTGTTTCACAGTTTACCCATTTTTAGTAATACCGACAAATTGAGCATAAACCTTAAGCGGTATTACCGTGTTATTAAAATTATGGATCACTCACTTATTGCTAAACCCAACACCACCACTAAAGTATGGAAGTCTTTGGGAAATCTGCAGGTTTCATTACTAAAGAGTAAATTACATGAAAAGCATTTCTGAATCATATTATAGTAAAATTTAATGCCGACCACATTTTAGCTGACAATATACCATCTGAGCAAAAATCAATATCGTGAAACACTAATCTGAGCTGTAGCAGTATGTTTGCAACCATCCTACACAATTGGTATGCATGTGCATGTCCAATGGCCATTTAATTTGACTGCATGTTACTTTTTGGGTCATTTTAATATCTTCCTATATAGTATGTATGCGTATTGTGTTCATATATGTTTTGTGTATGTTTTTACATCAGGTGTGTTTGAATTTTTTCATTAGGAGTACTTTTGGTGACGCAGAGGTTGCCATAGAGATGAACAAGAAGGAGAAGCGTGGAGGTCCAGGGGACATGCTGCCACTGGCTGAGTTTATAAATGTGAGTATTACCTGAGGTACTGCCTCTTTGTGTGTGTGTGTGTGTGTGTGTGTGTGTGTGTGTGTGTGTGTGTGTGTGTGTATGTTGTGTGTGTGTGTGTGTGTGTGTGTGTGTGTGTGTGTGTGTGTGTGTGTGTGTGTATGTTTTGTGTGTGTGTGTGTGCGTGTGTGTGTGAGAGAGAGAGAGAGTATTTGTATGTATCTGTCTATGTGTATGACATAGGATTACTATGTATTTGAGCATTTGTACGCATGTATGCGTACCTAAGCATATGTACACACAGATGCATAAGTAGTCTTGCGTAGTCAGACCACACACTCCTCCCACAAAAATGGAGGAGGGTATGATCTGGCTACGCAAGAATACTGCACAAGTATGTACTGTATATCTCCGAATAGAAGCCTGGGCCTCTATAAACTTCCATGCAGAAGGTTTAGAATCGGCCTCTATTTGAGCACAGCCTTTATTTGAGCCCAGCTTCTATTTTTAGGTACAGTAAATGGGTAATAGAAAAATGGCTGCCAATAGCAAGCGTCATTAAAGAACGCTACATGTACAAGGCTGTTTGGACTGTTGGACTGTTGGAGAAAAAGTGAGAGCAAAGAACGATCAGCACGCTATTGTTGCGTGAAAAGAGGATATTATTGTTAGCCATTTCTAGGGTCTTTTTCATACACTCTATGGCTTTTAACTTAAATGTGATGTCACATAGCTTTATCTTAGACAAGGCTGACCTTCTTTTAGTCATAGATACTCCACCATGGCATTTGCACCTGAAAATCGCGTCTCAAAATGGAGAAGATTTTTCATTATATTGCAGGACTACCCGGTATGTATTCAAATCCGACTTCTATTGAAGAAACGCTTAGCTGACACCCGGCGTCTATTCGAGCTCCAGCCTCTATTTGAGCCCGACTTCTATTTGGATAACCTAACTTAACTAAGTCAATACTTCTCTCAGTTTATCACTACTATTTAGCAAATGTCAGTGCTTTTGTCACATGTTACATGTTTGTATATCACCATTGGTGGTGATCTTACTCTCCCTTCTCTTTCTCACCAGAGGTACAAGGATGAGGCTATGTATGTTGTGGATGAGGTGCCCAAGGGAATGAGGGATCAAGTGAAGCTGCCTGGATGTCTGTCCTGTGGGGGATTTCTGGACAATGCAAATACTGTTTTTATGTGGTGTGTGTGTGTGTGTGTGTGTGTGTGTGTGTGTGTGTGTGTGTGTGTGTGCGCGCGCGCGTGATAAAAGTGCATTTGCTGTACCACTATCCTGTATGCTCATAACCACCACTGACCTCCCCACAGGTTCAGCAGTGGAGGTACGAAGTCTGTACTCCACACTGACTCCTTCCACAACATGCATTGTGTAGTGTCCGGAGAGAAGAGGTTCATCATGATACCTCCGGAATACACCAAGGTGATTGGACCAGAATGGGAAGGACAAGGATACTACAATCTTGATGTTGAAGCTGTTAACATGACAGCTTATCCCAAGATGGTGGATGTTCCCTGGTACAAGGCCGTACTCAGTCCAGGAGACTGCATGTTCCTTCCCTACAACTGGATACATCATGTGAGCTGTTTGCAATCTTGTATGTGTGTGTTGTGGGCCCTGCCGAACACTTACCCCCGGCTGGGACCAGGAAGAATCATTCCTTCAGTTGGAATATTCCACTATCAAAACTATTGTGTGGTACAGTGCACACATGCTGGAGTGTATCTTCAAGTGGTATATGTGGCTAAGAGGACCTCATTGTATTCTGTGGGTAATGTCAATAGAAAACACAAAACTCTCTGAATTGAGAATAAGTGTAGCTATAAGTCTGGAGCTCAAAGTCATTTTATTGATATCGGCATTTCCATTGTAATTCGTCCATGGTCTAATCTTGTACAGTTGTGTTACCAGCCATATGTATTGTGTAGCCAGAGATCAAACAGAATCAACAATCTGGGCTCCGCTGAGCCTGTTGGTGGACAGTACTGCTGTATTTGGTCATATGTAGATCACATTTTCGTCTAGTTGTGCATGAGTAATTTAAGTGGTAGACTGGTTGTGGGCAGGTGTGCTCAACGGGTAACATTACAAGTGAAGGTACATAAGGTGACAATAGCCCCCAAAACTGATGGAATATTATTGTTTTGAAATTCATTTATTGATGTCTCCATCATTTTATTCGTTCCTGAATCTTCTTAACTAAACTGTCTTATTTTTAGAATCTTTGTACTTCCTCCTTGTTTTTTTGTGTTTTGCCCTTTGTCCCTTTTTCTTTTTGGGTGCCCCTTATAGTAGCCTCTGGCTAAGGGTCCCCAGGTTAAATCGAATACCTGTGTACCCTAATTGGGGATGTACTGCGGAACCTCCAAATTTAGGACACTTTTGGGATGACATAACAGTTCATCTGATTTGTTCTTTGTAGAAGGTTTTCCTCTTTGAGAAGTTCAAACCGAGGGGGCCACAAGAAGGCATTATAACACATGAGATTTCGAAATCCCAAGAGATTTCACAAGATTTCAAAGATTTCGGAATAAGATTTCACAAGATTTTGCCTGGCAAGATTTCAAGATTTCACCTAACATTTCCAGATTTCAGATAAGATTTCTGGATTTAATTAAATTTGATTTAAAGCTCCAAACTTTCACCGTTTCACGTACTCTCAGTGATTTTCCCGATGCCACTTTGTTACCATAAATAGAACAAGTCATTTTTACACTGTCTGACTCAGCAGCATGCAGTGTCCTATGTATACTATATACAATGTCTATAGTTTTGCCTGAGTAGATAAAAAAATCCTGGGTATACGCCCTTGTATATGTTACAACTATAATATTATACAAACCTTTTGTCAACAGCCTTTGACTTCTTTGCAAGAAAGACTATTCTGTTTTCACCCACAGCCAATATAGTGATTACTGTTCTCTGTAGGTGCACTATATACTGGATAGGTGTGGCTGTTGTAGGCAGGTGGCTGCCTCACATCGACAACTATAGGGATATGTGTTCTGTTGTGCATACACATATATATGCACAGCCAACCTGTTTCTCTGTCTCCGTAGGTACACTCAATCGGTAGAAACTTTGGTATCAACCTTTGGTGGGTCCCCTTCTCTCTCTCCTACCAGGACTGCAAGGGGAGGACTGACCACCCAAATCTTGTGACACTGAAAGATGTTCCGCTGAAGGATTACCTCAGTTTGAAGTGAGGAGGGGTCAAAGGATGTTTTTGTAAATTTCAGTGTTTTGAAATGGGATAAGGATAGATTGCTGTTTTTTAGTTGTTTGCTCATTTTTTCAGTGATTGTTTTCCTATAAACTTCACACACACACACACACACACGCACGCACGGACACACACACACACACGCACGCATGGACACACACACACACACACACACACACACACACACATGCACGCACGGACACACACACACACACACACACACACGCACGGACACACACACACACACACACACACATACACACACACATACACACACACACACACACACACACACACACACACACACACACACACTTCTAATAATACTGTAATACTACAGCCTGCAGTGCAGGCTATTGTGGCCCGTTGTTGGGCCTCAAAGGGGCCCAACTTGGTGGTGAACCACCAGACATCATGCAGTGAGGGAGAAACCCACTGGATATGGGCCCACCTACCCCCACCATCCCTAATGGCCCCCTCGTGCAATCAAGGGTAGCCCATCTGTGAGGCTGCAAGCCCCATGACATGAGGAGGGCTGGGCTGCAGCTGAAGAGCAGTGGTGTGTCCACCCAACTCACAGCAGCTGTGATTCCCAATGTTAAATGTGGTACACACATACACTTGTATATGGAGGAATGCATTGCTTAACAGGAGTGTGTGCATACCAGTAGGAGAGTTTCTTTTCATGATTGTAGAATCCCATTCCTGGATGTAGTCCGAGAGGATGGTAAGGTCTATGCTGATGATCTATATGAGAAATTTGAGTCAAAAGTGAGTTTTTGAATGTTGACTGTTAACTACATACAGGAAATGATGGTGTATGTGTGAATATTTACATTTACAATAGAAATCTCAAGAGTTTGTTACAACTAGAGAAATGATTCATGAGGTGTGTGCGTGTGTGTGTGTGTGTGTGTGTGTGTGTGTGTGTGTGTGTGTGTGTATGTGTGTGCCAGCTCTGTGCCAGCTCTGTTGAGAGCACCAGTCTCTAGCCCACATCCTCAACTCCTGCCAGAAGGTCCTGGGCCTGTGACGGTATACTGCCAGGCATGACAATGTCCTGGCAGTCATCTTCAAACGCCACCTGCCTTCTGGGATGCAGGGCACAGCTGATCTACCAGACCTCTACCACAGCTTCCCCCAGGACATTGCGCTCACAGACCAGCGACCCAACATCATCATCTGGAGCCCCAAAGACATCCACCTGGTAGAGCTGTCGGTGCTATTTGAGACCAATTTGCCAGACACTGCTACCCATAACGAGACTCACTACCAGGATCTCAAGGCTGCCTGCTCCCTCAGCCACTACACCACTGTCTTCATACTAGAGGTTGGCTCTAGAGGCTTCTTTTGTGCGGAAAGATTCAAGCGGCTCCACAAACTGCTTAGAACCACCCCTAGTGAGCAGCGCAGCCTAGAGCAGGACATCATCAGACATGTCATAACTCAATCTTGTCACATGTGTGTGTGTGCATGTGCATGCATGCATGCATGTGTGTGTTTACATATGTATGCCTGAATGTGTGTGTGTGTTGTGTGTTTACATCATAGTGAATCATTATTGGAGATACTCACATATATATATATATATATATCCAAGACTGCATGTTAACCTTGTGTAGAATATCTATTGTTGTATATGCCATTGCACATACCCTAACACTAAATGTTCTGCATTCTGCTTAATGTTACTCTGTAGATGTTTGAGTTCATCAAGCCTGGATGTGGAGGTGTGATTGAATCATCTTTAGTTCTAGAAATGCCTGACGAAGACCTGCGCCAAGTCTACGACCGTGTAATGAAGTTGCAGCAGAGTATGATATCTGACCAGTTTGACAAAGAACACGAAGATCTGGAGGAATGGTCGGAAGAAGCGCCGCCCCTTCCTCCCTTGCCTCACCACCATCATGAATTGTAGATGAATCATGAAATTTAATGTCTTTTCAATGTTTATTATTTTAAATTTGGTCATAAAATTAATCTGATGATGTCATGTGCAGTTTCTCATGCTAATTGAAAATAGTGTTGTTGCAATTGTACATGTGCCATTGTAATACTTATTTAAATCAAGGAATAAAATGATGGAAAGATAGCCTTAACAGACATGCAGTATCCATGGCTTTGATCATCGGTTTTCCATATTTTATACAACACAGGCTAGGGTCCTGGCATGCAGGGCAAATATAAAGAGTTGGGTAACCTAAGGGAGGTACTACCATAGACACTCTATACTACGTAGTATAGAGTGTCTATGGTAGTACGTATACTCACTTAATTTTTGTCTGCACACCTTCAGAGGAGCTAGTATTATATTATTTATGTATCCTTCACAGCTTCTTCCATCATGTGTTTCGTTAATTTGTGTAAGAATTCAAGTGTGTCAAAGATGCATGAGGAACATATGGTGAATGCATGTGTGTGTGTGTGTGTGTGTGTGTGCGCGCGCGCGCGCACGTGTGTGTGTGTGTGCGCGCGCGTGTGTGTGTGTGTATGTGTGTGTGGGGGGGGGGGGGGTATTGTAAGATATCAAAGTACAGATGTGTCATGAAATAATATCTCTTGCTTGTGTTCCATGTTGCAGCTGCATTATTTGTTATGTGTGTGCATATGCATGTGGACAGATAGATAGGGTGGATATAGCAGGTATGATTGATAAAAGTGGAGCCGGCTTCATAATAAGGACACCACTGGGACCACCGTTAACTGTCCTGTTTATGGAGGCATTCTTACTTTGGAGGATTAAATGTACACATGTCAATGGTACAGTAAATTTAGGATTCAAAAGGAACAGACCAATGGTGTCCTGTTAAGGGAGCTAGGTGTTTGCATTTCAGATGTGTCCTTTAATAGAGGTTTCACCGTATAATGATAGCTACATTGATTTCAAGCATGTAAGATTAATTATTTGGTTCGGTTGAGTTGTTTGTATTAATTTTTATCATTACGATTACATAGACTCAATTACCCAAAATGGCGCCTGAAGTTTTGCGCTCCATACGCAGCTGTGTATTGTTTACTGTTTTGGTCATACACGTGAACGGAGAAGATGCTCACTTCCCAGGACACCTGCAGCCTCTTGGTTCTCACAGACCAATGGAGGGAGAGATAGAGAGGATAGACTACGTCCCAGATCCAGTGACGTTTTACGAGGAGTACGTACTACAGTACAGACCGTTCGTAATGCAAGGAGCTGTGAAAGATACCACTCCATTGACAACGTGGACGGACGAATACTTGAAGTGAGAGTGTAAACTGTCCGTATCTGTTTGTGTTCTTGCGTTTTCAGAATTTGCTCACTGACCATGCATGCACGAATACACGGGTTTCTTTTGTGTACGTACGTAAGTAGTTAGTGTGCTGTTGGAGGGACTTGTGATTGCATATCTGCTCTTTTTGATTGGTATTATGCATGTTTATGCATCTCGTATGCATATAATCATTTTGATTTTTGCTCTCTATAATGATGTTTTCTGGGCAGTGTGCATGTGTTCCCCTATAATTACTGAATTAATTATAATTCTACTATTTCTTATACTGTTGGTAGACACAGTCTGCAATGTCAGGGGCCTTGAAGGTCGGCTTCCTACCGACCATCATAATATTATACACAGAGATTGCTCCTTTGGTCTATTGTTTGAGGAGCTCTGGCAAGCATTCACTTCTCTGCTGTGATCTAGTAGATTTCCTGCTTGTGGTTAAAGCAGGGAAATAATGATGTACATTTGAACCTTGTTAAGAACACTTCAAGGCAAATTACCGCTTAACACTTAGCATAACTCCAACCCCTCAGTGTTTGTTGACTTATCAGGGTTCACTTGCAGGAGAGTAAATAGGAGTTTGTTTATATCCAAGTCAACCACTATTAGCAGTCTGTGCAGAAATATACTAATATGTAAACCCCATGGTAGCCTAAGTATGCATAGACCTACATCCCCATTTCC
>CAUJGJ010000083.1:3474100-3481600 GCA_963170055.1 Halisarca cf. caerulea
ATGGTTCATGCATGTTATACCCCGGTACACAAAGGAGGTGCTTACACTGATGTATAGGTAATTTTCACCCCATATCAGTATATTGCCTGCATGTTGTGGCTAAGGTTATTAAGAGGATCGTCCATCGGTAGCTCTATAACTATCTTGAGGCAAATTCCATTCCGGACCAAAGTCAATTCTGGTTCAGACCCTGACACACCACTCTTGTATCCATGCCTGTTGACTGGAGAAGGGCAATTGATGAAGGGAAGTTAGTTGGCCGTGCCACAATAGTAGACTTTAGCAAGGCTTTTGACATAGTAAATCCATCCTGTGGAGGAAACTGCATGCATGCATGGGATTATATGGAGTAAAGGGTGCGGAGCAACTATGGTTTAGCAGTAGCAATAACTATAGCCTTTAACATCAAAGAGTTTGTCTGGGTAATGAGAGATCTGACTGGGCTGTGATTCGGAGGGGTGTGCTTCAGGGGGTCCATTTCAAGGCCTCTCATGACAGTGACGTTCAAGTGTTTTATTACAATGCATTTTGCTTAAACAATTGAAATATTATTACAGTTTCAGCCATGATTGTATATGTATAATATTAACAATATCAATTTCGTATAAGTATATACGGGTGGCATTTTTGTCAGTGCAAGGTGTAATACCATAGTTTTCTTTATACCATTGATACCCTACGGTTTGCGTAGGTTAGAGTATCTATGGTAATTTTTTATTTTAATTTTAAAAATTTAAATTTTATTTTAACTCTTTTTATTATTTAACTAGCTGAAATTATTTAACTATAACGATAATACTGTGATGAGAAATTATAACCAAAATGGCGCCTGAAGTTTTGCGCTGCACGCTCAGCTGTGTATTGTTTATTGTGTTGGTCATGCAAGTGAACGGAGAAGATGCTCACCTTCCAGGACACATGCAACCTCTTGGTTCTCACAGACCAATGGAGGGAGAGATAGAGAGGATAGACTACATCCCAGATCCAGTAACGTTTTACGAGGAGTACGTACTGCAGTACAGACCGTTCGTAATGCAGGGAGCTGTGAAGGATACCACTCCATTGACGACGTGGACGGACGAATACTTAAAGTGAGTGTGAACTGTTTGTGTTCTTGCGTTTTCAGAATATATTTACTGATCACAAATTAATACTTCATGACTCCTTTCGGGAATGTTTTACTTTATTCAAATTCTGTACTGTATTTTAATTTGGAGGGACTATTGGTTGTTTTTAGACACAGTAGACTATGCAACGCCAGGAGGCTTTGGCGGTAGGTAGCGCGGGGATTGTACCGTTGGCCTATTGTTTGAGGAGCTCTGGCAAGCATTCACTTCTCTGCTATCTAGTAGATTTCCTGCTTGAGGTTGAAGGTGGGAAATAATGATGTACATTTGAACCTTGTTAAGAAGAACATTCTAAACTTTATGGCAAATTATTACTTAACGCAAAATATAATTTCCAACTCCTGTTTGGTTTGCAAGGGGAGGGGAAACACACATTATATATTATTCAAATCGAGGAATACAATGTGGTAAAAAAGAAATGCCTCGGACACATGTACAGGGTTAACCCCACAGTGTAGTGCAAGGCTTGGTATTAGCCAAAGAGCACTACAGGGCCCTGGCAAGGCCAGAAGGAAACGGTGTCATTGATCATTACAAAACTGGTGAACAAAGGGGTGAATAGCAGTTGCAAAATTCGCATTTATAAGGGTTCTCCGCTGCTGTCACCATCTTCATCGCTTCTATAGTACAGTACATGTATACATACGTGTATCTTGTTAAGGTGACTTTCTGATTATGAGAATAACTAATAATTGCTATGCTAATCTACCCTAGTTGCTACCTAAGTGTATAAGAATGTAATTATAACTTTTAACAAATCTGCTGTTGTGTGCACCGAACCATGTACTGGTTTACCATTCTCATCCATCTGTGTGGATTTGGTGACATGATGTCTTCATTGGAGTGAATTAACACCATGTAAACCACATGATTACAAAAGTCCCTGTTTTGCAGTGTACGGTGGAGAGGGTCGGCTACATCCAGATAAAACCCCCTCCCTGTGTGTGTATGTACATATATATCACCAGTCTGCAGGTGTGGGGTGGATGGATGTGAGGGAATTGGGACTTTCATCGGCTGTAGCTCTCTAAACTGGAACAGTGTGTGTGCAACCATTCTTCACCATTGGTTTGCATATGTGTGTCCAATGGCTATTTATGACAAATTGACAATATCATGTTCATTTTTGGGATCATTTTAGTACATCTTCATTATTATACCGAATTAAGTCTGTTATGTACATGTAGTATATGTTTTGTGTATGTTTTTACATCAGGTGTGTTCAACTTTGAATTTTTCATTAGGAATACTTTTGGTGACGTAAAGGTTGTCATAGAGATGAACAAGAAGGAGAAGCGTGGAGGTCCCGGTGACATGCTGACATTGGCTGAGTTTATAGATGTGAGTGTCACCAGAAATACTGCCTGTACGTGTGTGTGTGTGTGTGTGTGTGTGTGTGTGTGTGTGTGTGTGTGTGTGTATGTGTGTGTGTGTGTGTATGTGTGTGTATGTGTGTGTGTGTGTGTGTGTGTGTGTGTGTGTGTGTGTGTGTGAGAGCAGATGGTAATGTGTGTGGGTGTTTCTTTGTATGTATCTGTCTATGTGTATGTACAGTACTACTATATAGTTGAGCATGCATACATATGCATGTATACCTATGCATATGTACACATAGGTGCATATAGGTATGCAATCTAATATAAATTAACTAGGTCAATATTTCTTTCAGTTTTTATCCCCGCCATTTAGCAAGTGTCAGTGCTGTTGCTGCATGTACGTACATATGTATGTTACATGCATGTTTGGACATCACCATTGGTGGTGATCTTACTCCCTCCCCATCTCTCTCACCAGAGGTACAAGGATGAGGCTATGTATGTTGTGGATGAGGTGCCCAAGGGAATGAGGGATCAAGTGAAGCTACCTGGATGTCTGTCCTGTGGGGGATTTCTGGACAATGCAAATACTGTTTATATGTGGTGCGTGTGTGTGTGCGTGTGTGTGGTGTATGTGTGTGTGTGCATTTGTGTGTGTGTGTGTGTGTGTGTGTGTGGTGTATGTGTGTGTGTACGTTTGTGTGTGTGTGTGTGTGTGTGTGTGTGTGTGTGTGTGTGTGTGTATGTGTGTGTGTGTGTGTGTGTGTGTGTGTGTGTGTGTGTGTGTGTGTGTGTGTGTGTGTGTGTGTGTGTGTGTGTGTGTGTGTGTGTGTGTGTGTGATTGAAATGCATGTACCACTATCCTGTGTGCTCACAACCATGCACCCCTTCCTTTTCACAGGTTCAGCAGTGGAGGTACCAAGTCTGTACTGCACACTGACGCCTTCCACAACATGCATTGTGTAGTGTCTGGAGAGAAGAGGTTTGTCATGATACCTCCAGAATACACCAAGGTGATTGGACCGGAAGGGGAAGGACGAGGATACTACAATCTTGATGTTGAAGCTGTTAACATGACAGCTTATCCAAAGATGGTGGATGTTCCCTGGTACAAGGCTGTACTCAGTCCAGGAGACTGCATGTTCCTTCCCTTCAACTGGATACATCACGTGAGCTGTTTGCAATCTTGCATTGTGTGTGTTGTGGGCCCCTGTTGAACACTTACCCCTGGACCAGGAAGAATCATTCCTACAGTTGGAATATTCCACTATCAAAACTATTGTGTGGTGCAGTACACACATGCTGGGGTGTATCTTCAAGTGGTATATGTGGCTAAGAGGACCTCATTGTATTCTGTGGGTAATGTCAACAGAAAACACGAAACTCTCTGAATTGAGAATAAGTGTAGCTTAAAGTCTTGAGTTCAAAGTCGTTTTATTGATGTTGGCATTCTACTCCGTTGTGCCATTGTGTCTACTCCATTCTACTCTGTTGTATCCATTGTCTAATCATGTGCAATTGTGTTGCCAGCCATGTGATGCATGTATATACAGCTGTACGGAGATCAAACAGAATCAACAATGATCTATATAATAAGTGCGGGCTCTGCTGATGACTGGAGTCTGTTACTGCTGTATTTGGTCATGTGTAGATCACATTTTCGTCTAATTGTGCATGAGCAATTTAAGTGGTAGACTGGTTGTGGGTGGGTGTGTTCATTGGGTAGCATTACAAGCAAAGGTACATAAGGTGACAGTAGCCCCCAAATCTGATGGAATATTATTATATATATTGTTTTGAAATTCATTCACTGGTGTCTCCGTCATTTTATTTGTTGCTGCATCTTTAATTCTTATCTTTTGGAATCTTTGTACTCCCTCCTTGTTTCTTTTGTGTTTTGCCCTTTAATTGGCCCTTTTTCTTTTTTGGGTGCCACTTATAGTAGCCTCTGGCTAAGGGTCCCCAGGTAGAATACCCGATGACTGATACCTGATACCCTAATTGTGGATACAGTGGAACCTCCACGTAAATTCAGCTGATTTGCTCTTTGTAGAAAGATTTTCATCTTTGGGAGGTTCAAACTGGGACTGTTAGTCGTGCCCTTTGTAAAGAGGTTTGCTGTATTCAGAGGTCTCACTGTATGTGATTGTCCCTGTCCCACGCACATCTCTATGCCTTATAAGTAGAGTGTACTAACTGCAGTAATCTGAGACAAAACATGGCTGTTTTGCTAATTTGCTATAAGGTCTTTTCTGGGAATATTATTTTCGTGGTTAGTACATTCCACCTACCGTAGCTTTAGTTGGAGCTTATAGAAGTTAAAAACAAACATTTAGAGTAAAATCATATTTTATGTGCTAAAGTCCTCCTTTCTTACTGTGACTATTTGCCACCATGTTGGTGCTTTTCATAGCATGGTCAAACCAAGGTTTACCTTCATGCTTTAAAATGTACAACTGTGAAACATTTGTCATATCTGTTTGACTTCTTTGGAAGAAAGACTATATTCTGTTTTCACCCACAGCCAATGTAGTGATTACTCTTCTCTGTAGGTACACTATAGGCTGGATAGGTATGGCTGTTGTAGGCAGGTGGCTGCCTCACATCGACAACTATAGGGTTATATGTTCTGTTGTACATACATACATACATATTATAGGTAACCATTGTAGATTTAGGTCTGTGTTGTGTATAGGAACAAGTTGTGCTAGACAATGTACTGTTTCTGTGTTGATAACCGATTGTAAAGTATAGTCACTAGCTATAGTATTCTGTTCCGTAATCATGTAATTGCGTGTCATGACAATATGTTACACAATCATTAAACTATAGATGGGCGCAATGCCTCAGCTCTTTGTCTTATGTTTTGGACTGTGTGTCAGTCGCTGGGTCGTTGAGCAAAGTAATGAAGGCAGTGACATTGTGTTCTAACGTGTATTCGCGTAGTCAGCGATGGCAAAGTTGATATTATATAGTCAAGTGTTACATATATGCACAGCCAACCTGTTTGTCCCTGTGGGTACACTATAGACTGGATAGGTGTGGCTGTTGTAGGCAGGTGGCTGCCTCACATCAACAACTATAGGGATATGTGTTCTGCTGTGCATACATACGTATATGCACAGCCAACCTGTTTCTCTGTCTCCGTAGGTACACTCAATCGGTAGGAACTTTGGTATCAACCTTTGGTGGGTCCCCTTCTCTCTCTCCTACCAGGACTGCAAGGGGAGGACTGACCACCCAAACCTTGTGACACTTAAAGATGTTCCACTGAAGGATTATCTCAGTTTGAAGTGAGGAGGAATCCTGGATTCAAAGGATACTTCTGTATTTTGAAACTTTCATTGCTTTTTGAAATGGGGTGTGGATATATTTTGATTTGTTTGTGTTCATTTTGTCAGCGATTATTTTTTTTAGCATTTACACACACACACACACACACACACACACACACACACACACACACACACACACACACACACACACACACAACATACACACACACACACACACACACATGTACACACACACACACACACACACACACACATACACACACACACACACACACACGTGCACACACACACACACACACACACACACACACACACACACACACACACACACACACACACAAAAGCATGGAAAGACATATTTCTTGCTTGAAAGGAGTGTGCACATGCCAGGAGAGTTTCTTTCATGATTGTAGAATCCCGTTCCTGTATGTAGTACGGGAAGATGGTAAGGTCTATGTTGAAGATATGTATGAGAGGTATGAGTCAAAAGTGAGTTTCTAATGTTGACTGTAACCACATACAGGAAATGATGGTGTATGTGTGAATGTTTACATTGACAATAGAATTCCCAAGGCTTTACAAGAGAAATGCTTCATGAGGTGTGTGTGTGTGTGCGTGTGTGCATGCGTGCGTGCGTGCGTGTGTGTGCATGTGTGTGTGTGTGTGTGTGTGTGTGTGTGTGTGTGTGTGTGTGTGTGTGCATGTGTGTGCGCGCATGCGCACGTGTGTGTATGTGTGTGTGTGCGCGCATCTATGCTGCATTCATGCATGCATGCTGTGTTTACATCATCGTGATAGTGAATCACTTTTAGATATATGCATCATACATGTCTCTTCTAGTCTGTTGACCTTGTGTAGAATATCTATTGTTGTATGTGCGCATACCCTAACACTAAATCTTCTGCATTCTGCTTAATGTTACTCTGTAGATCTTTGAGCTCATCAAGCCTGGATGTGGAGGTGTGATTGAATTGTCTTTAGTTCTAGAAATGCCTGACGAAGACTTACGCCAAGTCTACAATCGTGTAAGGGAGTTAGAGAAGAAGATGATGTCTGACAAGTTTGACGGAGAACATGAAGATCGGGAGGAATGGTTGGAAGAAGAGGTGCCCCTTCCTCCTTCGCCTCACAACCATCATGAATTGTAGTTGAATCATGAATGTCTTTCAATGTTTATTATTTTGGTCGTGAAATCATAGACACTCAGATTAATTTCACCATAGACACTATGTCTAAACTACGTTTAGACATAGTGTCTATGGTGAAATTAATCTGAGGACGCTACACGCACGCACTTTCTCCCAGTAATTAATTATAAAAATGGCGTCTAGAACAATTGTTCGTAACAAATGTATATTGTTTGTGATCACCTTATTGTCGGTGGTTACTATTTTTCGAACGCGCGGAGATGTCGTACACCTTCCAGGACACATGCAACCTCTTGGTTCTCACAGACCAATGGAGGGAGAGATAGAGAGGATAGACTACATCCCAGACCCAGTGACGTTTTACGAAAAGTTCGTGCAAGAAAGTAGACCGGTCGTTATGGAAGGGGCCGTGAAGGATACCACTCCTCTGAAAATGTGGACAGACGAATATTTGAAGTGAGTAATTAACACGAACACGTACAATCGCGTGTGAAGTCACTCTGAAACGAAGCTTCAGAAACTTCGAGTTCTTTCCTCGGCAAGCTACTGCCAATGTCTTTAGGTAGGACGCCTCGAGCTCTCAACGGCTAGCTATATAGCTCTATAGCTGCGT
>CAUJGJ010000083.1:3486600-3519100 GCA_963170055.1 Halisarca cf. caerulea
GTTGGCCTCAACGTCTTTTACTATTGCTTTTTGTCCCTTGTAAATTTACATAGAAATGCATTTACTGTATCCAGTATGCTGAGTGTCCAACTGTGTCTTACTATTGTGAATCAATGTACAATGCCATGAGAAGTGGATACCATTGCAATAAGCACTCAATTTATAATCCGCCATCATTGATCCGCCGAAATGTGGCCCTAACCAATTGTGGCGGATAACCGAATATTCACTGTAGTACATCATGTCCATCTACTGTTACTCCAGTTTAGCAACGATGAAGTCTTCCACCGTGTTTCATGGGCGCACATACGTAACTAACACACAGTTTAAACAACCAAGCAGCAATGAGCTCCAATCACCGTGCTACTAAAATCCACTACTGACAAGTGTTAAATGATACATAACACAAATTAAATTAAAAGTCACTAAAAAGGTGAAATTTTTGAATAAATGACTTCAATCTTGTGAAATTAACATGCATAAGTCCACAAAATACATGCATACACGTACGTACGTACATGCATGCACGTATACGTGATATGCACAAGTAATGAAGTACATTGTATTGCTAGTGCTGATTCTGCATGGCCGCTCGGTAAACAGATGTAGCTACAAATATCATAAAGACAGCTACAAATATGTCATCAACAATACCAAGCAGGCCAAACACGCTCTCTGAAAGGATGTCGAAAGGAGAGAGGATATAGAGAGCCAAGAGAATTAGGAGAAGAGCAACACGGATCTTCCAAAGGAGGAAGATACCTCTAGCGGTGAACAAATCCCGGAACAAATGTCTTGCCAGTGTTGGCATGTCGCGGACGTAGTCCATGAACTACATGTGGAAGAAAAGAACGTGTCATCAGCACAAACAAAACACCAGAAGGTACAGTGCAGGTTAATAGTAGTAGACTTCACAGCAGACCAATGCAGTACCACCACGGACACTCTGAACTATTGTTTGTGATACAACCATACATGTACAGTACAGTACAGTTGGGCATCATACATCTATACATACATGTGTAGTGCATGCATATGTAATCTTTAACCGCACAAGCAAGGATGTTAGAACGCATAGTAATGAAGGTGCTTAGGAGGTAATGATACTTTTGGTACAACCCCTTTTGCTCTAATGACTATAAAATTAGCCACATGCACAATAGCTGTTTCAACAGCTATTGTGCATGGGGTTGTCCACCATTATGGAACTATTGGTTCAAAGCAAGAATAGCCTGATACATTGTAATGACTAGGGTTTTACCCCTCAAACCTGGACAGCTAGACAACTCACAGGTCTTGGAGCTCCTGACATTCGTCTGTTATAGCTTCCAATTTCCCTCATAGATTCACTCTCTTCAGCATCAGGGTTCAACCGGTGGGAGGGCAGCAGAAGTGTGACCTAACAACACAGTGAGGAGGCAGACAGTGTAGAAGTTGCACATTTCGTACACCTTCCTACTCACTCATAGTACACACTCTCAAGCACTCACCACTTGCACACACACACACACACACGCACACACACACCACTCACTCACCCATAGCACACACTCACAAGCACTCACCACTTGCACACACACACACACACACACACACACACACACACACACACACACACACACACACACACACACACACACACCACTCACCCATAGCATACACTCAACCACTCAGTCACCAGTTGCACACACACATGCACACACACACACACACACACACACACACACACACACACACACACACACACACACACACACACTCTCAACCACTCAGTCACCAGTTGCACACACGTAAAGACATAGACAATGCAGTTGCACATTTTCACACACTCAATCACTATCACCACTAGCACAAACTGCCTCACTCACTCATCCATATCACACACTCTGGACCACTCACTCGCCCTAACACACATTCCCAACTACTCTGTCATCACTTGCACACACACACACACACACACACACACACACACTCCCACTCACTCCCCATAGCACACACACACTCCCACTCACTCCCCCATAGCACACACTCTTGACCGCACACTCTCCTACTCATTCACCAGTTGTCGACATATTGGGCACTGCACTGCCGCTGGCCATGAGGTTGACCTCCTCCACAGCTCAGCAAAGCAACCAGCTACAGAAGAGGGGAAAACCCTTGTGTAGGCTTACATGCGTATGTTCAGTTATTTATATGGAAACAATGTGCTATGCCAATAATACACATTTCAATGTCAGTGAGATGATGATTAGGTATTAAGATGATGAGATGATGATTAAGTATTCTTAAAGCACATTTCTTTTTACATAGAAAGTATTCAGCGGTGGCTGTTAGTTTGTTGAGGTAACTAACGATGGTCCTAACTAGTCCCACGCAGCCAGATCCATGCTCGCTTTGATGGACCTCACACAGTTACGTCAGTCCCCGAAATGGCCAAGCGAGATTGGGTCTGAGCTACGCCAGACTAGGTCCCAACAGCTTCTCAAAAAGATTACCAAGATGTGGTCACATGGCTAACAACTTTACCTTGACTAGTCCTACAAACCCCCCAATTATTACCAATAACATGGAATAGTGTTTTCTTGTTCTACAGACACAAACTGTGACTGATGGTACGTCATACATCCCCGTGTTTACCCATTAATGCATCATGCATGTGAGCCTGGGAAAGATTTGTATTTGTGCTCACCACAAAACATGTGTCCACAATTCGTTTCAACAGGCTCGACCATGTCGACAAGACAAATTGGACAGGCTTGTCCTTCCCCGTCCCTCCTTCGGTCCTCCCTTGGACCTGCCGGTTCGTTGTTCCCGTGGGGAATATCATTGGCACCGTTTCCTCCCAAAGGACCATTTCTTAGGCCTCTAGCTGGAATATACGTCTCTCTGACTCGTTGTACTTCTTCCTGAGCCAATGGATGTACTTGTCCCCTAGTAGGTCTCCTACTCAGGAATGCTACTAGAGCCAGTACGGCAACAAGGAGAGCAAACAAGGCAGAGATGGTCATAATCACGTCATCCCCGACACCCTGTATAGTTGTATCCGTTCTTCTGTATTCGTGAGAACTATCATAGCCTTCAGGAAATCCCATAATTCAAGCATAGATCTATGATTCAAGCATATGCCGTGCCACGGGCCAAGAGGGAATTTCCCTGTCTACTTTTGCACTGTCATTGGGCAATGATCAACGTTGCCAAGGTTACTACTGTACCCAAAATGTCTTCCGAGTCAAGGACCAGCGGAGATGGCGAAGCCAAGGAAATAGAGCAAGATCAAACGACAACTGTTAGCGGAGAGTCGGGCTCCTCGGTATCAGAGGGAAGGACTTCCGATGCTGATGTAAAGGCTGAGAAAGCTGTATCGAAAGAAAACGAAACTCTTGAAACTTCAAAGCCCAGCGAGGAACATTCTGTTTTGCAAAGTCGGAGCTCTACAGGTTACTGATAGTATTGATTAAATTGTTTTATATGATGCAAGCTAAATTAATGCATTCCAAGTTGCTTACATTTTTAGCTAGCACCCCCAACTTATTGTAAGCTTTTTCTGCATTGCTTAGATGAAAGAGATCTCAATGCTCCCCACACCGAAGGCGAAGCTACCCCCGTGGAAAAGAAGGAAAGTGATGAACCTAGTCGTATAGTGGACCATACAAAAGACAGTACAAGGGATAAGGAGGTCACACCACCAGACAAGTCTGCTGAGAATACCAAAGAAGTTTCTCTCAGCAGTGAAAGTGAGCATGTTGATAACAGGAAGGTTGAGCCTGGGCTGACTGCGGATCCTGAAACTGAAAGGCAAGACGATGCCCACACAGAAGGAACTGATCCTTCAGATGTAGTAGTTGATGACAACAAGCCACCAGAGAGCAGCAATGATGGCACTGCCACTGGTGGTGTTGGTTCATCAGTGCCTAATTCTGAGCAACCGGAAGAATTACAGTCACCACATATTGATGACCCAAGCTCCAGTGCAGGCACACAAGAAGGTAGCAGTGTTTCTCATCAAGACGTTGGCAAGGATTCACCAGAAAGGAAGAAAGAGCAGCTCTTACAGGAAGAAACAGCTACAGAAGTTGCTTCTGAACAAGCACAAGCAACAGTGGATTCATCCGCAGTACCAGGTGTGCCAACTGCATCAAAGCAGGATAAAGAAGATCTTCAAATGGAAAGAGATTCAAAAGCGGCAAAACAGGAAATGACAGCAGACACTAATGACACAACTTCTGATGATTTTACTGAAGCGAAACCTAAAGATGAGACAGAAGAGCCAGGAAAGGGGGAGAAGAGGGATGGTGAAGATCCAGCCAAAGGAAAACTTCAGCCAGATGATGAACCACCACCAACTGATGGCCAGAAGAGCAGCAGTGAAGGAGTGGTGGGGGATAAAGAGGAAAAGTTAAATGAGGGCGCACCCAAAGACGGAGAAGAACCGACTGTTAACAAAACAAGTAAGGAAGAAGACAATTCATCTTCACAGGAAAGTACCAAGGCTGCCTCCAAGGATTCAGACCCAGGCAAGGGAGATCACACGGACACTCCTGTCCAAGAAGAATCCCCTCCTTCAGTCAAACAGGAGACCACAGCGCCTGTGCAGACTACAGAGAAGACAATAACCGAGCCAGCCACTGATGCTCATAAGACTGAAACAAGTACAAAGGTGACATCCGAAGGACAGGACAACAAAGGGGAGACTACTGACACACCTGAAGAAGAAAGGATTCTACCTGATGACTTCTTCTATGACTACGAGAAGCTAAGATCCAAGCCAGAGTCAGTGGACGTATCGATGGACATACTAAAACTGCAGTATCCTCACCTCTTCTGTCACAGAGTGTACAGTACTTGTATGATAGCGTGCTCATTGGGCAGTATATATGTACATACATACGTACATGTATTCAGAGTTCCATAAAGTACGTATGTACACACATCCATATACTAATCTTGTATGTTCTGCCAAATTTGCAAGGGCCTAGTACGTACATCATCCATATGCTGTGCATACGTAATTTGTATGTACAAGTACATACACAGTGTACATGTGTGTGGGCATGTTTATGGTATGTATGTACGTACGTCGTATGTGGATGTACTTACGTGTGTGTGTGTGTGTGTGTGTGTATGTGTGTGTGTGTGTACACCATTGTTAGATGTTGGGTGACCACTTTTAGCTAGTGCATAAGTCCTTGATTCTTGATCAGTCATTCTTTTGGGTTTGAGTGTCAGAAACGCTCAAATCTCATTGCCTTGGACAAAGATGTCATTGCGTTTGCTGCTGGAAACTTTGTGAACATAATCAACTTGGAAACAGGTGAACACACCTACCTCAGGTCTCTCAGTGGAGGGGGAATCGGAGCTATAGCTGTGAGTTCAGTGTGTACACACATACGTATGTACATACGTACACGTTTGTGCATACTCAACGTACACCTACATACTTAAAATAATATTGTAAGTTATGCGTACAACACTACCTTATAGCAGCTGTATGAGCACATTAATGAAACATGTGTACCTGTTGCAATCATACACGCAGTACATACAGTACATACATATATGTGAATACTTGTACCGCATCCTTTATGCATACACAGTTTGAGATGTTAGTACAAACATACGTACGTAGATGCCCAAACTTTGTGATTATAATAACTGTTGTTAGACGCACTTTATGTATGTACATATGTACGTATGTACATGTACTTGTATGTACATACGTACATAAAGTGTGTACGTATGTGTGTATGTACTAAGTACGTACATTTGTTAACATTTGTGTACAGTATTTACTTTCATCCATTCTGTGATGTGTTCTGTGTCCTAGTGTGTGTCTATGCTCTGTGTTCTGTGTCTTTGTGTGTGTCTTAAGTGTTCTGTGTTCTGTGATGTGTTCTGTGCCACTTAGGTGCATCCCAGCTCTGAATACTTTGCCGTGGGAGAGAAGGGGACCCACCCACACATTGCCATCTACACTTACCCCGACCTGAAGCTCCATCGCCTCCTCCGAGAGGGGACAGAGGAGATGTACAGCCACATGGCCTTCTCGCCCAAGGACGGTGCCCTCCTGGCCTCGGTTGGGGGAAACCCCGATTACATGTTGACAGTTTGGGACTGGAAGAAGGAGTCAATTGTGCTCAGGTCAAAGGCCTTCTCTCAGGACATTTATCGTGTGTCTTTCTCCCCGGATCTGGAGGGGCAGTTGACCACTTCAGGCACAGGTCACATCAGGTTTTGGAAGATGGCTCGTACCTTCACTGGACTCAAGCTTCAAGGACAGCTTGGGAAGTTTGGTCGCACAGAGCTCACTGATATTGCAGGTGAGCTTGTGAATATATTATGAATGAAGGTAAACTACGTATGTACCTATGTAGCTATGTATTTACTTGTTGTTTCGTTTAACACATACACACACTACATACATATACATACGTATGTACGTACACACACACACTACAGTACGCATGTACATACACACACTACAGTATGCATGTACATACACACACTACATGTACGTACATGCTCCCTTCCTACCCTCAGCATATGTTGAGCTACCAGATGGAAAGGTACTGTCAGGGACTGAATGGGGTAACCTTCTTCTGTGGGACGGAGGCTTCATCAAGGTGGAGATTGCCAAGAAGGGGAAGAAGACCTGCCATAATGTGAGTATGTGGAACACACAATAAGTGTTTGCTAGTGTACATACGTACGTACGTAAATACATACGTACATTCGTATGGGTACGTATGTATGTATGTATGCTGGTGTGTAGGAACATTGAAAAAGTACATACGTACGTATGTATGTATGTGTGCGCATGTATGTGGTTTGTACGTATGATATTATGCATTATTACTAGCATGTACAAACATAGCCATATGTGCATTTGATATTGTAATAATTACACATGCATGCGTATGTATATACGTATGTAGTGCATACATGCAGTATGTACATTACGTATGTACATACCAACGTACGTACGTGTGTAAACAGAATGGCCACTCTTAAACATGGAGCACTATGTACGTATGTATGTGTGTATGTACCATGAATACATACTAGTCTCGTGTAGCCCAGACCGCTATTTCGCCTCCTTGTTTGGTGACGTCACAGTCACCGAACAAGGAGGCAAAATAGCGGTCTGAGCTACGCAAGACTAGACTACTTACGTACGTATGTACGTACGCACGTATGTACGTATATGCGTACCTGTAGTTATGTACAAGCATTTTTCTCATTTTATGCATGTGTCATTTGTTCCTAGACAATTACCCTCCATACATCTTAAGTATTGTGTGCACCACATACTGTAGGGTGCAATTGTGTGCACCACATACTGTAGGGTACGATTGTATGCACCACATACTGTAGGGTACGATTGTGTTTACCACATACAGTAGGGTACGATTGTGTGTACCACATACTGTAGGGTACGATTGAGGCCATGTTCTTAGAAGAAGGAGAACTCATCACTGCTGGAGCAGATGGATACGTGAAGGTAAGATATGGGTGGGTTATCTCAATCTGGTTTACCCAGAAACTGTGCTTTCTACTAAACCAATTGTGGATGAAACTGACTTGATCAATACATACATACGTGTATGTATGCATACACACACACGTACATGTACTGTATGTACAGTGAATTTTCATTAATCTGCCACTGATTTATCCACCAAACCCTTTTACGTATCTGCCATCAATTTTGTGTACAAATTGATTGAAAAGACTGCACATTGATAGGGATAATCCACCAACAGTTTTAAAATGAACTGCATTGGGCAGATCAATGGAAATTTACTTTACCTTGAATGGCTCACTCATCTGGTAGCCTGATGTACGTATGCCACAATTGTTTTTCTTCACATTGTTTGGATACCCCGGGCCTTACTGCATAGTGCATACATTATATATATAACGTACATATGTACGTATGTATGTACATATGTACATACATACGTACGTATGTATGCATGTATGTATGTACTTGCATCTGACATATGTATGTATGTATGTACATGCGTACGTACTATGTGATAATGTACATTTTGCACACTTGCTGTAACTACGTACATACGAATGTACAGTATGCCAATGTATTAAGTATGTATGGTGCATGCCTGTATGTACGTAGGTGTGGGACTATGAGACAATTGATAATGCTGACATCACGGAGGATAACACGCAGTTTGAAATGGAACCTCTGACTGAAATCAGAGTGGGAACCAAAGTCAGCATCAAGAGTCTTGTGCGTTGTGCAGACCCTGAAATGACGACCATGTGGTACGCACAAGACGCCAATGGGGTCATTTGGAATGTGGACGTCATAGACTCTCATATGGTTAGTGATATAGACATACAAAATTTATAGGTAATGTGGATGCTTTAGCTTGCCTGACTGTTGTCTGAAACAGCGTGCTGTAGGTACGTACGTATGTACAATACGTATGTACGTACATACATATATACGTATGTACGCAATACAGTGTGTGCGTACTGTATGTGGAGATGTGGTGTGTACGTATGTATGTATTCCTTCCAGCTTTACAAGTACCTACATACGTACATATGTGTATAGTACTGTATGTACAGCACAGGAATATGCGTCCGTGCATATGTGTGTACATGCACATGTACGTATGTACTGTATGTATGTATGTGTGTACATACAGTGCTTGCAGTACATGTCTTCATACTCAAATGTCTACAGAGGAAACCACCTGAGAAGTTGCTGCATTTCCCCTCTGGAGCCATCACGGGGTTGGGTGTGTCTAGTAAGGACTACCTCACTGGAGTACTGGCAGAGGACGGTGAGCAATGATCTCCTCAGTACATGTAGTGTTAGTTCCTGCGGCAGGACAGTGGAACACTGGTTGGTGGACATATAACAGTATGATACTGTGCGTACTGTACATATGTACGTATGCATGTAGATACATTCTGTATACATACGTATGTACGTATGTATAATGTACGTACGTATTACAGTTGGCAATACTTCAGTATTCTTTGTTATACCATGATATTCTTCCTGTGATATTGGTGACAGTTTTGGTGATGTGGTCTTTGTTTTTTGGTGGTTGTAAATTGGATTTCCACTGCATTGCATGCATACATAATACATGTGTATGTCCTGCACTGTTCATGCCATGATTTCCAAATACATACATACGTATGTACATGTACGTACAGTATATGTGTCTGTATGTATGTGAGTACGCCATCCAATATGTCCACTGCCTCCTCTGCAGGTAGTGTCACTGTGTTCAACTACAGCACCAAGGAGAGGGTCTGCATGTCCAAGTTCACAGGAGGAGGGGGAGCTCTGCTGTGGGCTCCGGATCAGGTGTGAAGTTGTGTACTGTTCACAGCACATCACCAGGCTGGGGGCTGTTGGGTGTATGATGATGAATACAATGCTATGTACAGAGTATGTACGTACATATGTACGTACATACATAGGTACATTTGTACAGTACATATGTGCATGCCTTACTGGGCAACAACACCAAATGCAATTGGCAGAATATTATAATACATGCAATTCCTTCAATACTAATACAGTTACATAATTGTTAATTTTGAGTAGTATGCTCAGAATGAAAACTCAGGACTGTGCTCAAATTTCATCTTGAAACTATTTCACGTAAACAGTACTACATGTTATGCTTGTAGTTGGACTAACCTAGTGCGTATGTAGTTCATGTTGAAGGTTTGAATGAACATAAATTCTTAAGTATTCTAGCATAATAAGAAGTCTACGGAGCTGTGAACAGCTCCGTAGACTTCTTATTATGCATTTATAGATGTGTATGTGCATATTTGCACGTACGTATACCAGTGAGCCCAATTCATTGTATTGGCCTATGATTACATGTACCAACTTATATGTACCAACCAGACTTTATGCTCAAAGCAGCAGCATTTCATGGCTATTCACCTCTATGTGTACAGTGGCCACATGTCTTTGTAAGTACGTATGTATGACAGGCAACAGGTTGGATCCCTAGGGTGGTCTTTATACCAAGGTTCCCCACAAGAGTTTTGCCCTTGTCTTCTTCTTTGTGTGAGAAATCTCGTTTAACATCCACTCTTGTGCACAGATTGATGCTGAATCGAAGACCTTGGTTGCTGGGTTTGGTGATGGTGTGGTTAGGGTGCTGGTGATGGAGGAGTCTGATCCTCGACAGGTATCTGCCGGCCGCCGTCTCTCCCCAAAGCTGGTTCTTGCTCATGTCTGTAAACCTCACACTAAGACTGTCACTGCCTTTGCTGTGGACCCCAGTGGAGACCTACTGGCTACTGGAGTGAGTGATGCTATGAAAGTACATTGTACGTACATAAGTGTTATGTATGCATATATGTACATACATACATACATACATACATACATACAGTAATTATGTACATACACACGTACGTACGTATGTACATGTAGCAGCCTACATGCTTATTTACGTATGTATGTATATTGTGTGTATATGCATAGGCTCAGTGGCTATGTACAGTATGTGCATATACGTAATAGACAAGTAGAATGTACAATGCAGCTTGCCAGCTTCCAGTGCAGCTTCCTGGGAAATTTCAAGTGACTTGCATAATCTCAGACTGTTAAAATGTATGATTTCCAGATAATCACAGTATTTTTTGACTAGTTTATCACTAAAATCACACACGTGTATACAGTACGCATGTACATACGTACGTACGTACATACATACATACGTATGTACGTATGCTCAGGTTGTGTTGTCTTCACATGCTGTATGTGTGTACCACCTCTGCAGAGCGAGGACTCCACAGTGTTCTTCCTGAGTGTGAAGGAGGCATACGATCCCATTGGATTCATACAGACGCCCTCTCCTGTCACATCCATGATGTGGTCCCATCATGTGAGCCAGTCGCTCGTGCACTTGCATGTTAAGTACACTAGAGGAGAAGTTCACATGCACATGTGTACTATGTACCTATTTTCTGTACATGTGTATGCATGCATGTGCATGTGCATATGTGGTGTTTTTGAGGGGGTAGTCCTGATAGGTGGTTCCTCATATAATCAAGTTACGTATGTGCAATTTTGTACAATATTTAACCATGCATGCATTAAACTCTGCAATCATTGCTGATCATGGTATAATAGTATTAATTACCATAATGTGGGTATCTTGGCTTTGGTGTACCTTTGGTCTGATAGCGTGTGCAATAAATTCACCATTACCCAACTAGCCGTATGGTAAAAGGCTTGTTGTGAGCGGTTACGTTAAATGCACTGTACTACAAACAAGGGTGTTACCAAAGAAAGTTTCATTTGTTCTTGTACGTACATTGAGATCTGTATGTACTTTGTGCTGTCGATTGCTAAGTGAGTGTGTGCATTCCACGCATGTTTCCAGGACAACCAGGATGAGCTGAAGCTTCTTGTCTGCTGTGAGGATGGTTCCATGATTGAAGTGGATGCACCAAAGAAAGGGGTATTTGATACCTCCCGGACCTATTTCCTGGACCCACTCAAATTCTCTTGTAGGACTTTCCAGACAGTCAAGGATAAAATAAAGGTAAGTTCACATGTTGTGATGTCCCCCTAACCTCCTGGGTTGTAAAGGTCCCAGTCTGTTTGCGGTTGTCCCATTCTGTTTGTGTTGGTCTCGTTTTGATTGATGGCCCTCTTACCTCCTAGGTTGTAATAATCCCATTCTGTTAGTTTTGGTCCCATTCTGATTGTGTTAGTCTCATTCTGTTCGTGATGGTCCATATTTGCTGCACTTGTGATGATCTGGTAACCTCCTGAGGCTCCTGTGTTTGTGATGATTAATCCCAAACTCAGTGTGTTTATGTGTCACAATGTCTTGTATCAACATTCGTCCAAACTTCTGTGTTTTCAATGAATCTCCCATTTTGCAGAAAGCAGAGGAGGATGCCAGAATTGCAGCCGAGAAGGAGAAGAAGAGAAAAGAGAGAGAAGAGAGGTTGGCAAAGAAACGTGAAGAAGAAGGGGAAGAAGCTGAACTGTCTGACGAAGAGGAAGAGGAACCAGAGCCTGAAGAGGTGCACGAGGAAGAAGAGGAGAAACAAAAGGGACCAAGTCCAATTTTAAAGGGGTTTTACTATGGCCCGGATAGGGATTTCTGGTTATCAATGGTGAGCAACTGCTGGTTTGTGTGTGTGTAGCTGGTGATGTTGCGTCATCTCTCCCCATGTCCCCCTACAGGGCGGGTATGATGCCGGATTCCTGTACCAATGCTCACTGACTGACACTGAACCAGGTGGACCTGCTGTTCCCTATGAACCAAAGACCTCCATTCCCTTACCAACCATCGCTGGTCGAGACATGCCTCTCACTGCTATAGCCATTAGGTATGGTATCAAACAAACATTGACTGTGTACTTAGTGTACATGTACATACATACATACATGGGTACATACATACAGTATACAGTATATGTATGTACGTATGACACACATACAGTTTTGAAGATCTCATCGATTATACATACAGTACGTACGTATGTACGTACGTATGCACACACATACGTACTGTACGTACGTACGTACGTACATGTGCACTTGTTTTTGCTTCTGAATTCTTGCACATTGCTATCATTGTAGTCATGCAGATTTTGTTGCAAGTGACTGCAGGGAGTAGCTTTTTGGTCGTATTACATTGCAATAGTTGTCCCTAATTTCTTGTTTCTTACTATTCTGGTGTTCATATATACGTATGTATGAACATACGTACGTACATGCGTACGTACAGACATACAGTATGCATGTATGTATTTGCCATTGTCTATCTTCTCTCTGATAGTAACACTGGTCAGTACATGCTGGTTGGTAGCGACAATGGAGCTGTAAGGGTATTTCCCCTTACAGAGGGGAACTCCCAGGAGTTTAAACTTGATGACTTCTGCTCTCATTGGACCTTCAACATACATGACAACCACTATGGTCATGTGACCCACATCTGCTGTAGTCATGACGACAAGTATGTCATTACAGCAGGTAGTGATGGAAATCTTTTTGTATTCCAAGCTTCTTTGGAGGCCAAACCAAAGAAAAAGGAAGTTCTCCATCAAGGAGACATAAAGGTAGGATCCTTTGCTAGGGCAACTCATTGCTGTGTTGGCAAGATACAAATCTATCCTTATGTACATATCTGGATATACAGCTTTGCCCCTCTCCCTTCCTCATACAGTGTATAAATGAAGGCTTGATGTGTACATACGTAATATGTACATGTAAGGTCACGGCTATCATGCAGTGTAGTAGACTACATGTAAGGTCAAGGCTATCATGCAGTGTCGTACACTACAGTAGAATGTATACGTAATAGTGGACTCTCCAAAAGAAACCCTCTCTACAAAGGACATAGCTTGAGGTCCCAATATGTATTATTATTATTAGGTTGTGTAGGCCAAAATGGCCCCTAAACCCAAAAAGTGGTGGCTAAGCAGGCAGACAATGGCGGAAAATATAATACATGTATTTGTGATTACAGTAATAACAGTGGTTAAGATAATTTGCATGGGAACATATGTATGTACGTACGTACGTACGTGTGTATCTTCCTACAGTTTCTATGCATAACAATAATCTCTTTAAATACGTATGTACGTATCTACATTTAAACATTTACGTTCTTACAGTACATACGTATATTTATGTATGTTGTATTGTGCAGCATTGCATTGCATGTACATCCTTTGCAGTCTGTTTTGGATTTAGCAAGTGAAGTCAAAGACATTGAAGATCCCAATGCCTACAGGTTAGCTTTGGGGTCTGAACACGGCACTGTATGGCTGCAAACTCTCACAGAGTGTACACGGTTTATCAGTACAGTGAAAAGCTGGGTATCCCCCACCCTTCCCCAGCAGCATTTTACACCAAATACAATCCTGATGTACATGTATATATTTCATGAATCACCTTGATTGTAGTTGTTATCTCTATCATCGCATAGACAGCCCCTGCTACGTACAGTATGTACGTACATACGTACAGTATGCGTACATGTATGTACGTATGTATGTATACATACTGCAGTAGATGTGTACTAATTCAATATGCAGTGAACTTGCATACGTACGTATATGCAAACTCATTTGCAAGTCCTACAAAAATTGGCACCCACACTGTGTGCTAGCTGCAGAGCGCACACACATACGTATGTACTATGTCATTTGTGGAATATAGACGATGTTTGCTAATTGAACATGTCTTGCATATATAAAGTGAATGAGTATGAATATCATAATATGAAGTGTTGCTTAATTCGATTGTACAAATTGTACTGTGCTGAGTGTGCGGTGGAGAGTTTGCCATCAGTGCAGCATGGAGTTTGTGATCTTAAACAAATCAGTATATGTATGTATGTACGAAGTGTCTCCTGCTACTTTTCTCTGTGATTGTTGTTGCTGCAGTATTGAAGATGCCAAGCAGAAAGCCGAGCATGATAGAAGGATGAAAGCTGCTGAGGAGAAGAAGCAGAGCATGCGACACGAGATACTTGGCCTTAGAAAGCAGTTTCAGCAACTGGTGCACAAAGCTGATAGTCTGCCAGAGAACTTGAAGCTACCGAAAGAGGTGTGTGTTGGGGGGGGGGGGGGTGTGTGTATTTGTCAGCACACATGATATCGTGCTGTGCTACTTTTCATGTGTTATTAGTCTTCGATATACAGTGGACTCCTCCAATCCAGACACCTGAATTGCGGACACCCCTCTAATATGGATTCATACCATTGGAACCAAGTGATTCACTATAATTTGTTATAGTACACCTTCAACCCCTGATAGCGGCCTGAACAAAAAGGACAGTCCTTTTTGGCCCCAGGTGTCCGGAATAGAGGGGTTCCGCTGTAGACAGTTTTATATCTTAAATTACTTGAGACTCTAAATGTGCGTACGTACATATGTACAGTATGTACATACGTACGTATGTACTTTATATTTGGACATGACCCCTTACTGGCACTGGTGTACAGAGCCCTTACTGGCACTGGTGTACAGACCCCTTACTGGCACTGGTGTACAGACCCCTTACTGGCACTGGTGTACAGACCCCTTACTGGCACTGGTGTACAGAGCCCTTACTGGCTCTGGTGTACAGAGCCCTTACTGGCACTGGTGTACAGACCTCTTACTGGCACTGGTGTACAGAGCCCTTACTGGCACTGGTGTACAGAGCCCTTACTGGCACTGGTGTACAGACCCTTTACTGGCACTGGTGTACAGACCCTTTACTGGCACTGCATGGTGTGCATACATACAGTATTTACATACATACATATGTACTGGCCCTATTGTACATGTGTACTTTACATTTACACTCCTTCAGGAGTTTGTGATGGACCCAGACATGGAGTCCACAATGAAGGCTCAGCTCCAGGAGAAGGTCAGTGTGCAGTCTGTACTCCCTCAACCTACAGTATGCTCTGCGTACACACCAATGTACGTATGTACGTACGTATATGTATGTACGTATGTATATACCACTTCCTTACATTTGTATGTACGTACGTACATACATACACAGGTTTTCTTCCAGGGTATTCATCAAGGGGGAGAATAGCACAGTACTGTGGTGTAAGGGGGGGGGGGGGGAGATATACGTATGTACATACATATGTGGCGGTATTGTAGAAGTCCAGAAATAGGATAGGATAGGATAGGAATCTTATTTAGTCTGGGGAACCAATAGCTTAAGGCTACTGCAAAGCACCCAGAAGAAGTAGGGGGGGAGGGATCTGGGGGCATGCTCCTTCAGGATAATTTGACGTTTAGTTTTCATACGGTGCTATCTGAGGCTATTTTGGACCACTCAAACAGGTTTATGAATGCACTGATATCTTTGCAATTGTTCCTGTGAGTTACAGTAGAAAAATTTCAAAGGTTTGGGAGGGGGATGCACGGACGTATGCATGTATGTACTTGTGAATCATACCTAGCATGTACGTATGTATGTATGTATGTATGCTACATCCGTGTTCCACAGATCACGACTGTGCACCGCGAGATGGCCTGGGAGGCTGAAAAGTGTGTTCTGTTGAGGAAGAAACTTGAAATGAGGTACAGAACATGATAAGGCATACATGTGTATATACGTACGTGCAGTACATACATACACACTACACACAGTACACACAGTACACACTGTACACACAGTACATTTAGTACATACTGTAGGTACTGTGTACTGCCTGCTCTTGCTCCAGGTTCAAGGCTGTTGTACAGACAGAGCACATTGTTGTGAAGGCAATTGGGAGTGAAGCATCTGTGGCCTCGTACAGAACTCCTATTCCCTCTAAAGAGTACATGGCTATGATGAAGGATGTGAGGGTTGCTTTGTGTATCAAACACACACCCAGCACATCATTCCACAGATACCCATCTACCCAGCATATTATTCCACAGCCACACACACACCCAGCACATCACTGCACAGCCACACACGTCCACCCAGCACATCACTGCACAGCCACACATCCACCCAGCACATCACTCCACAGCCACACACGTCCACCCAGCACATCATTCCACAGCCACACACACACCCAGCACATCACTCCACAGCCACACACACACAGCACATTATTCCACAGCCACACACACCCCCAGCACATCACTGCACAGCCACACACACACCCAGCACATCACTGCACAGCCACACACACACAGCACATCACTGCACAGCCACACACACACCCAGCACATCACTGCACAGCCACACACACACACACACAGCACATCATTCCACAGCCACACATCCACCCAGCACATCACTCCACAGCCACACACACACACAGCACATTATTCCACAGCCACACACACACCCAGCACATCACTCCACAGCCACACACGTCCACCCAGCACATCATTCCACAGCCACACATCCACCCAGCACATCACTCCACAGCCACACACACACACAGCACATTATTCCACAGCCACACACACACCCAGCACATCACTCCACAGCCACACATGTCCACCCAGCACATCATTCCACAGCCACACATCCACCCAGCACATCACTCCACAGCCACACACGTCCACCCAGCACATCACTCCACAGCCACACACACACACAGCACATCATTCCACAGCCACACATCCACCCAGCACATCACTCCACAGCCACACACGTCCACCCAGCACATCATTCCACAGCCACACATCCACCCAGCACATCACTCCACAGCCACACACGTCCACCCAGCACATCATTCCACAGCCACACATCCACCCAGTACATTTTACAACATCCGCACACCCACCCAACACACCATCAATGGCCAGCCTCCACCCAGCACATTTTACACACACACACACATCCAACACTTTGTACATATGTACGTACATAATATAAATATACAGCAGTGTTCTCCCCAGAGATAATTTCAGGCATGTTAAATATGTACATACATATGTGCATATGTACATTATAGCCTACATATGCATGCAGTGCATCACAATTGCTCGCAACTTCAGTTTTGGACACTAGCATGATTTGTACTAAACATACGTAGGTTATGAATGCAAGCATGTTATTCT
This sequence comes from Halisarca cf. caerulea, assembly GCA_963170055.1. Classification (NCBI taxonomy): domain Eukaryota; kingdom Metazoa; phylum Porifera; class Demospongiae; order Chondrillida; family Halisarcidae; genus Halisarca; species Halisarca cf. caerulea. Next base: position 3,504,149 of record CAUJGJ010000083.1, read on the forward strand.
TACAAATAGTATTAAATTTAAGTAAAGAAGACATGTACGTTGGACTGACATGCCTTAAGATACCCGGGGAGAACACTGCATACAGTGTATCACCATGTGCATGTCATGTTTATGACTTGTTGGAAATTGTACAATACTTGCACTGCACTATGTAATGGGCATCATTCAAATATTACACATGCACTAAGCATATTTAATGATAGGGCACAAAACATCTGGACCTCCCTCCCTCCCTCCTCTCTCCCTGCCTCCCTCCCTCTCTCCCTCCCTCCCTCTTTCCCTCTCTCCCTCTCTTCCTCATTCCCTCCCTCTCTCCCTCCCTCCCTCTTTCCCTCTCTCCCTCTCTTCCTCATTCCCTCCCTCCCTCCCTCCCTACTCAGTATCAAGAGCTGGTTTCATCTAGGCCTACCACCACTGACACCTTCTCTACTCGACCAGCCACTACAGCTGTTGGTCTGAAGGAACTGGAGGACACAATGAAGCAGGAGGTACCAGTAGGAGTGACCCCCAAGCAACAGCACATGAGCAGGGCTGCCGAGAAGGCTGAGGCCAGGAGAGCCAGGAGGATTGCCAGACAGAAGCAGGTCTGCTGTGTGTGTGTGCAGGGTTGGGGGAAGGTATTTTCACTTGGTCAGGCCATCTGACCCTTGAATCAATATTGCGAGCACGTATGGTAGACAATAAAAATGCCATTATATTATGATTAAAGATGTATTAAATTAAGGTTCTTTGTATAACTCAAGTATAGATTAAAATACATGCAAATTGTTTACAGTAATAGTTAAATACCAATGTGAAGCCCATTAAAACATCACATGGCAGCTTGTATAGTCAAATAGTAACACTGTGTGTGTGTGTGTGTGTGTGTGTTTGTGTGCATGTGTGTATTTTTTTTATTTGCAAGTGTCTGTGATTCGCCTGCATCATGCACCTACTGTTTGTTGAAAAATTTTCACAAGTGAACCATTTAAGTATCCTGTTCAGTGTTAACTTGTTATTACTGTGACATGTGTCTCATACGAAGATTCTTAGTTATAACCCCGCTTTTGTTGGGTACATAGGAATATACTAAGTGTTAGGTGTTGATACACTAGGGTGCAGCCCGAGTGCTAATCAACACCTAACACTTAGTATTTTCCTATGTACCCAGCAAAAGCGGGGTATATTTTATACATGTACACACGTATGTGCATATGGCAAGTTGTGTTGACTGTATGTGTGTAAAGTACAGTACATGTGTATGTACGTACGTATGTACCACTTGTAGTGGGCAGATCTGATGGAGACAAGGCCCAATGAGAAGTACGAGGATCCTTCTGATTTGGCCACATTCCGTCGTGCTGAGAGGACCATTGGAGACTTCAAGCTGAAGAGTGGAAGTGACTATGTTGTCCCTGAAGATCAGCGTGTTACAGCTACGAAGAAGAGACATGAGCTGCTTGTCTTGAGGAATGAGATTCTGACCAGAAAGGCCAACTTCAATACTTGCCTCCTGGCACTAAGGGATAGGAAGAAACAGATTGTGGACAAGGTTAGATGTTAACATATACGTACGTACGTATGTCCATGTGTGTACACTGTACACACACATATGCATTCTTCTGTTTGTAACAGTCTCAGCATTTATGTATTTATTATTCCACCTACATATGTACGTACATACTGTACTTATATGTATGTACGGATGTGTCTATAATATGTACAGTATGTACGTATGTACTTACGGTACGTACGTACTTTTATAAATATGTGTATGTACGTACATACGTATGGGTGTATTTCATAATTAATATGTACTGTAGGAAGTGTAAACATAGATTGTATGTACAAATGTACCTACTCCTGACCTGCACAGATAAAGGTCCTGACTGCTTCTCTGGAGGAGGCCCAGAGCCATCTCCCTCCTGAGATGCACAAGGACATACCTCCAGTGCCCACCATGGACCTCGAGGAGATACCAGAGCAGTGAGTTCACACACACCTCAGGTGATCTTGTGGACACTGTATGAGTATATTACATACATACATATGTACATGTATGCAACTTGGAAAGGTAGTGTAGTGTTCTAGAATTTCTGAAGTGCGAGGTGCGTTCTATTTACAATGCAAAGCTCTCATGTATTACTTTATGTATGTACGGTATAGAACGAAAAAAAGTTTACGTGAAGTAAAGTGATCACGACGTAGGAGCTTCGTAATCACGACGTACGAGCTCCGTGATCACGACGTAGGAGCTCAGTGATCACGCCGTGATAGATACGTGATTACGCTTTAGAAGAAAACGGTATTACGCTAAGAGGCTACAGGTGATCTTACCAACGACGTTTTCTAGCTTTAGGACTTCTACTCTAGCCAAACGTGGATGTCACATCGTCTTCGTCTTCCTCGAGTTGGACAAAGAAATTTTGCACTTGATCACCTGATTATATTAAACAATGAATCGATAGTTTTTATTCAAAAGGATTGACATCGTCTTCAATGTAAACAAGCAGGCACATTTTACCTGCCGCGAAGCAAGGAAATAGTCTATACGCCAGATCGCGCTCTCCTGGAAATGGGTAGACTAGTGCGCAGAAATATCCGGAAAATATACTGAAAATAACATGGCTGCTCGCTTCATGCTGTTCTACATGATCCGCAGAAGATGCTCCTAACTGTAGGGTGCACGCGTTCGAGAAGAGTACTACTTAATAATCGTTCATATTGTTAAATTACTGTTTCTGGATTCTTTCGCTTCAAATTGACCCCGTACTCTGGAGAAACGGTGCAGTGCGCGATTGTCCTTGTATCATTTTCGTATCGTGTGGATTCACATCGACATCAAAGTAAGGTTTAATCGCCTTCAGTGCAGTTTCTTGTGGTGTAGAGCAACTGGATCACGGTCCTGAGCTTCTGTGATCACGACGCGAATTTTCGTGATCACGGCGTACCTGCTCTGTGATCACGGCGTACCAGCTCCGTGATCACCGCGTATCAGCTCCGCGATCACGGCGTAAGATAAACGTAATAAAAACTCTTCACGTTAACTTTTTTTTGTTCTATACCGTATGTTAATATTGACTGTGTGTACATACTGTACATACATATACATGTGTAAGTGCTTTTGTACAGTATGTACGTATCTTCACACACACATACGTACATACTTACGTACGTACATTTATAACAGCACACAATATTATCATTGGTGAATAAGTGCTCATACATACATACATATTATGTGTGTACATATGTATGTACATACTGTATGTACATACTGTATGTACACACATAACACTGTATGTGGACATTGTACAGAAGTAATGCATTTACTACTTTCTGTTGTGCAGAGAGTTTGAGTTCACCAGTGAATCACTTATGGTTTTCAAGGATGAGTTAGCAGCTCGTAAGGAGGCAGAGTCCAAGGCCAAATCAGGTGGAGGTGACGACTTTGGTGGGTTTGGTGGCTTTGGGGGAGGAGGTGGGGGGACTCAACCCCCTGATGATGGAGACAAGAAGAAGGAAGAAGAACCACCTCCAGAGCAGGAAGAACAGACCGAAGAGGAGGGTGCTGTGGAAGAACAAGACGAGGAACCTGTAGCCCCAGAAGAGGAGGGAGAAGAGTCTGTGAGATCAGGAGAAGGTAGTACTGTATCTGTTCAGGAAGAAACTGTGGAAATTCTAAGTCCTCTGGAAAGAAAGCTGGAACAAGAGCAGCTGATAAGGTGCATCTGCACACTGTGGTGGGGTTGTGTGTGTGTGTGTGTGTGTGTGTGTGTGTGTGTGTGTGTGTGTGTGTGTGTGTGTGTGTGTGTGTGTGTGTGTGTGTGTGTGTGTGTGTGTGTGTGTGTGTGTGTGTGTGTGTGTGTGTGTGTGTGTGTGTGTGTGTGTGTGTGTGTGTGTGTGTGTGTGTGTGTGTGTGGGCTACAGATATGAATGTCTTAAGGTATCTTGTTGGGACATCATTGGGACATCATTGGCTTATGTACGTACATACATAAGTACATACGTATGTACATGTATGCCACTGGGGCAGAAAGCTATTTACATCAATGTCCTTCAGTTTCACTATCTGTGCTTGTTTAAATGCTCACAGGTGGACTTATGAGTGTGATCATTTGCTGGAGGAGATTGCTAGATTGAAAGATGACTTTGATAAAGACCTCTTGTGGTTGAGGCATGAGAAGGGCTTGCAAGATATTCTCATGAAAATGGCCGACCTCAGGTACACGCACATACATACGTACCTTGTCTTTGTCAAGTTTGTCAGCAGTATTAGTACACTACTTGTGTGTGTACCTGCATACAAATGTGTTGGGTACCCGCATCCATACATATGTGCATATGTTTTCATGTGGTGTGCATGTGCCTGTTTGTGCTATGTGTACATATATTGATCATGGAGTGCTTAAGTGTCACTGTTGTCCTGGTTTGATTTAAGGCACATCAACTTGTTCAAAGAACTGGAACTACTGAAGGAGTTTGAGAAGAGGGAGAGCACGTACACCACTCGCTACACTAGCAAGAAGAATGAGAGGAAGGAGATGGATACAAAGGTGTGGTCTGCTCTCTGTGTACGGCATGTGGTCTACAGTCATACGTATCTACATTCACAATGCAGCAGTAGTGATGGAGTGTTAGGCATACACTAGTAGCCACACATGTACATACATATGTATGTACGTATGTACTGTACGTACATACGTATATGTACATATGCACATATATACGTACGTACGTACACATGTGTTTGTGCATGAGGTATTTATCATGCTAAAATATGTCCATCTCTATTTTTTGCATACATCTACTGATAGAACTGCGTGTGTTGACACACTGTACAGACATACTGTATGTACTGTGTATCCTGTGCTGCACAGCACTCACTGTGTGTGGACTGTGCTGCACAGCACTCACTGTGTGTGGACTGTGCTGCACAGCACTCACTGTGTGTGGACTGCGCTGCGCAGCTCTCATTGTGTGTGGACTGTGCTGCACAGCTCTCACTGTGTGTGGACTGTGCTTCACAGCACTCACTGTGTGTATCCTGTGCTGCACAGCTCTCATTGTGTGTGGACTGTGCTGCACAGCTCTCATTGTGTGTGGACTGTGCTGCACAGCACTCATTGTGTGTGGACTGTGCTGCACAGCTCTCACTGTGTGTGGACTGTGCTGCACAGCACTCATTGTGTGTGGACTGTGCTGCACAGCTCTCACTGTGTGTGGACTGTGCTGCACAGCACTCATTGTGTGTGGACTGTGCTGCACAGCTCTCACTGTGTGTGGACTGTGCTGCACAGCACTCACTGTGTGTGGACTGTGCTGCACAACACTCACTGTGTGTGGACTGTGCTGCACAACACTCATTGTGTGTGGACTGTGCTGCACAGCTCTCACTGTGTGTGGACTGTGCTGCACATCACTCATTGTGTGTGGACTGTGCTGCACAGCACTCATTGTGTGTGGACTGTACCACTTGCCTCTACTCGTGGTCCTGTAGATCAAGCAGTGTCAACAGCAGGTTCAAGTGAAGGAGACGGAAGTGAGCAGACTTCACGAAGAAGAGAAGGCCCTGGAAGCCTCTTTCCTTGAGCAAGTTGGGGAGAGCAAGTTCAGAGAGTTTCTGGTCAAAATCTTCAAGAAGAAGATCAAAAGAGCCAAGAAAAAAGAGGAGGAAGGAGCAGGTACGTACATATCATATCCACATGTATTATTGCATATGTATACATACATGCACTTGTGTGTGTGTGTGTGTGTGTGTGTGTGTGTGTGTGTGTGTGTGTGTGTGTGTGTGTGTGTGTGTGTGTGTGTGTAGAACATCTATGGTGTGTGTGTGTGTGTGTGTGTGTATGTGCATGTGTGTGTGTGTGTGAGTGTGTGTGTGTGTGTAGAACATCTATGGTGTGTGTGTGTGTGTGTTTTATATCTGGTATGTACAGTACATATGTACGTATGTACACACATAGTTTTACTGATAATGCACATGTGTGGATGTTTGTGTACATGTGCAGGTAGTGATGATGAGGAAAGTGATGAGGACGACAGTGACAGTGAGTGGATGTCGAGCAGTGAGGAGGAGGATGACGAGGAGGAGGGAAAACTCGACGATACTGTCTGCCCAGAAGGTTGCGAAGAAGCTCTCTTTGACCTCGCTATACAACTGAGGGAGAAGAGGATGGACTACGAAGAAGGCCTTGCAGAGAGCAAGAAGCATCTTGATTTGGCCAAGAAGGAAGTGGAGTCACTGAAGAAGAAGTACAAGATCTTAGAGTCTGGGGTTAAGACAGCTCATAATGAACTTCAGGCCTTCCAGGTATGTACGTTTGTATGTATGGACATACGTATGTACGCATTGTGTTATATGCGCACACACCCAGACGCACACACATGTACACACACGCGCGCGCACACACACACACACACACACACACACACACACACACACACACACACACACACACACACACAAACAAACAAACAAACAAGCAAACACATACACACAAACACAAGAATGTTGTCAAACATTTTTGTGATATGCAAATGTACAAGCAAGAAAATATGTATGTACATACGTACTTATGTATGTGTGTATGTGGGTATACGTATGTGCGCATTTACTACCTATGTAAACATATGTACGTACGTATGTGTCAATTTCATACTGAATATCCTTTGATTTTATTGGATGATTGCTGAACACTGTACACCCCATTTAAATGGCTCCTTGTGTAGCTGGAGAAGCAGCAGAAACTGAATGAACTCGACCAAGTGGTGGTGTTAAGGTTCAGCCAGATCATGTACTATGGGCGTGGTCCCACCCCGCCCACCAACCTGAGCTCTTGCCTAGTATTCTCAGCATCCGAGAGACATCGACTGCAGAACAGAATATCAGAGCTGCATCAGGAGAAGCAGCAGGAAGCAAAGAATTTCAGGTGCAAATCATACTAACTCACTACTCTCAGTTTTTAACTAGACGCATACTTACGCATGTATATGTACACATGTCCAGTACATACGTATGTACGTATGTAAGCAGTGAACCTCCATATTCTTACATACCTTTGGGACCCTATCTTGAGGCTGTATGTGTTGTAGACAGGGGACTACAGTATGTTATAGAGATGTACTACCTTTACAATACAACTAATCTACGTAGTCAGAGACATTAGGCCTTTATAGGCAAGTTTCCAGCTTACAGTATATTACAATTGTGACCATCCTAGACAGACTCTATTGTGACCATCCTAGACAGACTCTATTGTGACCATCCTAGACAGACTCTATTGTGTGTACATATCTTTGTGTGAATTTGTGTATGTATTGCATTTGTGTGTGTACTTGTGAGTGTGCTTGTCATGTACAGTATGTACATAGAGTATGTAAATATACGTATGTACGTAGTTTCAGTTGCTATTATGTACTGTTTGTGTAGTATGTACATACGTACTGTATGTTTGCATTTCATATATGTTGCAAGTGGTTAAAGATAGCTAACATGTTGTCCGTACAGCGAAATTAAGCAGAAGCATGTCAAGCTGGCTCGGGACAAGAAAATGATGTTAGCTAAGGTAAGCCAGTGTCTAAGCCCAGAGTGATATCTACTGTATATGTACGTACATATACATACATACATAGTACGTACATGTGTATTTTCGCAGGATATACACATATGCATGTACGTGTGTGACAGCTTGCTTGTCATATTTATCATAGGTTCGAGAGCTCCAGGATAAGGTGGACCAGGCCATGATGTTGAAGTTTGGAAGGGTAGTGGATCTGGATCGACTGGATGATGTTCATGTCAACAAAACTGCTGACGAACTGAGGCTAAAGATAGAGGGTGTTGAGAAGAGGGCAGTCAAGTCACTGGCAGAGATCGATGTAAGTGGTGGCTAGTTTGAATGATAGGGTACTGATGTACACACACACACACACACACACACACACACACACACACACACACATACTAACAAGGAATTGGAAAGTAGTACTTTTGCTAGCGAAACAAGGATAGCATCATCATTTTCAACTTGTAGGAGAAAATTGAAAGAGAGAAAACTCGATACTTGGAGATTTTGAGAGATAACACACGTCGTTTATCAAAGGTGTCTGAATTGCAGAAGGTTCGTAAAGACCTTGAGAAGAGACTGAACATGAGACAGAAAACAATGGTAAGTCTGCACACAAGCAGTTGTGAGACAGCAGGGCATAGTAGACTATGTACGTACCATGGTAGAGAAGCAGGTGTGTTGAGTACATTGTATCTTGTCATTAGAGGGCACACTGAAGCCTGTATGTAAAGACCACTCAAGTGACCAACAGATAGATCATGGTCTCTATGGACAGGTGGTCCTTATGTAGAGGTGTAACAGTACTGATTTAGTGGTTCCCGGGGCTGTTCAGAGTGGTCTCTATAGACAGGTGGTTCTTATGTAGAGGTGTAACAGTACTGATTTAGTGGTTCCTGGAGCTGTTCAGAGTGGTCTCTATAGACAGGTGGTTCTTATGTAGAGGTGTAACAGTACTGATGTAGTGGTTCCCAGAGCTGTTCAGAGTGGTCTCTATAGACAGGTGGTCCTTATGTAGAGGTGTAACAGTACTGATGTAGTGGTTCCCGGAGCTGTTCAGAGTGGTCTCTATAGACAGGTGGTCCTTATGTAGAGGTGTAACAGTACTGATGTAGTGGTTCCCGGAGCTGTTCAGAGTGGTCTCTATAGACAGATGGTCCTTATGTAGAGGTGTAACAGTACTGATGTAGTGGTTCCCGGAGCTGTTCAGAGTGGTCTCTATAGACAGGTGGTCCTTCTATACAAGTGGTCTTAGGACAGGTTTCACTGTAGTTAAAAAAGATCAGGCATGGTGTGTATTAGTCTAGCAGCTCAACCCAACCTTCCAACTTTTCCCGCCCCCGTGTACAATTAACAGAGGTTGGGTCGAGCTGCTAGACTAGGTATGTATTTAATGGCAGACTGTTCAACCATCCCGATTTTTAAGCTTCTGTCCCAAGTCCCGACTGGGACAGTGTTTGTCCCAATGTGTGAGTAATGGTACAGATATAATCACCATTGAGGATTTAAATGTGTCTATGTGAGACTAAATTATTGAATATTAGCTCAAATGTTCAATAAAGTAGACATTTTCAAGCATTTTCAAGATCTGAAGCTAACTGCACTAAAGGTGGCCATTTTTATATGACGTCATATCAACTAAAGCACATACATGAAGGTAGTTAGAACCTGTTATAGCATCTATGACTATACCCCAGTATGCAGGTGATGTTGCCAGCTGGTACATGTACACTGACATCCCACAACCTGTAGTTTGGTATGTGTCCCTGTTTAGGGTGGTGTCGAGGTTGGACAGTCTGCAATGGTGTATCCTTTAATTATATGTAATTGGGGTATTTATACAGCTACAAAGATAGGATAGAATAGGATGGAATGCAATGATATTAATAATAATGAATTCCTTTATGTTTATTGTCTCCTGTTCAGTAACTATTCCTTGTCATTTATTGCTATTGTCGTTTCATGAGAATACAGCTAGTGGAACCTCCGAATGTATTGTAGGAATTATACTGCAACCGTAATTCATATCCTTTGTAGAGAGGTTTATTATACATGTGTCCTTATTTAGGAAAGTCCACCACCGGAGGATCTACTCTATCAAGTATATATTATTGCTCAATATCCTCCCACCATTCTCCCACAGAGCATTCTACAGTACTATAATATTGCTTAATATCCTCCCACCCTTCCCCTACAGAACATTCTACAGTACTATAATATTGCTCAATATCCTCCCACCCTTCCCCCACAGAGCATTCTACAGTACTATAATATTGCTCAATATCCTCCCACCCTTCCCCCACAGAGCATTCTACAGTACTATATTATTGCCCAATATCCTCCCACCCTTCCCCTACAGAGTATTCTACAGTACTATATTATTGCTCAATACCCTCCCACCCTTCCCCTACAGAGTATTCTACAGTACTATATTATTGCCCAATACCCTCCCACCCTTCCCCTACAGAGCATTCTACAGTACTATATTATTGCCCAATACCCTCCCACCCCACAGGCTGCACCTTACAATGGAGAATTCTTGGACAGTGTTGAGAGGGAGAGGCTGACAGGGTTGGTGGACTACCAGGTACAAGAGGTGGAGATGTTGAAGGAAGAGATCAGGATGCTCCAGCTGAAGGGCGGGCATGTTCTCCCTCCCTCGCAGCCTCCAATGCCTTCATCTGGTCCACACCACCACTGACCCTATATACAGTCTACACAGAACGTTTACATGCAGCCCTAGTCCCCATTCCTGACTGTACAGCATACATACATACGTACATATACATGCTCTGATTATTCTTGCTATAATATTAACACAACTGTGTATGTACCTGTGTACCTGTATGTGAAGACCTCGTTTGTGTGTGAGTGTACGTGTACAGATTTGTACTATACCTTCTGTGATACATTGTGTCCTACATATCTCTAGTTGTGTGTTTCTGTATCTCGTACATTGTATTGTACTGTATCTCTCACTTGTGGTAAAGGTATTTTGTACGTACATCTTTGATTCATGGATCGCAGACATGTTGTCAGATTCTGTTATGAAATGCACATACATAGCAACTGACGATTAACAACAGATGAAATGGTAAAAATGCCCTCTGTACATGCGTGTGTGTATGAATGATGTCCTTTTAATACGAGCTGCATTTAGAAGATTTTACACTGAGACTGTCTCTGCTTCAATTCGTTCTGCTTGTCAATACATGCCATTGCAAACATCTTGAACTCCTGATAGTCCAACTCCTGATCTCCCGACACGTCAAACTCCTTGAAGATCTGTCTCACCGCTCGTCCTTGGAAGTTGAAAAGGAAGCCGACAGTCTCAAACTCGAGAGCCGACACGCTGTTGCTCCCGTCCTCGTCCATCAGGTCAAACACTGTCCTGGAGTGGCGATAGATGAACTGCTTCTCCTGTTTGTCCTGAAGAACAAAATATGCAGATGCATCCATGCATGTTTGTCACTTTTTATCTTACTCAAAGATGTGGAGGTACTAGCTACATTATACGACTCAGCTCTACAACTCTATAATATAACTCTATCTCTCATGCACCCTATATATAATATGTACAAATATAATGCATGGCACAAGCAGCTATATAGGTTGAGGTATGTATATACTATAGGATAAAAGAGGTGAACATGCGCATGTGTATATATATATATCCAATAATATAATATTATATGTCCAGTTATATAACTCTATTTAAGGAGAATTAATGCATGCATACATGCTGTATATATTATGTCCTGTATGTCTATATATAAATTGATATATATATCATATATTATACGTACAGTAGAACTTCCGCATTTTTCGATTGCGAGGATATGCATGAGTACTGGAGAGCAAATTTGAAATTTGCACACTGCTACGAAAAATTGCATGGTGCATTGTTTGGCAGGTAGCAGCTGAATGACAGACCCGCGAAAGTCATTTCCACGAATATATAGTTCAAAAGTGCATGGCCAACCACAAAAATTCGGCGCTCTACAGTCTACCCATGCGTGTGGTGAACGTGTGCATGTAAATACACAATCATGCATGCATAGCAGGCCATCGACAATAAACACTTGATGCATAGCATGTACTGTACTCACTCTGATAGCCAAAAGTATGCAGATGAGCAGGTAGAACTCATCAAAGTCCAGCAGTCCAGATCTGTCCACATCCAACATGTCAAAAACCTTGTAGATTTGATTCTTGCTTAAATCAGTCACAGAATGCATGAAACAGTAGAATTGTATGTCTGAAGGGCACAGTACAGACCACACTATACACCATGCAATCATACACATTGGTAGTGATGGGAGAGCATATTGCTGTGCACACCCGCTATATATATTCCTGGGGCTATCCAACTAAGTGTACACCTCAACTCACACAGTGTAGACATACTGCTATTTAGCCCCCTTTTCTGATATCAATCAGTGATGCTGTAGGTATATCCAACATGCACGGTATAACAGGTAAGGTCCAGACCATTAGTTATTACAATTATGTATCTTTGATGGTTGCTATTTCATAGACCAGGTCTAGTCTCGCACTCCAGACCCCACGCCGAGAAGGGTTAAGTGTGGCATGCAAGACTAATCAAGGTCACCATATACAATGGAGTAGTTACTGTCCATGTGCAGTTCTGAATGGCATTGTAAGCAACTATATAATATTACATGAGGTCTCAACTACTCAGTAATTGTGGTGAACAATCCACTAGTTTGCAGTATTTAGATCTATAATCTCACCATCTAAAGCCATTTCGTTCCTAATGTCAAGAGCCTTGAACAGCTCTAAGACGACCAGAACTTCCCTAGCTGAGAGAAGGCTGTAGACAGGGTCGAGGTGAAGGTACGTTAGGACTTTGCACGTTAGCTTCATCTTCAGCTGCTCAAAGAAGCCGGAAGTATGTAAGAGAGTCACGTGCTCCAGCGCTGCTAGCAGGAAAATGGCGCAATCTTTGGAGTGTATTTGTTGCAGGTGTATTTTGAATAAGGAATTGACGTACGAATTCCCGGTCACTCTATTTCCCATTTACAAGCAAGAGGGAGTTCAGGAATTTAATGTTTTGGACGTTGACAGAACAGGTGGAACGGTTTTAACGGACCATTCAGATCCTGATTCACTTGTCTTTAAACAACGACCGCTTGATGGGCGGTATTCTCCGTCACGAGCTGGAGTACGTCCACTAACAGCTCTGCATACAAGTTAGTTTTGCTCTGTTGTGTTTGTGTAACCAATGACATTATTTATTCTTCTCCTGGTCTGTGTTTCCCACGACTAGCCCAAACTTGAGCCCAAAGAAGGTCATACATCTTTGTCCCATCGCACACAATCTCTTATTCCTTACCAGAACTTCATGACATTGTTTTCAAATGTGTCCACGATGTCCCTGTGTTCGAGGCTTTTCTATATATCCATTATTTATTATACTGCATATTTGAAGTAGTAATGCGTTTCCTTCATGATGATTAGTCTCGCGTAGCCAGACCCTACTCGCCCACACACGGCGAGGAAGGGTCTGGTACTCAACCTATGCAGAAACTCTTCTGAGTACCAGACCCTTTCTCACCGTGTGTGGGCGAGTAGGGTCTGGTTACGTGAGACTAATCATCATGACGGAAACTCATTACTACTTCAAATATGCAGTGTAATAAAGGGCCTTATCAGTGGTTCATAACTTGGGTGCTCTAGGTTTCTTGGACTATGATAAAGTCTTCAGACGATTTAGTACACCTGATGTAGGGCCAAGTCAATCGGAGCAGGTAGCGAAACTGTATATTGTGTGTGTGTGTGTGTGTGTGTGTGCGTGTGCGTGTGTGTGTGTGTGTGTGTTCTTGTGTGTGCATGTGCATGCGTGTGTGCATGTGTGTGCATTTCCATACACACATTGCCACTGTGAGTAGATCGGCAATCTGCACATGTACAGTATATAGTCACAAGCACACAGTCTTGCATGACCCTATGTTACATACGTACATGTGTTCTGTACAGCTTGTGTACTACAAGACGATGTACAGAAATGAAGGAGTGCCAGAAAAGCTGATTTCAGAGTTGGTTGAGGAGACTGCAGCCAACAAGGAAGTACCACATGTATGAGCCGTCCGCTATAAGGCTATCCTCATTAGTTGTACAGTACCCCCACCCACCAGCCCTGCCTCCCATTCTGCCAGTTTGTATACTGCACCACTCAGTACTCCCCCACCCACCAGCCCCACCTCCCATTCTGCCAGTTTGTATACTGCACCACTCAGTACTCCCCCACCCACCAGCCCCACCTCCCATTCTGCCAGTTTGTATACTGCACCACTCAGTACTCCCCCACCCACCAGCCCCACCTCCCATTCTGCCAGTTTGTATACTGCACCACTCAGTACTCCCCCACCCACCAGCCCCACCTCCCAGTTTGTATACTGCACCACTGAATCATTCCTTGTTATATTGTGTAAATGAGGGAGAACATTTGGTGGGGAGTCTCTCCATTTTCTATATCACATCACAATTTCCCTCTATCATCACCACTCCCACTACCCCGACTCACCCCTCCCCACTCTCCCACACACCCTCCCCACACCCAGCCACACACCAATCCCCACTCTCCCTCATATACTCCCCACACTCAACCGCACACCCCTCCCCACACTCAACTGCACACCCCTCCCCACACTTAACCACACACCACTCCCCACTCTCCCACACACCCTCCCCACACCCAGCCACACACCCCTCCCCACTCTCCCTCACACACTCCCCACACTCAACCACACACTCAACCACACACCCCTCCCCACTCTCCCTCACACACACCTCCCCACACTTAACCACACACCACTCCCCACTCTCCCACACACCCTCCCCACACCCAACCACACACCCCTCCCCACTCTCCCTCACACACCCCTCCCCACACCCAGCCACACACCCCTCCCCACTCTCCCTCACACACACCTCCCCACACTTAACCACACACCACTCCCCACTCTCCCACACACCCTCCCCACTCTCCCACACACCCTCCCCACACCCAACCACACACCCCTCCCCACTCTCCCTCACACACCCCTCCCCACACCCAGCCACACACCCCTCCCCACTCTCCCTCACACACCACTCCCCACTCCCTCACACACCCCTCCCCACACTCAACCACACTGCACTACTCCATCTCGACTTGCCCTGCACGTATCACTGCCCCTGAGATGTTGACTGTGATTGGACAAGATATTTGTATGTGTTTGTAGTCACTGGAGATCTTGCAAGGAAGTCGGTTGGCATACTCCAGTGTGGATCCTGTATGTGTAGATGGTTACCATGGCAACATATACCATACAAGCGGAACAGAAGACGCTGAACTTTGTATCCTCTTTCTCACATGTTCACTGTATCTGCTAGGGTAGTC
>CAUJGJ010000083.1:3526600-3534100 GCA_963170055.1 Halisarca cf. caerulea
ACCATATACGGTTACTTTGTATCGTGGATGTACCTTTCTGTCTCCTTGTTCTTCTGTATCCTTCTCTTCTCTTTATGGATCTTCATGGCCTCCTGCCAGTGTCTCAGTTTCTCCTCCTCTTGAGCTACCTCTGATGAGGTAAAGGATTCAGCTGGAGAACTTGGCTCCAACTCATCTGCACACTCCATCCTCTCTTGTTCCTTAGCATATTTGAGCCACTCTGCTGCTCTCCTGTGTTCACTGTGCTGTCTAGTCAGCCTCACCTTCTCCCTACACACTGCGGCATACACCTTCCTACACGTAACATACTGCTGGACCCTCTGTAGGAGGTGGCAGGACACACAGTCTAGGGTATATTATCTTATCGTTAAGCTCATGCATACAGTACGAAACACACACACACACACAATAGATCGAGGAAATGCATGCATGCATGCATGCACGCACACACGCACACACACACACACACACACACACACACACACACACACACACACACACACACACACACATGCAGAACAGCCAAGCATACACATGGTGTGACACTCACATCAGTTTTCTTCTGAATGTTCCGAACAGAGGAGGATATCAGTGGTTCTCTGAGAGAAGTGTCTGATCCTCTCAAACAAGACACATGAGGGGGAAGGGTAGCAGAGCTTGTGCTGGACAGCTCACTCTCACAGCATGTGGTGCTAGACAGATCAGACGAAGATATGGAGCCAAGTGTTGTGGCAGACGAAGTAGAAGGAACCAAAGATGAAGGATCTCGTAGTTCTTGAAGGACCTGTTGTTGAGTATGTAGTTGTTGTAGCTTCTCCTGTTGTTGTTGTTGTTGTTGTTGTTGTTGTTGATGTTGCTGTGATACTTCACTGCTGGTTTGGTCTTGGTCTGAGGCACCATCTTCCTCCTCTCCTCTTGCTGGACATGTGTTTGTCTCGTGAGGAGGGGGATCCTTCCTCTCCACTCCCCACCATCCACCTGGTAGGTCAGACTGTGGGGGACACCACACTATGTACATATGAACCCTGTGCCTTACACACATATACACATGACCACACTCAATCACACGCACACATTTAGGTATGTATAAACAAGTACATACACATACTGCACACACTGGGGCACTAACACAACTAGGCACATACATACATACGCAAGTACATTTGTACGTATGTACTTACGTGCATACTCAAATATACATACATACTAACCCAGGAGTATGTGTGTATGTGCATATATTACTAAACAAGGAGTGTGTGTGTATGTGCATATACGTACGCATATATGTATGTACTGTATGTACTAAACCAGGAGTATGTTACAAAACCATGTAGTTACGTATTTCCACTGTTTATGTGTCCACTTCAAACACACACACACACACACACACACACACACACACACACACACACACACACATACACACACACACACACACACACACACACACACACACACACACATTCGTACATACCATATCAATGTCCTCTTTTCTCTGCATCAGTAACTGTTCTCTGGCCCTGTGCCTCAGTTTCTAGACAAACAAGATGTACAGTAGTAGTGGTGAAGGCTACTCATCACCACCAACAGTAGTAGTGGTGAAGGCTACTCATCACCACCAACAGTAGTAGTGGTGAAGGCTACTCATCACCAACAACAGTAGTAGTGGTGAAAGCTACTCATCACCACCAACAGTAGTAGTGGTGAAGGCTACTCATCACCAACAACAGTAGTAGTGGTGAAGGCTACTCATCACCACCAACAGTAGTAGTGGCGAAGGCTACTCACCACCAACAGTAGTAGTGGTGAAGGCTACTCATCATCACCAACAGTAGTAGTGGTGAAGGCTACTCATCACCACCAACAGTAGTAGTGGTGAAGGCTACTCATCATCACCAACAGTAGTAGTGGTGAAGGCTACTCATCATCACCAACACATGCAAATAATCACATGAAAAATAAGTCATGCATTTAACAAACAAGAAAAAGCATCACACACATACCATAGATGTATACAGTGAGACCTCACTTATCTACACTTCAGATATCCAGTTCCCTCACCTTCTGCAGTAGTTTTCATGGGAACGAATCTACAATAATCCTACTGTACACTGTACTACTGCTCCCTCAATTATCTGGTTCCCTCACATTATCCGCAATTTCATCCAGAATGGATGTGTGCGGATAAGTGAGGTCTGACTGTACATGACAATCGTGTGGACTTGTGCATACACAATTACATATGCACCTCCAGATCTGCATATGTACGCATGTACATACATGTGCACCATATGAGTTCAGTATGCATAGTACTGTGTACTATGAATGTTTGTACACATGTGGATAAGAATGTCCCATACATGTATGCAACTCACGCTTGATTTAGGAGAAAATCTCTTTGACACCAGACAAGCATCGTCCACGTCCGTTCGGAGAACTCCAGAACGTGTTTTGTGCGGTTTGTCGACTTTGGATTGAGCTTGGCACACCATGCGCGCTTCTTTGCGAGCCTGCACGTAAGAACAGACGCTAATCACACGAGCAATACAACCAGTGAATGCACACTCACCACTTTCCGAACATGTTTTCCGATCAGCTTTTGTTTACGCGTTTCCCTCTCATTCACTCTTTGGCAAACTTCTTTTCTGAATCTATTAAGGCGCTCTTCCTTCTCTGACACTTTCATCTTAATGAATCTATCAACCACTTTTGCCTGTTCCTGTAATAGAATGGGGGGAGAATGCATTCTTTATTCGATTAATAGTGAAGGGTCAAATCATTTCCAGCTCCCGAAACTAATATGTACATGTATCGGAAAATTGCACGAATGTCTTTACAAGTACAACTTACAACTGCATCCCCTTTAGTAAAATCTTCGTGCTCTACAGTAACCTTTATCATCTTCGGGTGTCCATTGCAGTTTGCAGTAAACTTTGGTAGCGTTTCTCGAAGTTTCAAGTCCTCCATTTTGCTGCAGTTAGTGGGTTTCCATAACGACGTCGGCCATTTTGGCTTCCTTTGTCTTGGAAAAGATGGACGATTTCGATAGCGGGACAGACGTCAAGGAGGTTTCTGACAAAGAAACGTCCCCCGTGGAAGAAGAGGGCGAAGTGTCGCCAGAAGTAAAAGATTTATCTATTTCAAACGGTGGAATACCACAGAGTGACTCGCTTTTGAATACCGAAAGCTGTTCAAGGTACGTACGTACGTGTGTCGTCGTACCGGACGAATTGACGAACATATTCACTCAAGCATACCATGATAAGAAGGCTCCATTCATTCCTGTTTACAGATGGTGCTCAGTTGAAGTTTGTGTATGCCTTGAGTTTTACTCAATACCATGACTCGTAGCCTTGTTGGTTAACAAGGAGGATCGTGTCTTCCTTGGGGTATATATTTCTTCAACATTCCTTTCAATCATCACGATTTACGTTCATTATCCCTCGTTCCTTTCTTGCAACGTATACCTACACATGTGGCGTACATCTCAGATTCCCAACATTAGTATCTATGGTTGTTACGTGCGTAGTTTAGAGTGCCTGTGGTTGTACCATAGCCCTGACTCTAGACACTGGCTGCTGTGTACCCTGTGTCTAGACACTGGCTGCTGTGTGTCTTGTGTCTAGACACTGGCTGCTGTGTGTCCTGTGTCTAGACACTGGCTGCTGTGTGCCCTGTGTCTAGACACTGGTTGCTGTATGTCCTGTGTCTAGACACTGACTGTGGTGTATCCTGTGTGTAGACACTGGCTGTGGTGTGTCCTGTGTCTAGACACTGGCTGCTGTGTGTCCTGTGTCTAGACACTGGCTGCTGTGTGTCCTATGTTTAGACACTGGTTGCTGTATGTCCTGTGTCTAGACACTGGTTGCTGTATGTCCTGTGTCTAGACACTGACTGTGGTGTGTCCTGTGTCTAGACGTTGACTACAATGTGTTCTGTGTCTAGACGTTGACTACGATGTGTTCTGTGTCTAGACATTGACTACGATGTGTTGTGCGTCTAGACATTGACTACGATGTGTTCTGTGTCTAGACGTTGACTACGATGTGTTCTGTGTCTAGACGTTGACTACGATGTGTTCTATGTCTAGACGTTGACTGCGGTATGTCCTATGTCTAGATGCCAAATGCTATGTAAACGGTGTCTTATATGGAAGACAATATTCTGAACCACAGTGAGGGGCACCTTGTTCAAACCAGTCAGTAGTGTCCTTTGGGAAATACATAGTATTGACAATGCATAGTTGGGAACATATGTCTTAATGTTCATATGTTATGTATTATAATATTATGTATGTATTTGTATTACGTATATTTCACAGTAAACATTTATAGGTAGCAACATGCATAGGTATATTAAAATTATTTATAACATTATAAAGAATTACATACATACATACATATGTACGTACGTACATATGTATGTGTGTATGTATTTGTCATGTACGTACGTATGTACGTACCTTGAAAATTGCATGTCCTGTTCAGTCAAGTCAGTATGTGTTGTATCCAAGTATGTATGTATATACGTACGTATATACATACATATGTACTTACTTACACACGTAGTTGTTGGTCTGTTCTGTTTGTTGGCATCATCTTCCTTTCTGATAACCTGCTGATGTGTAGTTTCAGTGATGACAGTCAAAGGCTGAGGTCAGCTCTGGAGAGTGGGACAGACGTTGCTGTGGTGAGAGGACTCTGCAATGGACAGCCTCTACCAAAAGACGTCAGACCAGTGTTCTGGAAGGTACGTATATACCGTTATCATCCACACATTACCAGAAGGTCTGTATGTGTGTATGTACTACGTATATATGTACAGTATGTGTGTATGCCACTACATGTATGTGCGTACATACTGTACGTATATACATACGTAGATACAGTAAATCTGTACTATTTGTACATTATTATCTGCTTACATACTGTACTCATGTTTGCTGTCATACATACTGTAAATACGTACATGTACATATGCATGTACATAATTATGCAGATATGTACGTACATATGTATGTATGTGTACATGTGTAAGATTCATATGTGAAGAATACTGACTGCATGTAATCCCCTGCCCCCTCCCCCTCCCCCCCCACACACACCTCCTGCTGCTACTGTGCTCAGGAGTGTTTAGGTCTGTCCAAGAAGCAGGATGCCATATCCAACTGGACTGGTCCACTGGACACAGAACACCAGCAGCAGGTCAACAAGGACTGCTCACTGGTTGCAGGTCAGCTCAACAGCACCTACTAGCGTTCCTATACTAGCATTCATGTACCAGCAGCAGTGTTGTAGACAGACCATATGTACGTACATATGTACGTACGTACATGCTTTGATCACTGGAATGCGTATCTACAGATTGTTCAATACAAATGATAGTACAAACACAGTGAAACCTCTGTATTAAGGACACCATTGGGACCGCAGTAAGTTGTCCTGTACAGTGAAACCTCTGTATTAAGGACACCATTGGGACCGTAGTAAACTGTCCTGTTTATGGAGTTGTCCTTATTTTGGAGGGTTAAAAGTGCACATGTCAATGTGCGGGATGTCAAATTGGGCAGGGCAATGGTGTCCTGTCAAAGGCATACAGTGACCAATGGCTAATAGCCAAACACTTATTATGCCACAATTTGCAAACAAATTCATGACTGTTGTATAGCATTACTATACACGGCAGATTGGTTAATATGCCAAATTGGATAACAGGCCAGAATCTTGTGAAGCTAATTGCCGCAAATGAAGTATTTTCTACTCAAGCTACATTTCAGAGGTGTTCTTTAATGGAGGTTTCATTGTGAAGCAAAACAAGTGCAAAATACGTACGATAATTGGCAGCTATTAATTAATGAAGTATGAAGGGCTTTTGGCTGGGTAGGATATTGACTAGTCTAACCACTAGCCCCATACTTCTCCTGCGTGGGCGAGGAGAAGGTAGGGTCTAGCGACTTTTGTACTTTTGACACCGCATCTTATTACCACAAGGCAACGTATGTATTGTTTTCAACACCATATTGTGTCAGTTTGCGAAGGATAGTACTTTTTTCCCCGCTAGAATACTTCAGTAGTGTTTTATGGTTAGAAAGGGCCATTCTAAAACAGAAGATGGCATCGACGTCAAAATCCCTGATTTACTGGAGGTGGTCATAAAGTGTGCGGAAACATCTCTGCCACGAGATTCATTGCCACTGCACTATGCTGCTCGAAGATTTATGACCGAACAATAAAACTGACCAGAAGAGTCATTTAGCTTGAACACCAGAATCAAGAACAAGGAGCAAACGTAAAGCCTTCTGTAGAGATCGGAAAGATAAATGCACAT
Organism: Halisarca cf. caerulea; assembly: GCA_963170055.1. NCBI lineage: Eukaryota > Metazoa > Porifera > Demospongiae > Chondrillida > Halisarcidae > Halisarca > Halisarca cf. caerulea. Next base: position 3,532,928 of record CAUJGJ010000083.1, read on the forward strand.
TAGTGGCTTCTTATTCCAATTGACCAATCACATTGCATTTAGTACAATGCAATCTGATTGGTCACTGCGAGGTGTTAAAACTTCAAAGTTACTATAGGGATCATTTGTTCCAGTGGCATGTGTACACATTAGATTAGTGTGTACAATTCAGGGGTCCGGATTAGAGGGGTACCACCATGGAGGGGTTCCACTGTGGAGGGGTTCCACCGTGGAGGGGTTCCACTGTGGAGGGGTACCACCGTGGAGGGGTTCCACCATGGAGGGGTTCCACCATGGAGGGGTACCACTGTGGAGGGGTTCCACCATGGAGGGGTTCCACCATGGAGAGGTCCACTGTACTACAGTACATGTCTTCTGTCATCTGCTGTCACAGTGTCTGATGCTCAAAATGATGATGGCTGAGTCCATTTTCACTATGAATTTCACAATGTATGCTACATCCTACTCTTAGAAGTCTGTGTAAGTGTGCATTAGTAGTAGTAATGGTTATAGTGTCAAGTGTCTAGCGTACATACAGGAAGTACATTGTGAAGCCTTACTGTAGCAACCGCTTGAGAGCCCATTACTGCATCTGTGTTCTCTGTGAAGGACTGATCCCTTTTGCAGAGATGTTGTACATGGTGTGTGAGCAAGGTGGTCCATGTACTGGCCAACAGTGCTTGCTCCAGGTGCGTCTACAGTCCTGTGATGCACTGGCCAACAGCGCTTGCTCCAGGCGCGTCTACAGTCCTGTGATGCACTGGCCAACAGTGCTTGCTCCAGGCGGGTCTACAGTCCTGTGATGCACTGGCCAACAGTGCTTGCTGTAGGCAGGTCTACAGTCCTGTGATGCACTGGCCAACAGTGCTTGCTCCAGGCGGGTCTACAGTCCTGTGATGTACTGGCCAACAGTGCTTGCTCCAGGCGGGTCTACAGTCCTGTGATGCACTGGTTTCGCTGCATTGTATTGTTCAAAGTGTAAATCGCTAAAGCATTCCAATGTACGTACATATGTATGTAGGTATGTACGTACGTATGTATGTACATATCATCTGTCGACTATGTACGTACATATGTACGTATGTACATGCGTACGTACACATTACATGCTTACAATATACATGCGTACGTACTCTGCTGGACTGTGTGTGGTGCAGTGCATAGTGTACCAGGTTGTCCTTTTTTGAAGGCTCT
>CAUJGJ010000083.1:3536600-3556600 GCA_963170055.1 Halisarca cf. caerulea
TGTTTGGGCTGTAGGCATGTGCTGTTTGGAGCTGTAGGGGTGTGCTGTTTGGGGCTGTAGGGGTGTGCTGTTTGGGGCTGTAGGCGTGTGCTGTTTGGGGCTGTAGGTATGTGCTGTTTTGGAGCTGTAGGGGTGTGCTGTTTGGGGCTGTAGAAGTGTGCTGTTTGGGGCTGTAGGGGTGTGCTGTTTGGGCTGTAGGGGTGTGCTGTTTGGGCTGTAGGCATGTGCTGTTTCGAGCTGTAGGGGTGTGCTGTTTGGGGCTGTAGAAGTGTGCTGTTTGGGGCTGTAGGGGTGTGCTGTTTGGGCTGTAGGGGTGTGCTGTTTGGGCTGTAGGCATGTGCTGTTTGGAGCTGTAGGGGTGTGCTGTTTGGGGCTGTAGGCATGTGCTGTTTGGAGCTGTAGGGGTGTGCTGCTTGGGTCTGTAGGGGTGTGCTGTTTGGGGCTGTAGGCGTGTGCTGTTTTATATGTGTACATACATACGTATGTATGCTTAAATTATGTACATTGCACCCACACCTACGTACGTACATGTGTACAGTACGTATGTACAGTATTTATACAGTACTATATACATGCATACATACGTACATACGTACGTATATGCATACTATACGAACATACATACATATGTACGTATACGTACGTGCATATACGTACATATGCATGTATGTCTACATACGTACGTATGCTATTAATTGTTTATGTACATACTTATGTACGTATGTACATATGTATGTACGTGTACCGAAGTTGTGACATTGTTCTGTGATGTGGTCTGTAGGGAAATTCTGCTGGAATCGGCTGAACTTGATCCTCAACAGTTGAAAGGTGAGGGCTGCCTGCTTGCATGTGTGTACATATGTACGTATGTATGCATGTTCTTCTGTGTGTATGCATATGGTTGTTACTGAGGCTACAATATAAACAAGTACATAGTGTACATATGTACCTGTGTACATAAAGTACGTACGTTTGTATGTGTGTATACACGAGGTGTACGTACATTTGCATACATTCTTGTGTGCACTCATATACGTACGTACAGTATGTATGATGTTGTATGTTATGTGATGCTTTTTTACTGTTGTGGCTTGTATCGCAGTATGATGGAGTATGTGTCAGTTCTCATAATTGTATAAAGTCCATCTGCACATGCGTTAAGTATGTTCGTATGTACAGTACCTATCTGATGTGCTTCCCTCCCATCCTGTCCAGAGCTCATTGTATCACTTCCCAAAGAACTGTCATCAGAAGACATTGAAGACTTCTGCTCCCTAGCTCAGTATTACTCCAGTCGGACACCTCAGTCCTTTAGGAAGGTACGGGATGGCTGCAGCATGGAGTCTTGTTTGCTATTCCATTGTTCGTAAAGTTTAATGCTAACTGACCTGGAGCGACTGAGTAGCAGATTCTGATTTATCCATACATACATACATACATGTGTAGCTACGTACGTACATGCACATTTGCGGATAGTTTCTACAAATTTAGTTTAGTATGCACACAACTAACACAGGTGCGTGCTGTTGAATTATCTCAAGGAACATTGTACCAATTCTCTTGCATTACTCCTCCAGATCCACTCACCAGAATAGTATATACGTACGTATGTATATGTACGTATGTACATAGATGTATATGTACGTATGTGTACTCACACATATATGTACATACATGCATGAACGCATAAATACTGTATGTGTGTACGCATACCTGAGTATGTGCATGTAATCATAAACAGATGTGTACATACATACATACATACGTTCGTCAATGAGCTACAGTATGCTCCCTCCCACAGGATTACCACACTTTACTGTTTGGTATGTCAAGAGGTTCAATCCCATCATTCCTCCCCCTGTCCCATGCCCTGTGTCTACCCGTCTCACTGGGGGAGGTGTTGGACAGCTTCCAGCATCAGGATGACGGGATGGGGATCAGGTACTTTGTGGTGGATTCCAGACCCGTGGACCACTTCTCCAAGGGCCACCTTCAGCACTCATTCCACCTCGATGCCAACCTGGTGAGCGTGTGGTGTGTGACAGCGGGCATTCGTGACACATGTGTCTGCGTATGTACTGTATGTCCATGGAAGTACGTTATGTGTGCACATGAAATGGATGGGTTCATTTTCTAGTTGAAGTGTGTGATAGGACACGGTTGTTAGTGCTGTATGCACTTATGTGGATTTGTGGTTGTGGGACGAATTGATTGAGTTATCGGCAATTCTGGTGTAACTGTGTACTCAGCTTTACTGACATACAGTATGTTCTTGTATACGTACGTACATATGTGTGTGTATGCATGTGTATGTACGCAGATATGTACTGAGTGGCTAGAGTACGTACACATGTACATACATACATATGTATGTGGAGTTCTCCCTGCTTGTCTCCATACATATGTTCATATGCATGTACGTATGTACTGTATATCTGGAAATATTGGTCATCATTAAATTTGGCGATTTGTGTAAGATCAGTCTGTAATAAAATATTGGCTGAAATTAATTTTGGCAGTTGCACAGCAAGGAGAGAGTATATTAAGCAGGTCCATGAACGTACAATTGGTGATAGAAATTTGGCAATTTTGATTCTGACTGCCAACCGCCAAATTAAAAATGTTGCCAATATTTCCAGATATACATATGTACGATATGTGTGTGTATTAATGTGTTTATGTATGTACATACATGTTTGAGTGCAGTACAGCACTACACTGCTCTTTTCTTATCATCTTGTCATGAGTGAGAGCATGTGATATTTGGGAGATACAAGACAGTTTTTGTCATGTGAGCTCTACACAGTTTCCCTCACTCCTCCAATACAGTGTGACCCTGATGAATGTACGTATGTAGATATGTATGTACGTACATACATACGTATATATTTCAAGGGGGATGCGTTGAATCTATATTCTGTTTGTCTTGGGAGAGTTCTGTGGCTGTATACACAACATATGTATGTGATATGTTGTTATTCTGGATTGGTTGGTGTGTGATGCGCGTGTCTTATTGTCGCTCACTCTTTACCCTTTTTTCAGTTTCTCCATTCTCCAAAGGACTTCCTGGTAGCAGCCAACAGGGTGTGTGAGCGAGTGAAGAGAAAGAGCGGAGAAGGTGGGGAGCACCTGTGCTTTCTTGGCTCCGGTCGAGAACAGGAAGACCAGTTTGTCAACATGGTTGTGGCCAAGTTCCTGCAAAATGGCACACCATACATCAGCCTGGCACAGGGCGGGTTTGCGGGTGAGCATGCCTGTACACTACATGTGTGTGGATGTACAGTGCATGTGTGTGGAGGTACAGTACATGTGTGTGGAGGTACAGTACATGTGTGTGGGTGTACAGTACATGTGTGTGGGTGTACAGTGCACGTGCATGGTGCCATACATGTTGACTCTTTTTGGCTGTTAAACTGTTGTAAACATTGCAAAAGATGCATAATATTATTATACAGTTTCATTTCTTGTAAATTCTTCTTACTTTTCTCCACGATACATAGGTACATATGTGTGTACACTTAGCGTAAGCTACTCCATTTGTACGTAAATGTAAACATATGAATTACCTCTTTTGAAGTGACCATTCGGTAAGTTTGCTTTAGCCTTGCAAAGGATTAAAAATTGCAGTATTATTTGTAATAGTATGCGTATGCACGTACTGTGTGTACGTACATGCGTACATACTTACGTACATGTATACACTAATGCCTACATATATACGTACGTACATACATAGGTATGTATGTAATAGTTGTATCCTGCCTTGGTGTGCTACAGCAGCCATAAAGTGCTAATTAATTGACCGAGGGCGCAGCCCGAGGTCAATTAATTGGCACTTTATGCTGCTGTAGCACACCAAGGCAGGATACAACTATTATGTGTCATGGTGAAGCAAAACACTGCAAAATGTGACAATTGACAACTACTAATTAATGAGGCATGAATGGGTTTTGGCTGGCAGGAGATTGACAAGACCCTTGACCTGGGCTACATCAGAGTAGCAGGGCTACATCGTGAATGTAAGCCCATGGTACTCTTTGAACCACCCAACTTTCGCCCCCGCACCATGACACATGTACGTATGTAGCATGAATGTAGTATGAATTTTGTGTTTCGTTTGCCCTATCATTTTGTGTGTGTGTCTCTCTCTCCAGAGCTTCTGCAGTTGTTGGGAGACAGAGCAGAGACTGTACTCGAAGACTACGATGAGAGCTGCAAGGCATTATTACACTCACAGGTGGAGCCTAAGGAGGAGAAGCTAAGGCACAGTAGAGAGGCCACACCAGTGTGTGTGTGTGTGTGTGTGTGTGTATGTGTGTGTGTGCGTGTGTGTGTGTGTGTGTGTGTGTGTGTGTGTGTGTGTGTGTGTGTGTGTGGTGTGTGGTGTGTGTGTGTGTGTGTGTGTGTGTGTGTGTGTGTGTGTGTGTGTGTGTGTGTGTGTGTGTTGTGTGTGAGTATGCACATGCAAGCATGGATTTACGTATGTGAGAGTATATGTATCTGTATTGAATGCGTATGGTGCCAGTGCATTGTCACCTGTTGCATTCCTATTAGGTGACTCACTCTGACTCGGACAGTGACACCAGTCAGTGGGGTGCCATGGTGTCCTCACTGAGGCTACAGGAAAAGGGAGCTCAGTTGTACACTTCTCTCTCAACTGGAGTCAGGGACAAGTCACAGAGGCTCAAGGAACGGTTCTCAAAGTTCATGGCAGAGAGGAAGAAGGTTGAACGGTTGGTTGTGCTTGTCCGCTCTATGTGTTTACATGGATAACACACCTTCTCTCCACTACATGCAGAAATTAGCATCCCTAGTAATTACACCTGACACTCACCTGATACTCACATGACACCCACCTGATATTCACCTGACACCCACGTGATATTCACCTGACACCCACGTGATACTCACCTGATACCTGCCTGATACTCACTTGACACCCACGTGATACCTGATTCCCGCCTGATACTCACCTGATACCCACCTGATACGCACCTGACACCCACATGATACTCACCTGACATCCACATGATACATGCATACATATCTGATACCATAAAGCTGTGAATTTTTGCATGTGTTGTGTTTGCATTGTGCAATTTTCAAAAACCAGCCTTCCCTAACGTAGGATAGGATAAGATGCACAGCTTATTTGCAAATATGCGTAGTGCATTTTACGTACATATGTATGTGGTTTATAATTTATGCAAGGGGGAAATCCCTCTCATGATTTGTCAAATGTAAGTTCACACTTGTGTACATACGTACCTTGTGTAGCTTTTGGTGCTTGCCAATGTGTTAACTGATGTGTTTTATTTCGTGCACATTTTCTCTTGCTAGACATGTCAGCAGTCATGACAAGCCAAGTAAACGCTACAGGAATGTCAACGCAGATGTGTTCAGTATTGCTGATGACGATGATGAAAACGAGTATGGTGAGTAGAGCTGGCTTGGGAGGTTGTGCAGCTTGAGTCTGTCAATGAGCATGTGTACTCGTCAAGTAACAGATACATACGTACATACTTGCAATTGTGCATGTATAGTAGCTGTTACGTACATATGTATGTGCGTATGTGTGTACATGTGTACATGCTTTCTGTGTTATTAAGTGTTAGCTGTCCCTGGCAGCTATCCCCTGTATGGTATTCATGTACAGTATTTGTATGACATACGTACGTATGCACACATACGTACGTACATACGCACGTATGTACCTTGGCAAGGTTGTAGTGCATACGTCATGTCTACTGCATTGTCATGCATAGGGGATCCTGTGTTCTACATAGGTAGGTAGGTATTGTGTGTGTACTGTGTGTATGTACGTATGTACACCCAGTACATGCTGTACACTATGTATGTATTTTCCGTACATGTTGTGTGCAGATACCAGATCCAGCTCAGAGGAAGAGAGCATCAATCGCATGGTCAACATCGAGGTCTACATCAGAGGGGGTGATGTCATTGCATCATTCCCCTGTAATGAGCAACGAGAGGGTGGATACACATCGCCAAGGTAGCACCATACAGTTGGGGGCTGTGTGTGGACCCTGTATGTGGGGTGTAAGTGTGGGGGCTGCATGAGGACCCTCTATGTGGGGGTGTAGGTGTGGGGGCTGCATGAGGACTCTCTATGTGGGGGCTGTGTGTGAACCCTGTATGTGGGGTGTTGATGTAGGTCTGCATGTACAATATGTATAATATATGTACTGTAGAACTTGCAGTTAAATTGTGCCTTTAAAGCCTGTGTACAAAGTGTAGATTTGCAGTATGTCCATATAATATATGCAAAGTACATATGAATTGAACCATGTAGGTGTGATGTTGGTGTATTGAACCACCAGCACAGGTATGTGCTATACATTCTGTGTGCTGGCGGTACCAATACCACATGTGTCAATAGTCATTCATTGTTGTAGTCCACATCTGTCACTTGCATCTTTACTACACACAGCTACCTGGTGTTGTCCGAAGACCACTTGATTGTCCTGAGAGAGTGTTCAGACAGGACAGGTTGGGCGAGGGTGAAGTTCAAGCATGCCCTCACGTCCATTGTCAAGATCACTATGAAGAAAAAACACCCAGATGTCATAACATTCAAGTACGGTCGTGGAAGTGGAGATGATGTGGTCGTGACTGGGCAGCAGAGATTTCAAATCCCCCAAACTTCGAAAGCTACTCAAGCAATTAAGACTCAAATCGAGAAGAAAGTGTCCACCTTATGAAGAGTTGTACACTGCAAACATTCTTGTATGTTCCAAGATCTTTGTTTGTGAACTGATCAATCTTATTGGCAATTTCAATTTTCAATTTAGATTCTTATAAATTATGTCTGGCACATGTACACAGTTCTGTCTTGGCGTTGATATGGTTTGTTATAAACCACAATATAATATCGTCTTATTTCGTTCTAGTCTTTAATCTGTGCATGGGCCATGGAGTTCTATAATGCACCAGAAGGAGCTAGGAATTAAATTAAGGGGTACGGTGATATCTGATGTTAAATTGCCCCGGCCCCCCACCCCCACCCCCCATGACCATGCATGCATGCAGGACAGCTGCATGTGGTGTTCACATGCACATACATGCATCAACCAGCACTAGCTAGCATGAGACACCAGACACGTGCACTATAGCTGGTCGCAAAAAAATATTACATGATATTGTGCATGTATTGTATGCATATAATTTCACGTATATTGCATGTTATATGCATGCATGCATCAATAGTTATTGATGATTAAGGGCCAACTGCGCCGGCAATGCAGTGCTCGCATAAATGGGGAGTTCTTTTAAACTTCACTGAACTCAGTATGGTTGGAAGTACAGAGTATGGTTTGTGCACGCATAGAAACTGCATGTGTACTAACGGTACTAGTAACTGTACACTGAAGGCTTCATAGATACTCTATACTACGCAGCCAGAGTGTCTATGGTTAATTCGAATAAAAGGACATACGTACATGCATGCTTTTACATGGCATGCATCATGGTGCATTCCGTAAGCTCAGTTTCCACTCCAAATTATAAGCAGTTAAAATGGAACATTGACCTATTTTACATGGCGGACGGGAAGCTTTGCCACGGTCACAGGGAAGGACGTTTTCTGGTGGAAAGGAGAATTTTCAAGAAAGAAAACCTAGCTAAAGCTGCTTTGCCTAAACCTGAAATTGTAGTTCCTCAAGGAGAGCTGCCTCTTCCGGAGGACTTCCAGAAGGAAGGTTACCAGCGGAATATGACCGCTAGAGAAGCTGAGAACACGTGGACAGAACGGCTTCCTTTGGACATTTCAGATAGCTCGGATATTGAAAACTCGCATTGAGCGTTTGTGTCGATTCTTCTAGTACAAAATGGCCGATAACGATCAACTTACTCCATCCTCTACTAGCACGAGTACAGAGTCTGTTTTTACAATAAAAGATGAAATCAAGTCGAAATTCAGTGAAGTCCGAGAGTTGGTGAAAAAATGGCCCAAGGATCCTGAAGAAAGACCATACGAATCTCTGTACGAGGCAAGGAGAATTCTAGAAGAACTTCTTTCCAAGCTGACATCTTTGCATGCAAGCAGTGAGGAAGAAACAAAGTCGTATGAGCCTTCTTTGATCGCTGTTAAACTCGAGCTTGGAAAGAATTATGCTGATGCCGATGAACCTTCAACAGCAGAAACCCACTTTCGAGAATGCGTGGCCATTCTGGAAGCGAAACCACTTGATCGTGCAAATGTTTCCGTGATGATGCAGGCCTGCAATAAACTGGGCATCATTTGGGCTGAGAGGAGTGAAAATGAAAAATCCCTCCAGTATCTCTTGCGTTCGAAAGGTGTGTATGAGGAGTATAGGAAGGGTGAAAGCCCTATGAGTCCTCACGTTGAGGCACATGCTTTGATGGAGTCTGAACCTGTTGACGAAGAGGAAGAATGGAGGAGATTTGAAAGCGTTCACACTCACACGCTGTATTTCCTAGCACAGGTGTATGGAAACATGGAAGACCATCAAACTGCTGCCAACTACTGCTGCATCACATTGGACAGGCAGATACAGAGCAAGGAGTTTGACGGTATCGACTGGGCTCTCAATGCTGCTTCACTGTCTCAGTTCTACATCACTAGACAGTTGTTTCACGAAGGGAGACATTGTTTGTTGTGTGCAGACAGAGTCTTAAAGGACTGGCAGAGGACACTTGAGGATGAGCTGGCAAAGAAAGAGGAATTGAGAGAGAAGCTTGAACGGGCAAAAGCAGACCTCTCGAGATGCTGGATCAAGTACTCCATCAACGCACTGCAATCTGCTGTAGATGAAAGGAAGGAGAAGAAGGAAGACAAGTCACCCAAGCGGGAGCCTTCTGCTGAAGCGATTGCATTCAAGTTTGAAGGCTTGGATATTGCAGAATTAGAGGCTCAGGCACCTGTTGATCCCATCAAGACTTTCGAAGATGCTCGTGTCTATTTTCTCTTTGGTCAGGAGCACGTTGCCCTAGCTAAAGCATTCTTTGCTCTTGACTACCATGCGTCGGATCATGCAAGTATCGTACAAGATCACAGTACTTTGTTTCGTCTGCTCTCGTTCTTTGAGGAAGACATTGCTAGAAAGTGTCGGATGCACAAGAGAAGGATTGACATGCTGGGTGATATCGTCAACCAAATGAACCCACAGTTTTTCCTTGTCATCTGTCGTCAGTGCCACTATGAACTGGGAGAGGTAAACTATGAAATGGCTGACCTGAAGATAGTATCTGCAGAAGAGAGTAAATCTGGAGGCACACCAGCCCTCAACAAGATCAACAGACTCCTCCTTTCGTCAATCAGTCATTTTGAAAACTTTACAGAGTCATTCAAGTCAGGAGGGAAAGTAGATGTTCCTGAAGACTACATCCACTCCTATGTCATGGCCAGTTTTTGGATTGCCAGAGCACATAGTAAAGTCTTGTTTACTTCTGCCGAGGAGGAGAAGAGAAACATGCTGAAATCGTTGGCTGTGTACAAGGAGATTGTGGACTTTGCAGCAAATCACCCAAAGGTCGCAGAGATCTGCAGCAGTGAGCTACAGATGTGCAAGGATATGGTAGAACTCTTGCCTACCAAAATAGCACTGGTATAGGGTTCTGTTGTAGTATTGTGACATGTAGTACTAGTGTGTGTTATGTTTGCTGTGTTCCTTGTTATCTTAGTAGTATGGTGCACTGATCTGTGCTTCTCTTGTACATGTTCACTGAATATTGACCATTGATTCATCATGTACATGCTATGCTAAACTTTGATTGATCTCGTGAATCCACCACAATTAGGTTTTATCCAAGATGGTAGATTGCAACAAGTTTTGTGGAGCACAGTAAATAAGAATAAGAAAGAATGGTCAGAAAACCATGGTTTAGTGTGTAAAATTGGGCAAATAAATTGACACATGTACATGTACATGTAGGAGTATTGAGTGAGCATGTAGTCTGGACATACATTCACGTAGCTCTGCTACAATGGTCTGTATGCACGGGAGCTGAATATGGCTCTTGGATTATCGATCATGCTCGCTATATAGACATGGTTGTTCAATAGACACTCTAGTCTAGATCTATAGAGTCTCCGGATCCGTGGTTGTTTATTTTCCCGCTTTCTCCGCACAGCTATTGCGCAATGCTTCTGACCACGTGTTGATCAGCGGGCCAATTGCGCGAAAATGGATGAGGTAAAGCAGAAAGAGCACAGGAAAAGGCGCGCTGGAACGAAAGCAAACAAGAAGAAAGTAAAGAATGACGTACCTTCAGAAGATAAGCCGAAGAATTTCAAAGCATTTACATACAAGTCGTCAGTGAGAGCGGCCCGTTCCGTTAGAAGGACTTTGGACATAGAAACGAAGAAGCACCATATACCTCTTGTGGACAGAAGCCCGCTAGAACCCCCTCCTATCGTGGTTGCTGTAGTAGGACCTCCAAAGGTCGGAAAGAGCACGTTAATCTCTTGTCTAATCAAGAACTATACACGTCAGACGTTGTCGGAGACCAAAGGACCCATTACCGTAGTCTCAGGTGAGCATCGTGGGCTGTGAAATGAGCTGCATATACATACGTTGAATGGTATGTTAGTTTCTCAGATATGTGGACTTTAATGGCTTGCTTCTGTGTGTCTTGCTAGCTTGTAGGGTAAAAGCGGTTTGTTTGGGAATCTTGGAACAGGGTAGATATCTTTAATTTCCTGCAGCCAAGCTGTCTAGCCATACTTGCCACTGGTGAATTCTTGATTCATGTGGACAGCACTAGTGAAGAACAAAGGCTGTCACTTGCTGTTGGCACTGCTTTTGGTCTCCCATTCCAAGTTACCCTACCATTCCTCTTTACCTCACTTTACCCTTCATGCCGTCACCATGGTGTTCTTGTTGACATGTGGTGTACCTGTCGCATCTCATGCAGGGAAGAAGCGAAGGCTCACACTGATAGAATGTGGTTGTGACTTGAATTCGATGATAGACATCGGGAAGGTGGCAGATCTGGTGAGTTCTCTGATGACCATTTCCGTTTCAACACTTACAGTATGACATGTTACCCGGTACTATAGACTCCATACTGTTTAACCATAGATACTCTAACCATCTATGGTTTAACTGTGTGTCCCTTTTAGGCTTAACTGCTGTGTTTGATTCCATCTCTGTTAGGTTCTTCTGATGATTGATGCCAGTTTTGGTTTTGAAATGGAAACGTTTGAGTTCCTGAACATCCTTCAGGCTCACGGGTTTCCCAAGGTCATGGGAGTGTTAACGCATTTGGACGTATTCAAGAAAATGAGAACAGTGAAGAAACTGAAAAAGTCGTTGAAACAGAGATTTTGGACGGAGGTGCAGCAGGTGAGGAGTAATCTGGAACCAAAAATACACGCACGCCACATGTACGTATGTACATATATGTACATATGTATTAGTGTGTACAGTAGAAGCTCATTGTAGCAAATCACAGGGACACTGAAAGTTTTTTTATTATATCAGAAATAACTACGTATATGCAGACATTCACTGTAAGAAATTTCTTTATATTGAGTTTCCACTGTATGAGATGTGTGCTCATCTTTGGTGCTGAACTGACAGTATATCAGGGGTTGTTTCAGTAGTATTATGTGAAATTTTCACACACGAGATGCTGTAACATGCGCTCCTTCTAGTATGTGCTTCCATGCATACTTGATCACACTAGAGAGTGTTCTGTATGTACACATTTACTGCAAGAACACAGGAACTACGTACATTCTTGTATCCCCCCTCTCTCACAGGGTGCCAAAGTGTTCTATCTCTCTGGTCTTATCCATGGTCAGTATCCAAAGGTGGAGGTACACAATCTTGCTCGCTTCATTTCTGTGATGAAGTTCAGACCTCTTGAGTTTAGAACCTCCAGACCTTACATTATGGTTGACAGGTCAGCTCATGTGCCATGCGTTGTGTGTGTGTGTGTGTGTGTGTGTGTGTGTGTGTGTGTGTGTGTGTGTGCGTGTGTGTGTGTGTGTGTGTGTGTGTGTGTGTGTGTGTGTGTGTGTGTGTGTGTGTGTATCAGGGTATCAGGGGATCTTATTTTACCTGGGGAACCGTTAGCCAAGGGCTACTATAAATGGCACCCAGAAACAAAACAAAAGAACACATACATCCAAAAATACAAAAGCAAACACATAGTTATAAAGAATTAAAGGATTATAAAATATACACAGTTATAAAGTCAAAATAATAATAATAAATGACGATTTCATGCAAATGTCATAGATTAGGAATAGAAGAAGTAACTAGTAATGGTAATTAGAAATAGCCATACACTGGTTACATGAAGTGGGTCTTGGAAAGTCTGGTAAAAGTTGCAAAGTCTGTACAAGTGTGTGTGTGTGTGTGTGTGTGTGTGTGTGTGTGTGTGTGTGTGTGTGTGTGTGTGTGTGTACATACTTACGTACATACTTACATGTGTGTGTACATGTGTGTATATATGCATGTGTGTGTTCACCAGGAAACTCACTGCTTGTACTTGTACCTGTGCACACTTATCTCCCTATGTAGAATTGAAGACATCACACATCCGGAGGAGGTCCACAAGAGGCCAAAGTGTGACCGTATAGTTGCCTTATATGGATACGTGAGGGGAAGTCCCCTACTTCCTCACTCAAGTTTTCACATCCCAGGTTGTGGTGACTTCCAGATAGCAGACCTCACTGTCCTACCAGACCCTTGCCCCCTACCGGACAAAATCAAACATCGCTCTTTAACCGAAAAGGAAAAGACCATCTACGCTCCCATGAGTGGGGTAGGGGGCATTGTTTATGATAAAGATGCTGTGTATATTGATCTGGGTGGCAGCCATGTTGGAGGCGGGGCTAAGGGTCCACGGCAGCCAGATGGGTCCAATGAGCTTGTCACATCCCTCATGTCATCCGAGCGTACCATTGATGAGAAAATGGCCTCCAGTAGAGTGTCCCTGCTAAAGGTACGTAAGTACAGTATGTAGAATGGCACGTATGTATGTACGTACAGTACATGCAGTACTCACTCCATTCGGCAATCTATTTTACTGGGTCCATTTTCTAGATTCACGTATTTGTGCATATGATGATGAATGCACTGTGTAAGCCTGTGTTCCATGTATGCCAGCGATCTCACGTGGTACTCTTGTAACTTCAGAATACATCCGGTGTTGCATGTTTACACACTACAACTTGTTTTAATAATACATATGTATGTATGCTTATCTAAGGGCTGAATGATTGTGGTCTTTGTAGACAGGTAGTTTTGCTCAGAGGTTTGTATATACCACTGAGTTGGTCCAGGTACCCACTTGAATAGATCACTATAGACAGGTGGTCCTCCTATACACTGATATACAGGTACCATGTAACATGTAGTATGAGGGAAATGCATGCCATATCAAATGATCACGTACATCATGACAACTGCTGATAGCGTTGGAGCAAGTTGCTATGTCCACTTAGCTTGAGACCGTTTTATGGACGGTTTACTTGTTTTTGGTCTTCACATTTACTGTAGGACTCTGATCCAGTGTTGGCCAATGGTGATGTTGAGCATGCAGAAATTGTAACCAGTAGTCCAAAGAGAAGGAAAGTGACCTTTCCTGGTGGCAGTGAGGGTGACGTCTCAGATGAGAGCTCACTCTCCAGTGATGATGATGATGAGGCTGATTCAAGAGATACCAGCATCAGTGATGGTGCTACAAAGAGTGGCTTCAAGCTGCTGTTGGCTCGAACTCAGCAAACGGCAAAGAAGAAGAAGAAGAAGAAAAAGCGAAAGAACAGTGATGGAGTAGAACAACCTCCCAATTCAGACTCTGCCGGCCAGCAGTTCATTGAAGTGGAAGCTGAGGAGGATTACTCAAATGTAGACTTTGAGCATGACTATGAAGGTATGGATGTTGATGGAGAAGAGGGGACGTCAGTAGACCACCACAGCAACCTGCTGGATGACGAGGCTGTGGAAGACTCCGGGAATTTAGAATTTGAACACGATTTTGAAGGCCAACCTTTGTGGGAGGATACCGACAGCAGCCATGAGAGTAGCTCAGAAGGGGAGGACCTGGGTGTGACCAGTGATGAATCTGATGAGGACAGTGAACCTGACCACACGTCCTCTGAGGACAGCTTCATTGTGGATGATGACAGTGTAGAGTACACAAGTGAGGGGGACAGCTTGGATGAACTGGAGGACATGGCTGAAGCTGTCAGGCGTGTGAAAAGACGAGCTAGATTTCTTGATGTGTCGAGCGACATGGAGGTAAATGACGAGGAGAATGACGTTGAAGAAGCTCATAAATCTGAGGAAGACGCCACCGAGAATAGCAATAAGGGCAAAGGGAGAAAGAGCAAACTGACTAACAATCATTCAACTAAATCTAGAATCAGCGATCATCATCTTGATCGTGTTAGCTGTAGCAGTGATTCTTCAGACACTACGTCTAATGATGGTGATGACTCCAGTGATAGCAATCTCTCTGGTAGGGATCACATTGAGACACAGTCAAGCCAGCTGAGTGGACCGTCTGTGGAAGAGCTTGAAGAACTGCATGAGGAAGAGGAGGAGGGGGAAGACCACTCGCTTCAATGGAAATCTGATTTGCTGAAGAAAGCAGCGGATTCCTTTCTCCACAGACAACAGACAAAGATAGACCTACACAAACTTGTATATGAACCTCATCTCCTCCACTTGAGGAAGACAGAGGGGGAGGATGGTGAAGGAAGCCAACATGAAGAGATCGGTGGGATCTTCAAAACAAGACTCCCAACAATGGACGTCAAGGATCAGAAAGATGTGAACGCTCTACCAACAACTGTCTACCACGACTGGAAGAGTGAGGAGGTCATCACTGCTGTTAAGCAGTTGATGGTGACGGGCAAGTGGGACCCAAGTGAGGACGCTCAGACTCTCCTGGACCAGGACGAAGAGGACATGTATGGAGACTTTGAGGATCTCGAAACTGGAGAAACATTTAAAGGACAGAAGAATGAAGAAGAGGAGGTTGATGAGGAAATGAAGGATAGAAAGGAGAAATTGCTAGAGAAGAAAAGACAACTGAAGGAAGACTTTGATAAGAGCTATGACGATGAGGAAGGAGGAGAAACGGACTACTTTTCAGATCTTAAAGCCAGTTTGAGCAGGCAGGCTAAGATGAATAGGGCCGAATTTGAAGGTGTGGACGAGCGCTTGCGTGTGCAGATGAAGGGGGTGGAACCCGGGAGTTATGTTAGACTGGAAGTCAAATCTGTTCCTTGTGAGTTCATTGAGTGTCACGATCCTGCTCTCCCTGTCATCGTGGGTGGTCTCCTTCCGGGAGAAATGAAGCTTGGTTATGTCACTGTTCGGATTAAGAGACATCGTTGGTACAAGCGATTATTAAAGTCTCGAGACCCTCTCATCCTCTCTATCGGTTGGCGCAGGGTTCAGACGATTCCAGTGTACTTCAAGCGTGAGGACAACATGCGACAGCGATACCTAAAGTACACTCCTGAGCACCTTCATTGTCAGGCCACACTGTACGGGCCCCTCACAGCTCCAGGAGCTGGGTTCATTGGACTACAGTCAATCAAGGACAGTATGGTGAGTGTGTGTGTGTGTGTGTGTGTGAGTGTGTGTGTGTGTGTGTGTGTGTGTGTGTGTGTGTGTGTGTGTGTGTGTGTGTGTGTGTGTGTGTGCATGCGTGCGTGCGTGCATGTGTGTGTGTGCGTGCGTGCGTGTGTATGTTGTGTGTGCATGTGTGTGCATGCGTGTTTTGTGTGTGCATGTGTACGTGTGCATGTGCGTGTGTTAGCCTGTATGCTTCCTTACAGTGTCAAGTGCATGTACAGTAGGAACAGTCGTATCAGCACTGTACGTATGTGCTAGTATTCTAGTTTCTGCTGTACCTGTTGATAGGTTGACTTTCGCATAGCTTCCACTGGCACTGTACTCGAGGCAGACAAATCAGCTCACATCGTTAAGAAGCTGAAACTTGTAGGTCAGCCGTACAAGATTTTCAAAAACACAGCCTTCATTAAAGGCATGTTCAACAGTGAACTGGAGGTAGCTAAATTTGAAGGGAGTGCTATACGTACTGTGTCTGGCATCAGGGGGCAGATCAAGAAGGCATTGCATGCTCCAAAAGGTGCTTTTCGTGCCACATTTGAGGACAGGATCCTCCCAAGTGACATTGTATTTGTGAGAACGTGGTTTACAGTGGACGTACCCAAGTTGTACAATCCTGTGACGTCACTGCTCAGCTCATGGGTTGAGATGAGAACAGTTGGGAAAATTCGTCACGAGATTGGCTCCAGGGCTCCAATGAATAAGGACTCACTCTACAAACCCATCACAAGAGAGAAAAAGAAGTTTAATCCTCTTCGTATTCCAAAGAGTTTACAGAAAGACCTTCCCTTCAAGAACAAACCAAAATACCAGTTGAAGAAGCGCAAAGGGTTAATAACAAGGCATCGTGCAGTTGTGTTGGAGCCTCACGAAAAGAGAATAGTTACTATGATGCAGAGAATGGCTACTTTACACAAAGACAAGGTGTGTGTGTGTGTATGTGTGTGAGTGCATGCGTGCGTGCGTGCGTGCGTGCGTGTGTGTGTGCATGCATGCGTACGTGTGTGCTTGCATGATTTTCTGTCATGTGGTATATGTAGTGCTTTCTAATGTGCATGTGTGCATGCATGCATGCATACACGATGTGCATAGCACTTCCTTGTGTGTGCAAGCTGTTGTACACATGCATGTGCATGTGCTTACATACGTACATGTTTTTTTTCTCATAATGCGCATGTGGTTCATACACTCTGCACTGTGTTTACATGCATGTCTGTGTGTGTGTGTGTATGTGTGTGTGTGTGTGTGTGTGTGTGTTGTTACCAATCTTCTTCTGGTACATTTTGTCATAGTGACAGCGTAATTCTGTGTACTTACGTATGTGTAAATTATTCATGTACACAATTTTTGTCTGTCCATCAGCTGAAGAAACGCAAAGAGAAAATGGCCAGCAAGCAAAAGGCTTTTGCCATGAAGAAGGCCAAAGAGGATGCGAAGCTCAACACGCGCATTCAGAAGGAAAGAAAGGAGTTCTACCGACTGCTGGGACAGGAGAGGAGGCATAAAACATGACATGTGTATACGTAGAGTACTAGCTGTGTACTGTCCATGCAGTTGCTACTGTTGTGTTGCTCAATGCTCGAGGTCTTCGTTATAATTATCGTATGACATTGTATGTTTTTAATATGTGTCAGTTGTCAGAACCATTAATTTGGAATTAATTACAAGTGTACAATATGATCAGATATCACATAAATGCAGTAAATGTTTGCACAATGGTTTTGATTGAGGCTGAAGTCGGAGAATACATGCAAGCTCAAAGTAAAGCATAACAAATATGAAGCACTGTATATACTGTACACATCATTATACATAAAAAATGGTATAATATAAATGTATGTATACTATAGTAAATAGCATTATGTGTGCATACATGGATAGAACCAGACTTATATTGCATACACACATGAGTTCAAATGAACGTTCTTTAATGATCACATTTGCAGCCCTGGTTGCAAGATTGCTTCTTCGACTGCTTTTTCTTCTTGCTTCGAGCACTCTTCAGCTCGTGGCAACCATCATCTGAGTCCTCACTCTCACTGGACGACTCACCAAACACCTTTGGTGCACTGTAAATGCAGCAACCTACACACAGCCAGTGGGATAGGATAGGATAGGAAATCTTATTTAGTCTGGGGAGCCAATAGCCTGAGGCTACTACAAAGCACCCAGAAGTATGGCAAACTACACACAACAAGTATGGCAACCTATGCACATGACAAGCACAGTAATCTACACATAGTCTTACGTAGCCAGACCACACCCCTCCATTTTTACTTCCCCCCATAAAATGGAGGGGGTGTAGTCTGGCTATGTGACACTAACCAACACACACAGCAAGCACAGCAACCTACGTACACAACAAGTACAGAACACATTACAATGACGTACAGTGAAACATCCAACCCAACTCTCAATTGGGCTTGAAAAAAGTGACGGATTATGAGGTTGTCAAAGTAAGGAGTGACTCTTAGCATACTTTAATATAGTGACTGCACCTTATAAGGTGGTCAGATTAGAGAGAATGCTGGATTACAGATGTTTCACTATACAAGGCAATACTTACATACGTACATATTTACATATAACCCACATCTGTGGGATGTAGGATTTTCCACACTGCACCCGGCCCAACCAAACTCTGTCTAGCTCTATGTCCGTCTAGCCTCATGCATGCCTAGCTCTATGCCTGTCTTAGTCTTGCATAGCTCTAACTGCACTTTCCGCTCCTCTTTATATGACATCATCAAATAAAAAAGGGCCACTCCCTTTCTTATCTGATGACATCATGTGAAAAAGCGGAAAAGTGTGTTCTGGGCTACGCAAGACTATGCCCATCTAGCCCTATACATGCCAATCCCTAGTCTGGCATAGCTGACCCAATCTTGCTCGGCCATTTTTGCCCGGTGACGTCAGTCCCTGAAAACAGTCGAGCGAGATTGGGTCGGCTGCGCCAGACTAGCCCATCCCTGTGTCCTTATTTCAGTGTATTTTATTTACAAGTTAACAGCTCATCCCTATATCCCTTTCCCATTTTACATGGTTATAAATAAGCATGTACGTGACGTAGTACACAGTCTTGGACCGTATATACCTCTCACTCTGTTCTTGGTTAGTATACAATACACAAACTAGCACCTATAGTAATGCTCTTGTATACATTACCATAGACTTCTATTATCTATGATACTACGTAGTATAGAGAGTCTATGACAGTACAAAACAAGCCATTTTGTATACTAACTCACATTTCGATGATTTTCTTCCCAAGAACTCGTTGTCAATAACTTTTTCATCCCACTTAACTTGTTTTTCCGTTTTCGGTTTATGTAGATGAACAACAAGAAGCTAAAGTTGGAATAAAACGGGACAGAAACAACATAGACTTGAGTATGTACGTCAGAGAATCATTGCCCAAACCTGTTTTGATTGCTCTGTGACGGTAACCGTCTCAGTAACGTCTTCTACTACTCTTCTCATGCAAGTTGCCATTCTAAACCATTGACAATCGACGACTAAAGACTAAAAAACAGAAAAAGTTATTATCTCAAGGTACGGTAGCTCGTATATTCGTACCGTAGATAGACGAGAATTAATTGTAGGGTCGAGTATCTATGATTGGGTACACGACGTTTCGATGTTTCCAATTTGTTGTGGATAATTTGGAACTTGAACTCTGACTCAATCATCACGTGATAATCACATGCTTATGGCAGGCAAGAAGACGTCCGGGAACTTACTGCAAGATATTGTCCATGGTGAAACAGACGGACTGAGATGCGTGTTGATAGGAGGTATTCAGCAAACAATTCTTCATACTTGGATAAAGTTTATACTTTTCTGTCTGTTCACCAGTGTGCTTGTGCCCATGTAGACAATGTGTCGATTTGTGGTCGTTGTTTGCTACAGGTCTTCGCCCACAACCTCATTCAAAGGTATAGTGTGCATGACTAGGTGTAGTTTGACGTGCTTTGATTTGCTATTGTATAGCCAGGGTATCATGCTACCTTTGCTTTTTTACACTGTATGCGCATGCACATGTATATTAACTTATGCATACTAGCAATAGCACACAAGGGAATTGCTGATGCTTTCAGCATGCATGTTTCAATTGTATGTAAAGCAAGGTTTGATACGATATTACAATAAATCCTCGTATTTTCCTGTAGATCGTATGTTGTGCACGTGTTTGCACTGAGCACCCCTCCTGCTGTGTGGACCTCCCTTTTTCCTGGTTGTTCTGAGTACGTGGCCATGTACAGTCAGTTTTATTGGGAAGTCTTTTGTTACCTGGATGTTTCACCATTGTAATGGGATGTGTTACCACAGTACAGTGATATGTTAGTTTTGTAGAGTGATGAGTTGGTCTTATGCAGCAATGTACATCCATTTAGAACTTATTGTCCAAAGGGGGGTGGGGGG
>CAUJGJ010000083.1:3564100-3609100 GCA_963170055.1 Halisarca cf. caerulea
ATGTAGCCTCTGGTGCTATACAGCCTCTGGTGCTATGTAGCCCAGGTGCTATGCAGTCTCTGGTGCTATATAGCCTCTGGTGCTATGTAGCCTCTGGTGCTATGTAGCCTCTGGTGCTATGCAGCCTCTGGTGCTATGTAGCCTCTGGTGCTATGCAGCCTCTGGTGCTATGTAGCCTCTGGTGCTATGTAGCCTCTGGTGCTATGTAGCCTCTGGTGCTATGTAGCCTCTGGTGCTTTGTAGCCCCTGGTGCTATGTAGCCTCTGGTGCTATGTAGCCACTGGTGCTATGTAGCCTCTGGTGCTATGTAGCCACTGGTGCTATGTAGCCTCTGGTACTATACAGCCTCTGGTGCTATGTAGCCTCTGGTGCTATGTAGCCTCTGGTGTTATGTAGCCTCTGGTGCTATGCAGCCCCTGGTGCTACGTAGCCCCTGGTGCTATGTAGCCTTTGGTACTATGTAGCCTCTGGTGCTATGTAGCCTCTGGTGCTATGTAGCCTCTGGTGCTATGTAGCCTCTGGTGTTATGTAGCATCTGGTGCTATGTATCTCCTAGTGCTATGTAGCCTCTGGTGCTATGTAGCCTCTGGTGCTATGTATCTCCTAGTGCTATGTAGCCTCTGGTGCTATGTAGCCTCTGGTGCTATGTAGCCCCTGGTGCTATGTAGCCTCTGGTGCTATGTAGCCCCTGGTGCTATACAGCCTCTGGTGCTATGTAGCCCAGGTGCTATGCAGTCTCTGGTGCTATATAGCCTCTGGTGCTATGTAGCCTCTGGTGCTATGTAGCCTCTGGTGCTATGCAGCCTCTGGTGCTATGTAGCCTCTGGTGCTATGCAGCCTCTGGTGCTATGTAGCCTCTGGTGCTATGTAGCCTCTGGTGCTATGTAGCCTCTGGTGCTATGTAGCCTCTGGTGCTTTGTAGCCCCTGGTGCTATGTAGCCTCTGGTGCTATGTAGCCACTGGTGCTATGTAGCCTCTGGTGCTATGTAGCCACTGGTGCTATGTAGCCTCTGGTACTATACAGCCTCTGGTGCTATGTAGCCCCTGGTGCTATGTAGCCCCTGGTGCTATGTAGACCTGGTGCTATACAGCCTCTGGTGCTATATAGCCTCTGGTGCTATGTAGCCCAGGTGCTATGTAGTCTCTGGTGCTATGTAGCCTCTGGTGCTATGTAGCCTCTGGTGCTATGTAGCCTCTGGTGCTATGTAGCCTCTGGTACTATACAGCCTCTAGTGCTATGCAGCCTCTGGTGCTATGTAGCCCCTGGTGCTATGTAGCCCCTGGTGCTATGTAGCCTCTGGTACTATGTAGCCCCTGGTGCTATGTAGCCTCTGGTGCTATGCAGCCTCTGGTGCTATGTAGCCCCTGGTGCTATGTAGCCCCTGGTGCTATGTAGCCTCTGGTGCTATGTAGCCTCTGGTGTTATGTAGCCTCTGGTGCTATGCAGCCCCTGGTGCTACGTAGCCCCTGGTGCTATGTAGCCCCTGGTGCTATGTAGCCTCTGGTACTATGGAGCCTCTGGTGCTATGTAGCCTCTGGTGCTATGTAGCCTCTGGTGCTATGTAGCCTCTGGTGCTATGTAGCCTCTGGTGTTATGTAGCATCTGGTGCTATGTATCTCCTAGTGCTATGTAGCCTCTGGTGCTATGTAGCCTCTGGTGCTATGTATCTCCTAGTGCTATGTAGCCTCTGGTGCTATGTAGCCTCTGGTGCTATGTAGCCCCTGGTGCTATGTAGCCTCTGGTGCTATGTAGCCCCTGGTGCTATACAGCCTCTGGTGCTATGTAGCCCAGGTGCTATGCAGTCTCTGGTGCTATATAGCCTCTGGTGCTATGTAGCCTCTGGTGCTATGTAGCCTCTGGTGCTATGCAGCCTCTGGTGCTATGTAGCCTCTGGTGCTATGCAGCCTCTGGTGCTATGTAGCCTCTGGTGCTATGTAGCCTCTGGTGCTATGTAGCCTCTGGTGCTATGTAGCCTCTGGTGCTTTGTAGCCCCTGGTGCTATGTAGCCTCTGGTGCTATGTAGCCACTGGTGCTATGTAGCCTCTGGTGCTATGTAGCCACTGGTGCTATGTAGCCTCTGGTACTATACAGCCTCTGGTGCTATGTAGCCCCTGGTGCTATGTAGCCCCTGGTGCTATGTAGACCTGGTGCTATACAGCCTCTGGTGCTATATAGCCTCTGGTGCTATGTAGCCCAGGTGCTATGTAGTCTCTGGTGCTATGTAGCCTCTGGTGCTATGTAGCCTCTGGTGCTATGTAGCCTCTGGTGCTATGTAGCCTCTGGTACTATACAGCCTCTAGTGCTATGCAGCCTCTGGTGCTATGTAGCCCCTGGTGCTATGTAGCCCCTGGTGCTATGTAGCCTCTGGTACTATGTAGCCCCTGGTGCTATGTAGCCTCTGGTGCTATGCAGCCTCTGGTGCTATGTAGCCCCTGGTGCTATGTAGCCCCTGGTGCTATGTAGCCTCTGGTGCTATGTAGCCTCTGGTGTTATGTAGCCTCTGGTGCTATGCAGCCCCTGGTGCTACGTAGCCCCTGGTGCTATGTAGCCCCTGGTGCTATGTAGCCTCTGGTACTATGGAGCCTCTGGTGCTATGTAGCCTCTGGTGCTATGTAGCCTCTGGTGCTATGTAGCCTCTGGTGCTATGTAGCCTCTGGTGCTATGTATCTCCTAGTGCTATGTAGCCTCTGGTGCTATGTAGCCTCTGGTGCTATGTATCTCCTAGTGCTATGTAGCCTCTGGTGCTATGTAGCCTCTGGTGCTATGTAGCCCCTGATGCTATGTAGCCTCTGGTGCTATGTAGCCTCTGGTGCTATACAGCCTCTGGTGCTATGTAGCCCAGGTGCTATGCAGTCTCTGGTGCTATATAGCCTCTGGTGCTATGTAGCCTCTGGTGCTATGTAGCCTCTGGTGCTATGCAGCCTCTGGTGCTATGTAGCCTCTGGTGCTATGCAGCCTCTGGTGCTATGTAGCCTCTGGTGCTATGTAGCCTCTGGTGCTATGTAGCCTCTGGTGCTATGTAGCCTCTGGTGCTATGTAGCCCCTGGTGCTATGTAGCCTCTGGTGCTATGTAGCCACTGGTGCTATGTAGCCTCTGGTGCTATGTAGCCTCTGGTGCTATGTAGCCTCTGGTACTATACAGCCTCTGGTGCTATGTAGCCCCTGGTGCTATGTAGCCCCTGGTGCTATGTAGACCTGGTGCTATGTAGCCTCTGGTGCTATGTAGCCCAGGTGCTATGTAGTCTCTGGTGCTATGTAGCCTCTGGTGCTATGTAGCCTCTGGTGCTATGTAGCCTCTGGTGCTATGTAGCCTCTGGTGCTATGTAGCCTCTGGTACTATACAGCCTCTAGTGCTATGCAGCCTCTGGTGCTATGCAGCCTCTGGTGCTATGTAGCCCCTGGTGCTATGTAGCCCCTGGTGCTATGTAGCCCCTGGTGCTATGTAGCCCCTGGTGCTATGTAGCCTCTGGTGCTATGCAGCCTCTGGTGCTATGTAGCCCCTGGTGCTATGTAGCCCCTGGTGCTATGTAGCCCCTGGTGCTATGTAGCCTCTGGTGCTATGTAGCCTCTGGTGCTATGTAGCCTCTGGTGCTATATAGCCTCTGGTGCTATGTATCTCCTAGTGCTATGCAGCCTCTGGTGCTATGTAGCCTCTGGTGCTATGTAGCCTCTGGTGCTATGTAGCCTCTGGTGCTATACAGCCTCTAGTGCTATGTAGCCTCTGGTTCTATGTAGCATCTGGTTCTATGTAGCCTCTGGTGCTATGTAGCCTCTGGTGCTATGTAGCCTCTTGTGCTATGCAGCCCCTGGTGCTATGTAGCCCCTGGTGCTATGTAGCCCCTGGTGCTATGTAGCCCCTGGTACTATGTAGCCTCTGGTGCTATGTAGCCTCTGGTACTATGTAGACTCTGGTGCTATGTAGCCTCTGGTGCTATGTAGCCTCTGGTGCTATGTAGCCTCTGGTGCTATGTAGCATCTGGTGCTATGTATCTCCTAGTGCTATGTAGCCTCTGGTGCTATGTAGCCTCTGGTGCTATGTATCTTCTAGTGCTATGTAGCCTCTGGTGCTAAGTAGCCTCTGGTGCTATATAGCCTCTGGTGCTATGTAGCCTCTGGTGCTATGTAGCCTCTGGTGCTATGTAGCCTCTGGTGCTATGTAGCCCAGGTGCTATGTAGTCTCTGGTGCTATATATCTCCTAGTGCTATGTAGCCTCTGGTGCTATGTAGCCTCTTGTGCTATGTAGCCTCTGGTGCTATGTAGCCTCTGGTGCTATGTAGCCTCTGGTGCTATGCAGCCTCTGGTGCTATGTAGCCTCTGGTGCTATGTAGCCCCTGGTGCTATACAGCCTCTGGTACTATGTATCTCCTAGTGCTATGTAGCCTCTGGTGTTATGTAGCCTCTTGTGCTATGCAGCTCTGGTGCTATGTAGCCTCTGGTGCTATGTAGCCTCTGGTACTATGTAGCCTCTGGTGCTATGTAGCCTCTGGTGCTATATAGCCTCTGGTGCTATGTAGCATCTGGTTCTATGTATCTCCTAGTGCTATGTAGCCTCTGGTGCTATGTAGCCTCTGGTGCTATGTATCTCCTAGTGCTATGTAGCCTCTGGTGCTATGTAGCCTTTGGTGCTATGTAGCCCCTGGTGCTATGTAGCCTCTGGTGCTATGTAGCCTCTGGTGCTATACAGCCTCTGGTGCTATGTAGCCCAGGTGCTATGCAGTCTCTGGTGCTATGTAGCCTCTGGTGCTATGTAGCCTCTGGTGCTATGTAGCCTCTGGTGCTATGTAGCCTCTGGTGCTATGTAGCCTCTGGTGCTATACAGCCTCTAGTGCTATGTAGCCTCTGGTTCTATGTAGCATCTGGTTCTATGTAGCCTCTGGTGCTATGTAGCCTCTGGTGTTATGTAGCCTCTGGTGCTATGCAGCCCCTGGTGCTATGTAGCCCCTGGTGCTATGTAGCCCCTGGTGCTATGTAGCCCCTGGTACTATGTAGCCTCTGGTGCTATGTAGCCTCTGGTGCTATGTAGCATCTGGTGCTATGTATCTCCTAGTGCTATGTAGCCTCTGGTGCTATGTAGCCTCTGGTGCTATGTAGCCCCTGGTGCTAAGTAGCCTCTGGTGCTATGTAGCCTCTGGTGCTATGTAGCCTCTGGTGCTATGTAGCCCAGGTGCTATGCAGTCTCTGGTGCTATATAGCCTCTGGTGCTATGTAGCCTCTGGTGCTATGTAGCCTCTGGTGCTATGTAGCCTCTGGTGCTATGCAGCCTCTGGTGCTATGTAGCCCAGGTGCTATGTAGTCTCTGGTGCTATGTATCTCCTAGTGCTATGTAGCCTCTGGTGCTATGTAGCCTCTGGTGCTATGTAGCCTCTGGTGCTATGTAGCCTCTGGTGCTATGTAGCCTCTGGTGCTATGCAGCCTCTGGTGCTATGTAGCCCCTGGTACTATGTAGCCTCTGGTGCTATGTAGCCTCTGGTACTATGTAGACTCTGGTGCTATGTAGCCTCTGGTGCTATGTAGCCTCTGGTGCTATGTAGCCTCTGGTGCTATACAGCCTCTGGTGCTATGTAGCTTCTGGTGCTATGCAGCCTCTGGTGCTATGTAGCCTCTGGTGCTATGTAGCCCCTGGTGCTATACAGCCTCTGGTACTATGTATCTCCTAGTGCTATGTAGCCTCTGGTGCTATGTAGCCTCTGGTGCTATGTAGCCTCTGGTGCTATGTAGCCTCTGGTGCTATGTAGCCTCTGGTGCTATGTAGCCTCTGGTGCTATGTAGCCTCTGGTGCTATACAGCCTCTAGTGCTATGTAGCCTCTGGTTCTATGTAGCATCTGGTTCTATGTAGCCTCTGGTGCTATGTAGCCTCTGGTGTTATGTAGCCTCTGGTGCTATGCAGCCCCTGGTGCTATGTAGCCCCTGGCGCTATGTAGCCCCTGGTGCTATGTAGCCCCTGGTACTATGTAGTCTCTGGTGCTATGTAGCCTCTGGTACTATGTAGACTCTGGTGCTATGTAGCCTCTGGTGCTATGTAGCCTCTGGTGCTATGTAGCCTCTGGTTCTATACAGCCTCTGGTGCTATGTAGCCTCTGGTGCTATGTAGCCTCTGGTGCTATGTAGCCTCTGGTGCTATGTAGCCTCTGATGCTATGTAGCCTCTGGTGCTATACAGCCTCTAGTGCTATGTAGCCTCTGGTTCTATGTAGCATCTGGTTCTATGTAGCCTCTGGTGCTATGTAGCCTCTGGTGTTATGTAGCCTCTGGTGCTATGCAGCCCCTGGTGCTATGTAGCCCCTGGTGCTATGTAGCCCCTGGTGCTATGTAGCCCCTGGTACTATGTAGCCTCTGGTGCTATGTAGCCTCTGGTACTATGTAGACTCTGGTGCTATGTAGCCTCTGGTGCTATGTAGCCTCTGGTGCTATGTAGCCTCTGGTGCTATGTAGCATCTGGTGCTATGTATCTCCTAGTGCTATGTAGCCTCTGGTGCTATGTAGCCTCTGGTGCTATGTATCTCCTAGTGCTATGTAGCCTCTGGTGCTATACAGCCTCTGGTGCTATGTAGCCCAGGTGCTATGCAGTCTCTGGTGCTATGTAGCCTCTGGTGCTATGTAGCCTCTGGTGCTATGTAGCCTCTGGTGCTATGTAGCCTCTGGTGCTATGTAGCCTCTGGTGCTATACAGCCTCTAGTGCTATGTAGCCTCTGGTTCTATGTAGCATCTGGTTCTATGTAGCCTCTGGTGCTATGTAGCCTCTGGTGTTATGTAGCCTCTGGTGCTATGCAGCCCCTGGTGCTATGTAGCCCCTGGTGCTATGTAGCCCCTGGTGCTATGTAGCCCCTGGTACTATGTAGCCTCTGGTGCTATGTAGCCTCTGGTACTATGTAGACTCTGGTGCTATGTAGCCTCTGGTGCTATGTAGCCTCTGGTGCTATGTAGCATCTGGTGCTATGTATCTCCTAGTGCTATGTAGCCTCTGGTGCTATGTAGCCTCTGGTGCTATGTATCTCCTAGTGCTATGTAGCCTCTGGTGCTATGTAGCCTCTGGTGCTATGTAGCCCCTGGTGCTAAGTAGCCTCTGGTGCTATGTAGCCTCTGGTGCTATGTAGCCTCTGGTGCTATGTAGCCCAGGTGCTATGCAGTCTCTGGTGCTATATAGCCTCTGGTGCTATGTAGCCTCTGGTGCTATGTAGCCTCTGGTGCTATGTAGCCTCTGGTGCTATGCAGCCTCTGGTGCTATGTAGCCCAGGTGCTATGTAGTCTCTGGTGCTATGTATCTCCTAGTGCTATGTAGCCTCTGGTGCTATGTAGCCTCTGGTGCTATGTAGCCTCTGGTGCTATGTAGCCTCTGGTGCTATGTAGCCTCTGGTGCTATGCAGCCTCTGGTGCTATGTAGCCCCTGGTACTATGTAGCCTCTGGTGCTATGTAGCCTCTGGTACTATGTAGACTCTGGTGCTATGTAGCCTCTGGTGCTATGTAGCCTCTGGTGCTATGTAGCCTCTGGTGCTATACAGCCTCTGGTGCTATGTAGCTTCTGGTGCTATGCAGCCTCTGGTGCTATGTAGCCTCTGGTGCTATGTAGCCCCTGGTGCTATACAGCCTCTGGTACTATGTATCTCCTAGTGCTATGTAGCCTCTGGTGTTATGTAGCCTCTGGTGCTATGCAGCTCTGGTGCTATATAGCCTCTGGTGCTATGTAGCCTCTGGTGCTATGTAGCCTCTGGTGCTATGCAGCCTCTGGTGCTATGTAGCCTCTGGTGCTATGCAGCCTCTGGTGCTATGTAGCCTCTGGTGCTATGTAGCCTCTGGTGTTATGTAGCCTCTGGTGCTATGTAGCCTCTGGTGCTATGTAGCCTCTGGTGCTATGTAGCCTCTGGTGCTATGTAGCCTCTGGTGCTATGTAGCCTCTGGTGCTATGTAGCCTCTGGTGCTATGTAGCCTCTGGTGCTATGTAGCCCCTGGTGCTATGTAGCCTCTGGTGCTTTGTAGCCACTGGTGCTATGTAGCCTCTGGTGCTATGTAGCCTCTGGTGCTATGTAGCCTCTGGTACTATACAGCCTCTGGTGCTATGTAGCCACTGGTGCTATGTAGCCCCTGGTGCTATGTAGACCTGGTGCTATACAGCCTCTGGTGCTATGTAGCCTCTGGTGCTATGTAGCCCAGGTGCTATGTAGTCTCTGGTGCTATGTAGCCTCTGGTGCTATGTAGCCTCTGGTGCTATGCAGCCTCTGGTGCTATGTAGCCTCTGGTGCTATGCAGCCTCTGGTGCTATGTAGCCTCTGGTGCTATGTAGCCTCTGGTGCTATGTAGCCTCTGGTGCTATGTAGCCTCTGGTGCTATGTAGCCTCTGGTGCTATGTAGCCTCTGGTGCTATGTAGCCTCTGGTGCTATGTAGCCTCTGGTGCTATGTAGCCCCTGGTGCTATGTAGCCCCTGGTGCTATGCAGCCTCTGGTGCTATGTAGCCCAGGTGCTATGTAGCCTCTGGTGTTATGTAGCCTCTGGTGCTATGCAGCCCCTGGTGCTATGTAGCCCCTGGCGCTATGTAGCCCCTGGTGCTATGTAGCCCCTGGTACTATGTAGTCTCTGGTGCTATGTAGCCTCTGGTACTATGTAGACTCTGGTGCTATGTAGCTTCTGGTGCTATGTAGCCTCTGGTGCTATGTAGCCTCTGGTTCTATACAGCCTCTGGTGCTATGTAGCCTCTGGTGCTATGTAGCCTCTGGTGCTATGTAGCCTCTGGTGCTATGTAGCCTCTGATGCTATGTAGCCTCTGGTGCTATACAGCCTCTAGTGCTATGTAGCCTCTGGTTCTATGTAGCATCTGGTTCTATGTAGCCTCTGGTGCTATGTAGCCTCTGGTGTTATGTAGCCTCTGGTGCTATGCAGCCCCTGGTGCTATGTAGCCCCTGGTGCTATGTAGCCCCTGTTGCTATGTAGCCCCTGGTACTATGTAGCCTCTGGTGCTATGTAGCCTCTGGTGCTATGCAGCTCTGGTGCTATGTAGCCTCTGGTGCTATGTAGCCTCTGGTGCTATGCAGCTCTGGTGCTATGTAGCCTCTGGTGCTATGTAGCCCCTGGTACTATGTAGCCTCTGGTGCTATGTAGCCTCTGGTGCTATGTAGCCTCTGGTGCTATGTAGCCTATGGTGCTATGTAGCCTATGGTGCTATGTAGCCTCTGGTGCTATGTAGCATCTGGTGCTATGTATCTCCTAGTGCTATGTAGCCTCTGGTGCTATGTAGCCTCTGGTACTATGTATCTCCTAGTGCTATGTAGCCTCTGGTGCTATGTAGCCTCTGGTGCTATGTAGCCCAGGTGCTATGTAGTCTCTGGTGCTATGTATCTCCTACTGCTATGTAGCCTCTGGTGCTATGTAGCCTCTGGTGCTATGTAGCCTCTGGTGCTATGTAGTCTCTGGTGCTATGTAGCCTCTGGTGCTATGTAGCCTCTGGTGCTATGTAGCGTCTGGTGCTATGCAGCCTCTGGTGCTATGTAGCCTCTGGTACTATGTAGCTCCTGGTGCTATACAGCCTCTGGTACTATGTATCTCCTAGTGCTATGTAGCCTCTGGTGTTATGTAGCCTCTGGTGCTATGCAGCTCTGGTGCTATGTAGCCTCTGGTGCTATGTAGCCCCTGGTACTATGTAGCCTCTGGTGCTATGTAGCCTCTGGTGCTATGTAGCCTCTGGTGCTATGTAGCCTATGTTGCTATGTAGCCTCTGGTGATATGTAGCCTCTGGTGCTATGTAGCATCTGGTGCTATGTATCTCCTAGTGCTATGTAGCCTCTGGTGCTATGTAGCCTCTGGTGCTATGTATCTCCTAGTGCTATGTAGCCTCTGGTGCTATGTAGCCTCTGGTGTTATGTAGCCCCTGGTGCTAAGTAGCCTCTGGTGCTATGTAGCCTCTGGTGCTTTGTAGCCTCTGGTGCTATACAGCCTCTGGTGCTATGTAGCCCCTGGTGCTATGCAGTCTCTGGTGCTATATAGCCTCTGGTACTATGTAGCCTCTGGTGCTATGCAGCCTCTGGTGCTATGTAGCCTCTGGTGCTATGTAGCCTCTGGTGCTATGTAGCCTCTGGTGCTATGTAGCCTCTGGTGCTATGTAGCCTCTGGTGCTATGTAGCCCCTGGTGCTATGTAGCCTCTGGTGCTATGCAGCCTCTGGTGCTATGTAGCCACTGGTGCTATGTAGCCCCTGGTGCTATGTAGCCCCTGGTGCTATGTAGACCTGGTGCTATACAGCCTCTGGTGCTATGTAGCCTCTGGTGCTATGTAGCCCAGGTGCTATGCAGTCTCTGGTGCTATATAGCCTCTGGTGCTATGTAGCCTCTGGTGCTATGTAGCCTCTGGTGCTATGTAGCCTCTGGTGCTGTGTAGCCTCTGGTACTATACAGCCTCTAGTGCTATGCAGCCCCTGGTGCTATGTAGCCCCTAGTACTATGTAGCCTCTGGTGCTATGTAGCCTCTGGTGCTATATAGCCTCTGGTGCTATGTAGCCCAGGTGCTATGTAGCCTCTGGTGCTATGCAGCCTCTGGTGCTATGTAACCTCTGGTGCTATACAGCCTCTGGTACTATGTAGCCCCTGGTGCTATATAGCCTCTGGTGCTATGTAGACTCTGGTGCTATGTAGCCTCTGGTGCTATATAGCCTCTGGTGCTATGTATCTCCTAGTGCTATGCAACCTCTGGTGCTATGTAGCCCCTGGTGCTATGTAGCCTCTGGTGCTATGTAGCATCTGGTGCTATGCAGCCTCTGGTGCTATGTAGCCCCTGGTGCTATGTAGCCTCTGGTGCTATGTAGCATCTGGTGCTATGTATTTCCTAGTGCTATGTAGCCTCTGGTGCTATGTAGCCTCTGGTGCTATGTAGCCCCTGGTGCTATACAGCCTCTGGTGCTATGTAGCCTCTGGTGCTATGTAGCCCAGGTGCTATGTAGTCTCTGGTACTATATAGCCTCTGGTGCTATGTATCTCCTAGTGCTATGTAGCCTCTGGTGCTATGTAGCCTCTGGTGCTATGTAGCCCCTGGTGCTATGTAGCCCCTGGTGCCTTGTAGCCTCTGGTGCTATGCAGCCTCTGGTGCTATGTAGCCCCTGGTGCTATGCAACCTCTGGTGCTATGTAGCCTCTGGTGCTATGCAGCCTCTGGTGCTATGTAGCCTCTGGTACTATGTAGCCCCTGGTGCTATGTAGCCTCTGGTGCTATGTAGCCTCTGGTGCTATGTAGCCCCTGGTGCTATGTAGCCCCTGGTGCTATGTAGCCTCTGGTGCTATGTAGCCTCTGGTGCTATGTAGCCTCTGGTGCTATGCAGCCCCTGGTGCTTTGTAGCCTCTGGTGCTATGCAGCTTCTGGTGCTATGTAGCCCCTGGTGCTATGCAACCTCTGGTGCTATGTAGCCTCTGGTGCTATGTAGCCTCTGGTGCTATGTAGCCCCTGGTGCTATGTAGCCTCTGGTGCTATGCAGCCCCTGGTGCTATGTAGCCTCTGGTGCTATGTAGCCTCTGGTGCTATGCAGCCTCTGGTGCTATGCAGCCCCTGGTGCTATGTAGCCCCTGGTGCTATGTAGCCTCTGGTGCTATGCAGCCTCTGGTGCTATGTAGCCTATGGTGCTATGCAGCCTCTGGTGCTATGCAGCCTCTGGTGCTATGCAGCCTCTGGTGCTATGTAGCCTCTGGTGCTATGTAGCCTCTGGTGCTATGTAGCCTCTGGTGCTATGTAGCCTCTGGTGCTATGCAGCCTCTGGTGCTATGTAGCCTCTGGTGCTATGTAGCCCCTGGTGCTATGTAGCCTCTGGTGCTATGTAGCCTCTGGTTCTATGCAGCCTCTGGTGCTATGCAGCCTCTGGTGCTATGTAGCCCCTGGTGCTATTTAGCCTCTGGTGCTATGTAGCCCCTGGTGCTATTTAGCCCCTGGTACTATGTAGCCTCTCGTGCTATGTAGCCTCTGGTGCTATGTAGCCTCTGGTGCTATGTAACATCTGGTTCTATGTAGCCTCTGGTGCTATGTAGCCTCTGGTGCTATGTAGCCTCTGGTGCTATGCAGCCCCTGGTGCTTTGTAGCCTCTGGTGCTTTGTAGCCTCTGGTGCTATGCAGCCTCTGGTGCTATGTAGCCCCTGGTGCTATGCAACCTCTGGTGCTATGCAGCCTCTGGTTCTATGTAGCCTCTGGTGCTATGCAGCCCCTGGTGCTATGTAGCCTCTTGTGCTATGCAGCCTCTTGTGCTATGTAGCCCCTGGTGCTATGCAGCCCCTGGTGCTATGTAGCCTCTGGTGCTATGCAGCCTCTGGTGCTATGCAGCCTCTGGTGCTATGCAGCCTCTGGTGCTATGCAGCCTCTGGTGCTATGCAGCCTCTGGTGCTATGCAGCCTCTGGTGCTATGCAGCCTCTGGTGCTATGCAGCCCCTGGTGCTATGTAGCCTCTGGTGCTATGCAGCCCCTGGTGCTATGTAGCCTCTTGTGCTATGCAGCCTCTGGTGCTATGTAGCCCCTGGTGCTATGCAGCCCCTGGTGCTATGTAGCCTCTGGTGCTATGTAGCCTCTGGTGCTATGCAGCCTCTTGTGCTATGCAGCCTCTGGTGCTATGCAGCCTCTGGTGCTATGCAGCCTCTGGTGCTATGCAGCCTCTGGTGCTATGCAGCCCCTGGTGCTATGTAGCCCCTGGTGCTAAGTAGCCTCTGGTTCTATGCAGCCTCTGGTGCTATGTAGCCTATGGTGCTATGCAGCCTCTGGTGCTATGCAGCCTCTGGTGCTATGCAGCCTCTGGTGCTATGCAGCCTCTGGTGCTATGTAGCCTCTGGTGCTATGTAGCCTCTGGTGCTATGTAGCCTCTGGTGCTATGCAGCCTCTGGTGCTATGTAGCCTCTGGTGCTATGTAGCCTCTGGTGCTATGCAGCCTCTGGTGCTATGTAGCCTCTGGTGCTATGTAGCCCCTGGTGCTATGTAGCCCCTGGTGCTATGTAGCCTCTGGTGCTATGTAGCCTCTGGTGCTATGCAGCCTCTGGTGCTATGCAGCCCCTGGTGCTATGTAGCCCCTGGTGCTATGTAGCCTCTGGTGCTATGCAGCCTCTGGTGCTATGTAGCCTATGGTGCTATGCAGCCTCTGGTGCTATGCAGCCTCTGGTGCTATGCAGCCTCTGGTGCTATGTAGCCTCTGGTGCTATGTAGCCTCTGGTGCTATGTAGCCTCTGGTGCTATGTAGCCTCTGGTGCTATGCAGCCTCTGGTGCTATGTAGCCTCTGGTGCTATGTAGCCCCTGGTGCTATGTAGCCTCTGGTGCTATGTAGCCTCTGGTTCTATGCAGCCTCTGGTGCTATGTAGCCCCTGGTGCTATTTAGCCCCTGGTACTATGTAGCCTCTCGTGCTATGTAGCCTCTGGTGCTATGTAGCCTCTGGTGCTATGTAACATCTGGTTCTATGTAGCCTCTGGTGCTATGTAGCCTCTGGTGCTATGTAGCCTCTGGTGCTATGCAGCCCCTGGTGCTTTGTAGCCTCTGGTGCTTTGTAGCCTCTGGTGCTATGCAGCCTCTGGTGCTATGTAGCCCCTGGTGCTATGCAACCTCTGGTGCTATGCAGCCTCTGGTTCTATGTAGCCTCTGGTGCTATGCAGCCCCTGGTGCTATGTAGCCTCTTGTGCTATGCAGCCTCTTGTGCTATGTAGCCCCTGGTGCTATGCAGCCCCTGGTGCTATGTAGCCTCTGGTGCTATGCAGCCTCTGGTGCTATGCAGCCTCTGGTGCTATGCAGCCTCTGGTGCTATACAGCCTCTGGTGCTATGCAGCCTCTGGTGCTATGCAGCCTCTGGTGCTATGCAGCCCCTGGTGCTATGTAGCCTCTGGTGCTATGTAGCTTCTGGTTCTATGCAGCCTCTGGTGCTATGTAGCCTCTGGTGCTATGTAGCCTCTTGTGCTATGTAGCCTATGGTGCTATGTAGCCTCTGGTGATATGTAGCCTCTGGTGATATGTAGCATCTGGTGCTATGTATCTCCTAGTGCTATGTAGCCTCTGGTGCTATGTAGCCTCTGGTGCTATGTATCTCCTAGTGCTATGTAGCCTCTGGTGCTATGTAGCCTCTGGTGCTATGTAGCCCCTGGTGCTAAGTAGCCTCTGGTGCTATGCAGCCTCTGGTGCTATGCAGCCTCTGGTGCTATGCAGCCCCTGGTGCTATGTAGCCTCTGGTGCTATGTAGCTTCTGGTTCTATGCAGCCTCTGGTGCTATGTAGCCTCTGGTGCTATGTAGCCTCTTGTGCTATGTAGCCTATGGTGCTATGTAGCCTCTGGTGATATGTAGCCTCTGGTGATATGTAGCATCTGGTGCTATGTATCTCCTAGTGCTATGTAGCCTCTGGTGCTATGTATCTCCTAGTGCTATGTAGCCTCTGGTGCTATGTAGCCTCTGGTGCTATGTAGCCCCTGGTGCTAAGTAGCCTCTGGTGCTATACAGCCTCTGGTGCTATGTAGCCCCTGGTGCTATGCAGTCTCTGGTGCTATATAGCCTCTGGTACTATGTAGCCTCTGGTGCTATGCAGCCTCTGGTGCTATGTAGCCTCTGGTGCTATGTAGCCTCTGGTGCTATGTAGCCTCTGGTGCTATGTAGCCTCTGGTGCTATGTAGCCACTGGTGCTATGTAGCCTCTGGTGCTATGCAGCCTCTGGTGCTATGTAGCCACTGGTGCTATGTAGCCCCTGGTGCTATGTAGCCCCTGGTGCTATGTAGACCTGGTGCTATACAGCCTCTGGTGCTATGTAGCCTCTGGTGCTATGTAGCCCAGGTGCTATGCAGTCTCTGGTGCTATATAGCCTCTGGTGCTATGTAGCCTCTGGTGCTATGTAGCCTCTGGTGCTATGTAGCCTCTGGTGCTATGTAGCCTCTGGTGCTATGTAGCCTCTGGTGCTGTGTAGCCTCTGGTACTATACAGCCTCTAGTGCTATGCAGCCCCTGGTGCTATGTAGCCCCTAGTACTATGTAGCCTCTGGTGCTATGTAGCCTCTGGTGCTATATAGCCTCTGGTGCTATGTAGCCCAGGTGCTATGTAGCCTCTGGTGCTATGCAGCCTCTGGTGCTATGTAACCTCTGGTGCTATACAGCCTCTGGTGCTATGTAGCCCCTGGTGCTATATAGCCTCTGGTGCTATGTAGACTCTGGTGCTATGTAGCCTCTGGTGCTATATAGCCTCTGGTGCTATGTATCACCTAGTGCTATGCAACCTCTGGTGCTATGTAGCCTCTGGTGCTATGTAGCCTCTGGTGCTATGTAGCCCCTGGTGCTATGTAGCCTCTGGTGCTATGTAGCATCTGGTGCTATGTAGCCTCTGGTGCTATGTAGTCTCTGGTGCTGTGTAGCCTCTGGTGCTATGTAGCCTCTGTTGCTATGCAGCCTCTGGTGCTATGTAGCCCCTGGTGCTATGTAGCCTCTGGTGCTATGTAGCATCTGGTGCTATGTATTTCCTAGTGCTATGTAGCCTCTGGTGCTATGTAGCCTCTGGTGCTATGTAGCCCCTGGTGCTATACAGCCTCTGGTGCTATGTAGCCTCTGGTGCTATGTAGCCCAGGTGCTATGTAGTCTCTGGTACTATATAGCCTCTGGTGCTATGTATCTCCTAGTGCTATGTAGCCTCTGGTGCTATATAGCCTCTGGTGCTATGTAGACTCTGGTGCTATGTAGCCTCTGGTGCTATGTAGCCCCTGGTGCTATGTAGCCTCTGGTGCTATGTAGCTTCTGGTTCTATGCAGCCTCTGGTGCTATGTAGCCTCTGGTGCTATGTAGCCTCTTGTGCTATGTAGCCTATGGTGCTATGTAGCCTCTGGTGATATGTAGCCTCTGGTGATATGTAGCATCTGGTGCTATGTATCTCCTAGTGCTATGTAGCCTCTGGTGCTATGTAGCCTCTGGTGCTATGTATCTCCTAGTGCTATGTAGCCTCTGGTGCTATGTAGCCTCTGGTGCTATGTAGCCCCTGGTGCTAAGTAGCCTCTGGTGCTATACAGCCTCTGGTGCTATGTAGCCCCTGGTGCTATGCAGTCTCTGGTGCTATATAGCCTCTGGTACTATGTAGCCTCTGGTGCTATGCAGCCTCTGGTGCTATGTAGCCTCTGGTGCTATGTAGCCTCTGGTG
Organism: Halisarca cf. caerulea; assembly: GCA_963170055.1. NCBI lineage: Eukaryota > Metazoa > Porifera > Demospongiae > Chondrillida > Halisarcidae > Halisarca > Halisarca cf. caerulea. The sequence continues at coordinate 3,580,198 of CAUJGJ010000083.1, forward strand.
CTATGTAGCCTCTGGTGCTATGTAGCCTCTGGTGCTATGTAGCCTCTGGTGCTATGTAGCCACTGGTGCTATGTAGCCTCTGGTGCTATGCAGCCTCTGGTGCTATGTAGCCACTGGTGCTATGTAGTCCCTGGTGCTATGTAGCCCCTGGTGCTATGTAGACCTGGTGCTATACAGCCTCTGGTGCTATGTAGCCTCTGGTGCTATGTAGCCCAGGTGCTATGCAGTCTCTGGTGCTATATAGCCTCTGGTGCTATGTAGCCTCTGGTGCTATGTAGCCTCTGGTGCTATGTAGCCTCTGGTGCTGTGTAGCCTCTGGTACTATACAGCCTCTAGTGCTATGCAGCCCCTGGTGCTATGTAGCCCCTAGTACTATGTAGCCTCTGGTGCTATGTAGCCTCTGGTGCTATATAGCCTCTGGTGCTATGTAGCCCAGGTGCTATGTAGCCTCTGGTGCTATGCAGCCTCTGGTGCTATGTAACCTCTGGTGCTATACAGCCTCTGGTGCTATGTAGCCCCTGGTGCTATATAGCCTCTGGTGCTATGTAGACTCTGGTGCTATGTAGCCTCTGGTGCTATATAGCCTCTGGTGCTATGTATCACCTAGTGCTATGCAACCTCTGGTGCTATGTAGCCTCTGGTGCTATGTAGCCTCTGGTGCTATGTAGCCCCTGGTGCTATGTAGCCTCTGGTGCTATGTAGCATCTGGTGCTATGTAGCCTCTGGTGCTATGTAGTCTCTGGTGCTGTGTAGCCTCTGGTGCTATGTAGCCTCTGTTGCTATGCAGCCTCTGGTGCTATGTAGCCCCTGGTGCTATGTAGCCTCTGGTGCTATGTAGCATCTGGTGCTATGTATTTCCTAGTGCTATGTAGCCTCTGGTGCTATGTAGCCTCTGGTGCTATGTAGCCCCTGGTGCTATACAGCCTCTGGTGCTATGTAGCCTCTGGTGCTATGTAGCCCAGGTGCTATGTAGTCTCTGGTACTATATAGCCTCTGGTGCTATGTATCTCCTAGTGCTATGTAGCCTCTGGTGCTATATAGCCTCTGGTGCTATGTAGACTCTGGTGCTATGTAGCCTCTGGTGCTATGTAGCCCCTGGTGCTATGCAACCTCTGGTGCTATGTAGCCTCTGGTGCTATGCAGCCTCTGGTGCTATGTAGCCCCTGGTGCTATGTAGCCTCTGGTGCTATGCAGCCCCTGGTGCTATGTAGCCTCTTGTGCTATGCAGCCTCTGGTGCTATGTAGCCCCTGGTGCTATGCAGCCCCTGGTGCTATGTAGCCTCTGGTGCTATGTAGCCTCTGGTGCTATGCAGCCTCTTGTGCTATGCAGCCTCTGGTGCTATGCAGCTTCTGGTGCTATGCAGCCTCTGGTGCTATGCAGCCTCTGGTGCTATGCAGCCTCTGGTGCTATGCAGCCCCTGGTGCTATGTAGCCCCTGGTGCTAAGTAGCCTCTGGTTCTATGCAGCCTCTGGTGCTATGTAGCCTATGGTGCTATGCAGCCTCTGGTGCTATGCAGCCTCTGGTGCTATGCAGCCTCTGGTGCTATGCAGCCTCTGGTGCTATGTAGCCTCTGGTGCTATGTAGCCTCTGGTGCTATGTAGCCTCTGGTGCTATGTAGCCTCTGGTGCTATGCAGCCTCTGGTGCTATGTAGCCTCTGGTGCTATGTAGCCTCTGGTGCTATGTAGCCTCTGGTGCTATGCAGCCTCTGGTGCTATGTAGCCTCTGGTGCTATGTAGCCCCTGGTGCTATGTAGCCTCTGGTGCTATGTAGCCTCTGGTGCTATGCAGCCTCTGGTGCTATGCAGCCCCTGGTGCTATGTAGCCCCTGGTGCTATGTAGCCTCTGGTGCTATGCAGCCTCTGGTGCTATGTAGCCTATGGTGCTATGCAGCCTCTGGTGCTATGCAGCCTCTGGTGCTATGCAGCCTCTGGTGCTATGTAGCCTCTGGTGCTATGTAGCCTCTGGTGCTATGTAGCCTCTGGTACTATGTAGCCTCTGGTGCTATGCAGCCTCTGGTGCTATGTAGCCTCTGGTGCTATGTAGCCCCTGGTGCTATGTAGCCTCTGGTGCTATGTAGCCTCTGGTTCTATGCAGCCTCTGGTGCTATGCAGCCTCTGGTGCTATGTAGCCCCTGGTGCTATTTAGCCTCTGGTGCTATGTAGCCCCTGGTGCTATTTAGCCCCTGGTACTATGTAGCCTCTCGTGCTATGTAGCCTCTGGTGCTATGTAGCCTCTGGTGCTATGTAACATCTGGTTCTATGTAGCCTCTGGTGCTATGTAGCCTCTGGTGCTATGTAGCCTCTGGTGCTATGCAGCCCCTGGTGCTTTGTAGCCTCTGGTGCTTTGTAGCCTCTGGTTCTATGTAGCCTCTGGTGCTATGCAGCCCCTGGTGCTATGTAGCCTCTTGTGCTATGCAGCCTCTTGTGCTATGTAGCCCCTGGTGCTATGCAGCCCCTGGTGCTATGTAGCCTCTGGTGCTATGCAGCCTCTGGTGCTATGCAGCCTCTGGTGCTATGTAGCCTATGGTGCTATGTAGCCTCTGGTGCTATGTAGCCCCTGGTGCTATGTAGCCCCTGGTGCTATGTAGCCCCTGGTGCTATGTAGCCTCTCGTGCTATGTAGCCTCTGGTGCTATGTAACATCTGGTTCTATGTAGCCTCTGGTGCTATGTAGCCTCTGGTGCTATGTACGGTATAGAACAAAAAAAAGTTGACGTTAAGAAATACTGTCACGGCGTAATCACGCCGTAGGAGCTACGTGATTACGGCTTTCGATATACGTGATCACGTCGTAACAGCTACGTGATTACGCCTTTCAAGATACGTGATCACGTCTGAACAACAACGTGATCACGCCAATGAAAGTTATTTACCCCAAGAAGCGTGATTACGCCGATTCAGAAGGTTACTAATAGCGTTCGATTAAAAAAACCGTCGATCTCGACACGCTTTCTTTCCAGCGAAACGTGCTACCATTGTGCTATTTCGAGACAGTTCACCGTCGTCTTCTTCAGGCAAATATGCCTTTAAGTTATTCGGATTACAAGAAACAACGAATTATTTTTTGGTATGTGAAGGGTCTCAGAGCTCCTTCGATTAGGCATAGACTTGCTGGCGAAGGATTATCCGCTACGAGACAAGGAATCCACAAGTTTCTTCAGAAACTCATAGAAACGGGGACAATTGCGAGGAAGCCAGGGTCAGGGAGACCGTCTAAAGTCGCCGGCGAAGTGGAACGCATTATCGAAGAAGAGATGACTAAAGACGACGAAACCACTGTAGAACAGCTGCAAAAGCTGCTACAGAATCAAGGACATCATCTATCGCGACCAACAATTCTTCGCTGTCGGAAGAATCTAGGATGGAGCACGCGGGGAGCGGCATACTGCCAAATGATTCGCGAGCCGAACAAGGTTAAGCGGCTAGATTGGGCTAAAGAGAACGCTAACGAAAATTTTGACGATGTCATCTGGACTGACGAGACTTCTGTGCAATTGGAGTGCCACAGACGGTTCTGTTGCAGAAAGAAATCACAAAAGCCCAGATACAAACCGCGGTAAGCCCCTCGTCTACGATAATTTATTCACCACAATAATAATAATGTAATTGAAGATTCATAAATTGCAAAGCGATGTTTAAGTGATATTTGACCTTTGCTACCTACAGACCTAAGCACCCTGTCAAGGTACACGTATGGGGTGGCATTAGCAACGTTGGCAGAACGGGCATTTGTATATTCGAAGGAAGAATGGATGCTCCTCTGTACACAGAGATTCTAAGCCAGGCATTGGTGCCATTCATTGATGAGAAGATGCCACTGGGTCATCGTCTGATGCAGGATAATGACCCTAAGCACACATCTCGTTGTGCTAGGGCTTTTTTTGAGGAAAACGAGATCAATTGGTGGAAGACTCCTCCAGAGTCACCAGACTTGAATCCAATTGAAAACTTATGGCATGAATTGAAGGAGTTTATACGAAGAGAAGTGAAGCCAAAAAGAAAGGAAGAACTGGTGGAAGGGATAAGAAGATTCTGGAGAACAGTTGATGTTGCCAAGTGTCAAAAGTACATTGGACATTTACGTAAAGTGATTCCAGCCGTAATTGAAAAAGAAGGAAATGCAACTGGTTTTTAACTATTCACCATAATTATTAGTCTCATGACATACATAACTTCGTACTACATGATGGATAATAATCATTTTATCATAGTCTATAGTCACTGTGACTGTCCTGTTGTACTCAGAGTCTGTGCTTTCTTTCTTTCATGCTTGCATGCCTGTGAAATAGATTCAATGCAAACTTTCCATGTTAGTTCAAATTCAGCGGCATTTATATCCGATGAAGGGAAGAAAGTGCGGATGGTGTTCTTGATTGTCTCCAATTTGCCGGGTGCCAATTTCTTCAATTTGTTAGTACCAGAGGGAGTAGACTCCTGCATAACTTTCTGCCCAAAGATGGACTCTCGTGCAATTTTGACAGCTAATCTGGACACATTTTTCTGACAACAGAGCTTTGGGTACTTCAGCAATACCTCGTCCACACTTACTAGCTCTGATTCTGCCCTGTCAGAAGGTATTACAGTTACTGGCTGTATCATACCTGTGGACTGCATCACCTCTGTACACATTGGAAGCTGCATCAAATCTGTTGGAGCTTGCGTCATGTCTGTTGAAGGTTGCATCATGTCTGTTGGAGGTTGCATGGTGTCCGTTGGAAGTTGCATCATGTCAGTTGGAGGTTGCGTCATGTCTATTGGGGACTGCATCATACATGTATCATGCACAAACCCAGTTGTGTGCTCCATTCCTTCCCATGGGTTCCCTATAGCAAATCCAGCTAAATCCTTGGCCGATTCAAGCATTTCTACCCGCTGTAGAAGGTCTGCGTACTTCTTTGACAGGTCTTTGATGGTGTCTTCCATGTGCTGCAGTTTGGCTTCTTGTGGCGAGGGTTCATTCCTTACTTCCATGTCTTCTATGGACAAGTCCTCAAACATTGTTCCTGGTGAACATAGCCTAAACAATTCTTCTTCGTCTTCTGGTGGCCAGGGCTGATAGATATTATCTGATGACCAGGCCAGTGGATGTACTTCTTCCTCTCCTCCTACCACCTTATTATTCACCTCTTCCTCTGGATTCCTACTGTCAGTCATTTCCATTGCCTCCTCCTCCTTCTCCTCCTCACTTTCTACAATTTTCTTTTCCATGCTACTACATCTTTCATCTTCACCGTTATCCACTACAATGATATTACCTCCCTCGAATTTCTTGTGTGGCCCCTGACTTCTTTTCCTTTTCTTGGCAGGTGCTTTGGGAATACTGCCAGATTCTTCCCTAGCATGCTGCTTTCTGGAGGTGGTGCTGCCTTTGCCCAGTGCTTGTACACTAGAATCATCAACATCTTTAAGATAGTCCTGTTCTGCATTTCTCACATCTTCTCTAGTACCTGCTTTCTTCAAAACACCACTATATGTCTGCCTTCCTATCTTCACCACCACTGTATCCCCATCAGAAAGGGTACTAGAGTACTCAAGTATGTCTCTAGTTTTCACTACTGATATGCATGCTTCTTCAGGCCAGTAAATCAATGCAAATTTGGCTTCTGAATCTACATGCAGGGAAAAAAGAGAAATAAGTAAACTTTTGCTACTGTAATGTCATGGTCTAAAGAGCATTTTGTGCAGTTAGAAGTAATCAAAGCTGCCTCAACAAGTACACATGCACGTGTGGTTGAACCTTTTGACCAACAAAGTAAACTAATTAGAGGTCAATTGTACCATGATTGCGCGTAGGCAATCGTCAGTGCTACGCACTAATACACAAGAAATACACCGAAAAATACGTTAATATACTGGAAACATGGCTGCTCACCGTTATCTTGCTGGGTTTTCTTCAGAACCGTCCTTGTTGTCATGTTCGTCTTGTACGCTTCAAGAAGAAGATTTTAGCAGCTGTTCTGGAGTTGGGCGCGCACATCCTAAATCAGTGAGCGGGCGTCTCCGTGATTACGCCGTAGCCCTATATGCGATCAACGAACGTGGTTATGCCTAAGCCTTCGCGGGGAGCTACGGACGTGATTGCGGCAGCTAAACCTCTTCGAGATCACGGCGTAGGAGCTCCGGGATCACGGCATTGCCGCGATGTGATCACGGCGTAGGAGCTCTGGGATCACGGCATTGCCGCGATGTGATCACGGCGTATTAGATTGGTGATTACGGTATGTTAAAAACCTTTCACGTAAACTTTTTTTTGTTCTGTACCGTAGCCTCTGGTGCTATGCAGCTCCTGGTGCTTTGTAGCCTCTGGTGCTATGTAGCCTCTGGTGCTATGTAGCCTCTGGTGCTGTGCAACCGTGAGTGTAAGTGATGGTAGCAGCAATATGGCAGAAGCTGTTCATTATTGAGTGACTCTGCTTGTGGGTAGTGATATGCTTGTCTCCGAGTACTGTATGTGTAGCATTAGGAGAGAATGTGAGAACAGCCAGCTGTTGAAGAACTAAGATTTCAAATTGACTTTAGTTGATGACATGTTTCACTTTATCCTAAACTGAAGGATTTCTTTGGAAGTTGATGATTATCATGCATATCCATGCCTACAACAAGTGTTCTTTGTCGTACACGCCTCTGTGCATCAGTTCCATTCAATGCTTCCATCCAGCATCATGTTTTACGGGCAGCTGTATTGACCCCTAACTCCTCAACACTTATACAAGGTTGTATTTTGGTATCAGTTTTGCCACATGTACTGTTCCCTGTAGACCTGGAGAGCCCTGGACAGTTCCATCACTGATGCTTCAAATGAGTCCAAGGACAATCTCAAGTACCTCTACAGTTTGGAGAAGCTGTGCAAGCCTCTCTATGAGTGTGATCCAGTGAGTTGAAGCTGAACCGAGCTTCTGTGTCTACGTTGTGTGGTTTAACTACACTATCCTGTGGCTGAAAGTCATCAGTTTACACTGAAGATATAGTGTATGTACGTACGTACGTACGTCTGTACATACGTACATATGTACATGTGTAACTACCAACATACTTGTACAGTACCCTTAGACTATGTATTTCTATTCATAGTTGAATGTACTACATTTTCTCCTCTTCTTTCCTCCCTTCTCCATTCCCCTTCTCTACTCTTCCCTCCTTTCCCCTTCCCTTTGCTTCACTCCCCCTTCCCCTTCTCTTCTCTTCCCTCTTCTTCCTTCCCCTCCTCCCCTCCCCTTCTCTTTTCTCTCCTCCTCTCCCCTCCCCTTCCCTCCTCCGCTCCCCTTTGCTTCACTCCCCATCCCCTTCTCTTCCTTCCTCTCCCACATCTCCTGTGCAGGTGTCCATGTTAGAGGGTGTTCCAGGAGTCATCCACACCATTAGAATGATCCATGCTGTCTCCAGGAGGTACAACACATCAGAGCGAATGACATCTTTGTTTGTGAAGGTATACACAAGAAAGTGCCTACTGTATATAAGGTCATACATATGTATGCACGTATGTACGTACTTGAATCATATTATGTACAGGTACGTAATATACTGTAGGTACACACAGTACTTACATATGTACTGTATGTACGTATGTACGCACATACGTATACATTTATGTATGTATGTTTTATATACGTACGTAGTGTACTATAGACGTAGCTGGCACTGAGACATACCTGGATCCCAGTATTTATGTTTGTATGTACGTACGTAGCTAAATCATTTGCTGTTAGCATATGTAAATCGTAGTGTTTCTAGGACATGTACATTCGTATGTACTCATATGTACAACTTCTGTAGGTTACCAATCAGATGGTTGTGGCATGCCAGGGCTACATCTCTGAAGGCCACACTGTGAAAGTGTGGGACATCCCAACTGACATCTTGATAGAGAGGATACAGGCTTGTCACAAGCTCTTTGAGGGCTACCAGAAGTGTTTCATGCAAGTCAAGGAAAAAAGTCAGGAGTCATCTCATGGACAGCCTCTGGAAGTGTCTGAAATGTATGTCTTTGGAAAGTTTAAGAATTTCTGCAAACGTTTGGACCACATTCAAGTGATGGTGACTACCATTCAGAGCTTTGGTGTGCTGTCAGGAACGAACATAGAAGGAATGGAAACAATGAACTCAAGGTTCCAAGGCATCTTCTCCCAGGCCAGGAAGAAGAACTATAACATTCTTGACCCAAGGAAACATGAATTTGAGGCAGACTTTGCTGATTTCCAAAGGCAGATGTCAGAACTCGAGGTTTGTTGGAGTTTTGCTAACTTACGTATGTTGTTGAGTAAAACCCTCTTAAATCATCAACTCTCTCTCTCTCTCTCTCTCTCTCTCTCTCTCTCTCTCTCTCTCTGTGTGTGTGTGTGTGTGTGTGTGTGTGTGTGTGTGTGTGTGTGTGTGTGTGTGTGTGTGTGTGTGTGCATTGTGTGTCCTTACATGATAGACACTTTGTTGTTTGTATGTGTGTACATATGTACGTAAATATGTACATACATACGTGCGTATGTAATGTGCATTACTGTATGTTTGTATAGTATATTCTATGCATTCATGTGTATACAACTGCTTTCATAAGAAGCTTTCATACTTTATATGTTACATACTTGTATTTGTACAGGGTCAGTTGTCAGAGTTTCTGAACACAAAGTTCTCCTCACTCACTTCCAGTGCTAAAATGCTGGAGATGCTTGAGCGTTTTGAGAAGCTGAATCTTCCCTCTCTGTCTGCCAGCATCACCTCAAAGTACGAAGCAGCCATGATTCTGTTCATGGATGAAATAGAACTAGTTAGACAGGTATAGTTGGATGTATGCAGATATGTACGTGTGTAAGTGCATACGTACATGCATACGTATGTATGCATATTGACACCTCTATATTGCAACACCTCTATATATAATCCGACATTCTCTCTAAGCTGACCATCTTGTGAGGTATAGTCCCCATGTTAATGCATGCTGATAGTCACTCCATAATACGACAAACTCCTAATTCAACACTTGTTTCAGGTCCCGTTGAGTGTCAGATTGGAAAGGTTTCACTGTACATTTGTTCTTGCAGTACTAGTATGAGTTGTTTTTTGTGTGACTCCGCCCACAGACATACCAGGCTAATTACAGGGCTCCCCCCTTGGACCGTAACATGCCTCCAGTGTCTGGAGCTATTATGTGGCAGCGTCAGTTGATGATTCACATGGAGAAAACTATTGGTCCTCTAAGAAAGAAACCACACCTCCTAGCCACGCCCATTGGAAAACAGGTGACAAAGAGATTCAACATGATGGCCAAAGTGTTGGTGGAGTATGAACTGGTGCACTATAATGGATGGCTGGAGATGATAGAAGTTGCCTATTCGAGTCTCAATTCAACCCTCCTGGTTCGTCATAGGGATCAGCTGATGGTGAACCTGGACCCCCTCCTCTTTCAGATGGAGAGAGAAGTTCAGTGCATGAGGACTCTTGGGCTGGAGATCCCTGAGAGAGCAAAGACTCTCGACTTTACACAGATGAAAAAGAACTACCACAGTGTGAAACATCTGGTTCAGAACTACACCTCTCTCTGCACCATCAAGCATGACATCTTTGTTCCTCTGTTCAAGTATCACTTAAGGAAGGTTGACCGAGCTATCAGTCCAGGACTGATTCATGTAACATGGGCATCCTTTAATGTGGACAGCTTTGTGGTCTCTGTGGAGAAGGCCATCGAAGGCATGGAGAAGTTCTTTAAACAGGTGCATGTGTTTGCATGTGTGTGTGTGTGTGTGTGTGTGTGTGTGTGTGTGTGTGTGTGTGTGTGTGTGTGTGTGTGCGCGTGCTGGGTGTTCTGCATATTTTGTCCAATTGTATAAACATGTGCATACGTACGTACATATGTGCATACATTGTATGAACTAGGAATAACTCTATGTACTTACGTAGCCCATTGTAGAGGGACCCCCCAGGCTTTCAACAACTTGTTTGTACTGGTTTGTACTTGTTGAGAATGGATACTTGATTGCTATCACCAGAGGATGGGAAAAAGTAGAAGAAATAGTTTTAGCCCATTCTCATGCGCATATACTGTATGACTTCTGTGAGAAGATGTGTTGTTATTTTATGATGTTTATGAATGATAGGAAAAAGCGGAAAAAATGCTTTTTCAATCTCACACATGTATGGCCTCTATCCAAAGGTGTACGATGCTTATGAATGCCGTGTCCTTGGCAACCTCTCCATCATGAGCTCCACTCTTCTTGTGAGTGTACCCAAGTCAAAGACTATCAAGATTGAAGAGTTTTTGGAGCAGACAAAGGTGAGTGCACGCAAGTTGTTGGTGAATCACTTACGTACGTACATACGTACGTATGTATGTATTCTATGTCCGTACACATGTGTAAACTTTGTATGTACTTAAGGTATTTACGTACTTACACTTGTAGTTGATGCAGATATGCAGCAAGCATATTTGCCTTGACTACATGTACGTATTGTATGTAAATGCAATGTGCTATTCTCTACACATGAGGCACAGGTTTCTATAGACAGTCAGGTACGTACATAGTTTTGTGTGTGCTTTGGATAAAATGTGTTAACTTTGAACTATACAGTCAAAATGCACACAATTTTCCCTTGTATCTTGTAAATTTTCTAATATTGTATTTGCAATGTTTGCTCTCTTTAATGACAGCTTCGATGTAGCACCTCCGCCAAGGTCCTTCAGTCTTGCAGCACCAAGGTAGAGAAGGCTGTGCTGGAGATCCTGGAACTACTGAACAAGAACCCAGTTCTCCCAGCCTTCCTTGACAGTGACAGCAAGGACTCCCATAAGAGGAAGCAGGAGGAACTTCTCCAATTTGGCAATGAATGTGAAGAGCTCTTCTCTGCGCTGAGGCACAGGTTTCTAGAAGCTCTTCTGGGTTCAGTGAGAGCCTCTCTTGACTACCTCAGGAGAAAGTTAAATGTTAGGTACGTACGTACGTGTGATATTAATAATAAATTTTCGTACGAATTGTATATGTACGTACATTCAGCAATTACTGTATATCTTTTTAGTGCATGAATCAGATAGCCAATTGATTAGTTATTTAAGGTACACATAAACGCTAATGATAACACTACATACTTGTACTGCAGCCATTGAGTGGCACCGTACAGACTCACCTGTGCATAAAATATTATATTTAACAGTTTTGAACCTTCTCATTTTCCTGTAGTATGTCTTCACATACTACAGGACATACGTATGTACGTACATACGTGTGTACAGTTTGTATGTTCGGTACATGTACATTATGTGTGAACGTACGTATATACGTACATACTTGTACGTATGCAGTTAATTGGCATTCCCTTCTGCAGTATTTCCTCAAGAGGCCTGTTCTCCAACACGTCACAAGACAGCATTGGAGCTGTGAATGGGTTGGCCGTGTTCTCATCCGAGTTGACTCTAGTCCTACCCAACCTGGTAGGTGGGGTCAACTAAGTGTGATCTGTACATTAGCTAGTACATACAGCATGTAGTACTGTACAATACAAGTGTTTTTATGTGCAGTATAGGACTTACATACGTATATGTACGTATGTACTTACTATATTGTTCACATACCAGCTTACTATTTTCAGACATACGTAAGTTTGTTCTTCCAGTGTGTGTATGCGTACGCAGATTGCACAGTATGAGCAAATGTGAGAATCTCTGCCATTTGACTTCTCGCCCAATGTTTCCGTGCCAAACAAACCCCTAGGGGATATACGTACGTACGTACTCACTACATCACTGGAAGTGACACTTCTCTGATATACTGTGTACTTTGACACGTATGTATGTACGTATGTACGTACATATGTATGTGCGTATGTATGCACAGTACATATGTATGTACATCTGTACTATATGTAATGTAGTAGACCTACGTACGTGTTGTTACACACAAAAAGTCATGATTGCAGTTCTGTACATACGTACGTACATGAATTTACAGTGTTCGTTTTTGGTGTATACGTATGTACTGTACCTTTCATTCTCTCCTCAGACCACTCAGCCCTCCCTAGAGGAGATCCAAGTGGCCATCAACAACGCTGTGAACGAAATCACAAGTATTGGTAGACTCATAACATCCTGGGCTCCATATGAACTCCCTGGAAATGTTGTGTTGATGTTTACCCCCAGAAGTGATGCATCATCCACAGTGCATGCACCACCAGGTGTGTGTGTGTGTGTGTTGTGTGTGTGTGTGTGTGTGTGTGTGTGTGTGTGTGTGTGTGTACTTGTGTGCATGTGCGCGCGCGCGCGTGTGTGTGTGTGTGTGTACTTGTGTGCATGTGCGCGCGCGTGTGTGTGTGTGTGTGTGTGTACTTGTGTGCATGTGTGTGTGTGTGTGTGTGTGTGTGTGTGTGTGTGTGTGTACTTGTGTGCATGTGTGTGTGTGTGTGTGTGTGTGTGTGTGTGTGTGTGTGTATGCATGTCACACATGTACATACGTATAGAATGTACCTTTGTACATGCATACTGATGTTCAGAATGATTGCCCGTGTGAATGTGAACATGTTACATACTGTCTATGCATGATACATGTTCTTCTTCATGAGTTTTTGTTGGTGATCAGTTTCAGTAGATCACAGTGGACAAGATGGGACTTACCTGAGATATGTTAAAGACTGCAAAGATGCATTGAAACTGACTCAGGCACTGTCGTCGGTAGTACTCACAAGCCGTCAGGAGCTGGCCAATGTACTTGCACAGTACCAAATCTACAGTCATCTCTACTTGGTTGACAGGGAAGCTGCCATGAAGGTGTGTGTGTGTGTGTGTGTGTGTGTGTGTGTGTGTGTGTGTGTGTGTGTGTGTGTGTGTGTGTGTGTGTGTTACATGTATGTGTGTGGGCCTGCTTGTGTAAGTTCTTATATAATACGTATGTACGTACATATGTGGGTGTTACACCACTACTCAGTGTATGCACATCCACAATTGTGAAATTTGTTTAATATGTAGAGAAACTACTTCTTTCATGACTAAGTGACCTGCCATTCATGTGTACATAAATATGTATGTACATGATTCAGACTGTATGTACAGATATGCACATACGTTCATATCCGCTTTGTACACACAAGTGCCTTAAGAACAATGTAGAGTAATTACATACCTACGTACGTATGTATGGTATATGTACTTACATACGTATGTACTGTAGCATAGTATGGCCCCCACGTTATGCACGTTAGTGACCAAGTTGGCAGTCTTGTTATGTGCTAGTTTTCTCTGTATGTGTTTCAGGAGTTCCTGGAGAGGTCGCTTCATCTCTCTGAGTTTGAGAGCGAAATGAAGACATATTCTGACCTTGAGGAGGAGATACAGGAGTTGGCTGAGCTGAAACAAGTTGGCCCTATTGTGTTGAGCACAGGTGAGAGCATCGGTGTGTGTGTGTGTGTGTGTGTGTGTGTGTGTGTGTGTGTGTGTGTGTGTGTGCGTGTGTGCGTGCGTGTGTGTGTGTGATCGCCTTTCTCTCTAACTACAAGATGTCTGGTTTTATGTACAGTGAAACCTCCATAATCTGACCCTCTAGCTGTGGGCACAGGTGATTTGCCAGATTATATACAGGAAATAATGAATATGGTGACTTAGAGTGGGGCGAAGGTTGGATTATAAAGATGTCAGATTGCTTTTACGTGCTTTGTACTGTACATACTGACATACAGTATGTACAGTATGTACATACGTATGTATGTACGTATGTCTATGCTTCTTGTTTTGAATTTAAGGTGAATGTACGTATATCTACACTAACAGTATACACATGACCAGTCTAGTCTCTTGTTCAACTACAGCCCCACTGAAGTTGGCACTGACGGTAGAGGCACAGGCTTGGAAGCTTGCCTTTGGACGCAGTTTGAATGATCACTATCGCGTCAGCATGGAGAACATAACTGTCTTTGTCGGTGAGTTTCACAAGAAGCTGAGTCGTCCTGTGAACGATCTAGAAGATGTGAGAATGATGATGATAGCTCTGGAGGAGATCAGAGAGAAAGAGATCGACATTGACATGGAACTCTCCCCAATAGAGGTTGGTTGTCACAGAAATTGGAGACTGAAGGATGGTTGAGGTGTGGGAGACTTTGTGAGATAGTGCTGCACAGTCCTTCATGTACGTACAGTAAGTATGCATGTACGTACGTATGTACGCACATACGTACATATGAACATATGTGTTTATGTACTGCATATACTAATATTTAATTTCTTTTCCTGAAATGCAAACAATAATATGCATGTGTGTACATTAGTTCACATATTGCAATACTGTGTGTACGTTACATGTAATGGTTATTTGTGTCTACGTGTGTATGTTAATGCTGATGTACATACGTACATATACTCACATGTGTCAGTTTATGCCTCATGTGTGTACATGCATTCTCGTACGTATGTGCAATATTTAATAGACAATATAATGTGAGGTTTTAAAGGATGATTGGAATTCATAGTATTGACGCACACAAATTTATATAGCTTTAATGTATATACACTACGTACATGTATGTACATACATACTTGATATGACTATGTTATTTGGTGTAAGTACGTATGTATATATGTATGTGTGTATATATGTACGTACGTATATAGATCATTATGTATGACCAAGTGCTCCTTCTCTTTCTGTGCTCCAGGAGTGCTATGCCTTCCTCCAACGTTGCAACATCTCCCTACCGAGGGAGGAGATGGAGAAGGTGGACTCCTTGAGGTACTCCTTCAACAACATAATGACCCAAGCTGTGAGTGACTAAAGTGCTTATGTCCATACAGGACAGCATACGTACATGTTGTTCTTACTCCTTCTGGAGTAATATGGGGAGATTCGAGAATATACATACGTATGTACGTACGTATATATCTGTAAGTGTGTGTGTGTGGGTCCAGGCTGTGAGTGTATTTGTACGTATGCATCGTATGTATGTACATGTGTATGCATGTACGTACGTATGTACGTATGTATGTGTGTAAGTGTGTGTGTGGGTCAAGGCTGTGAGTCTACTTATATGTACGTATGTATGTACTGTACGTACGTATCTGTACATCACAGTACATGCATGCGTATGTATTGTAATGTACGTATATGCATATGCGTGCATGTACGTACGTACATTACTTGCGTACGTACTGTATGTTATATGTACTTATGTGTTTGTGCAGGTGTGGATGTGTGTACATGTACGTATGTGTATGTGTATCTCAGTATGCCTTATTGTCTGTGCACACTGTACAAGTGTACATGTGCACTCTTTCCATCACAGTAGACTTAATGCTGCATGTACTTGGATGATGTTTGCTTATGTTGTTAGAGCCAAGCACAGAACCATTTGGTGGAGATACAGCCTCAGTTTAGAGGAAGCTTGATCGACGCGGTGGAGGAATTCAACCATGATCTCACATCTTTCGTTACTGAATATGAACAGGTAATTTCGTGGCCACACCCACTTATTCCTCTGGGGTTAACCCCTTTCTCTTTATCAGTCAGATGGATCTTACTGAGTTCTTGTCTACCCTATTCCACAGGATGGTCCAATGGTCACTGGACTGGATCCAGCAGAGGCAAACGAGAGGCTGTCCATTTTCCAGACTAAGTTTGATGAGTTGTGGAGAAGACACGAGACCTGCTCGGGAGGGGAGAAGCTGTTTGGTCTTGCTGTTCATGAGTATCCAGAGCTCATGCAGAGGAAGAGAGAACTCAATCTCCTTCAAAAGCTCTATGGTCTTTACAGCACTGTCAACAACACCATTGACAGCTACTACGACCTCCTCTGGTCTGAAGTGGACATTGAGAAGATCAACAGTGATTTGGTGGACTTTCAAAACAGGTGTGCTGTTTTGAACGTACATACAGTATGTACTTGTCTATGCCTTTTATAGTCAAGTGTGCTTATCCAGCCGTCATATAGAGTAGAGTAGTGTAATAGGTGTGCTCAATGCACTGAATTGTTCAGCTAGTACACTCTGCTCCACTGAAAGCACTGCAGCTGGATTGTAGTAGCAACTATGTATACTAGGGTATTTTCTTACAGTATGTACGTACGTGCGTACTGCAGCGTGTTTGTATTGTATTGGCTGTTGTGATCTCCTGCATGTGATGTTTGTGATGTTGGCTTTCAGATGTCGAAAGCTGCCCAAAGGTCTGAAGGAATGGCAAGCATTCAACGATCTAAAAAAGAAGATTGACGACTTCAATGAAAGTTGCCCTCTTCTCGAGCTCATGGCCAACAAAGCCATGAAGAGCAGACACTGGGAGAGGTTGGCAGGGGTCACCGGACACACGTTTGATGTTGAATCAGAGGCATTTTGTCTACGAAACATCATGGAAGCTCCCCTCCTCTCTCACAAGGAAGACATTGAAGACATTTGCATCAGTGCTGTGAAGGAGAAGGATATTGAAGGAAAGTTGAAGCAGGTCATTGCGGATTGGTCCGTGCAGAGCCTTTCCTTTGGGCAGTTCAAGAATAGAGGAGAGCTCCTTTTGAAGGGAGCAGAGACATCAGAGATTGTTTCCCTCATGGAGGACTCACTCATGGTTCTTGGCTCGCTCATGTCAAACAGGTAAACTGAATAGTTTGGGTGAGCACAGGTTATTAGTAAAGAAAAGAAATAGCATGTATCATTGAGCATTTGATTCCATGTGTAATTTTTGTGGCTCTTTGTGCTTCAGCTCTTGGCCATAAAACTATTACTCATGACATTGTTAGTTTAGTCAGGGTGTTGCAACGGTAGGATGCCCATCCTTGACTTATACTGTATGTGTATCTCAAATAGTTTATAGAGGATCTGTCAACAGAAATTTACGTACTCTGACAAATATCCAACTACACACGTGTGTACGTACAATGTACGTATGTGCGTATGACTATATGGATGTTATGTTATTCACAATATATGCACGGTATATGTATGTACAGTGTTCATACTTGTACATACGTACGTATGTAGCTTGTGACATACTGCCGGCATACTGCTGGTCTGTGACATACTGCCGGCATACTGCTGGTCTGTGACATACTGCCGGCATACTGCTGGTCTGTGACATACTGCCGGCATACTGCTGGTCTGTGACATACTGCTGGTCTGTGACACACTGCTGGTCTGTGACATACTGCTGGTCTGTGACACATTGCTGCATGGTCTGTGGCATACTGCTGGTCTGTGACACACTGCTGGTCTGTGGTGTAGATATAATGCTCCCTTCAAGAAGGACATTGCGTCCTGGGTGCAGAAGCTGTCCAACTCCTCGGACATTATTGAGAACTGGATGACTGTGCAGAACCTGTGGGTGTACCTGGAAGCTGTGTTTGTGGGAGGGGACATTGCCAAGCAGCTACCCAAGGTGTGAAGATCTGAATATTCGTGACACACTGTGTATTGTGTTTGCTGTACGGCATGCAGATATTGTGTGTTTGTACGTATGTCCGTACGTACATACCTACGGTATACGTACTTGTGTACGTGCTATGTTATATGTACGTACATATGTACATACGTACATATGTACACCTTTGCTACTGAGCACCTGCATGTCTTGTATACAGTACATACATTTCACTGAGTTCCTTGTTTACTCGTTGTCTTATGCAGGAGGCAAAGAGGTTTGCGAGCATTGACAAGTCTTGGCAGAAGATCATGGCCAGAGCCCATGAGGTCCCCAATGTTGTCCAGTGCTGTGTGGGGGATGAGACACTTGGACAACTTCTCCCTCACCTCCTGGAGCAACTGGAGCTTTGCCAGAAGTCCCTCACTGGGTACCTGGAGAAGAAGAGGCTGGTGTTCCCGCGATTCTTCTTTGTCTCTGATCCTGCTCTTCTGGAGATCCTTGGACAAGCTAGTGACTCACACACAATCCAGGTTTGTATGTGTGTGCTTTAGTGGGTAACTATGTGTGAGGTGGTGGGTGGATGCTTGTGCTTTAGTGCTGAAGTACTGTTGAACTTTGCATGCTGGTGTTTGTGTACGTATATCTTTTAATGTCAAGTACGTACGTACTACATTCAGGTACATTCATACATACATACATACACACCATATGTACGTACATACGTACAGTACGTATGTACATATGGTGTGTACGTACGTACGTATGTATTTTACAAACGTATGTATGTATGTATGTAGGTTCTGGTTATCATGTACGTACGTACATATGTGTGTACTGTATGTACGTATGTACATATTTTGAGGGTACTACCAATCTTTCGTTGTACAATCTCTTGCATGTGTGTGTGTGTGTGTGTGTGTGTGTGTGTGTGTGTGTGTATGTACGTATGTGTGTGTATGTGTGTGTGTGTGTGTGTGTGTGTGTGTGTGTGTGTGTGTGTGTGTGTGTGTGTGTGTGCATGTGTGTGTGTGTACCTTTTTCTGTTTTTGCACTTCTCTAAACATTATCATCCCCTTCCCCTCCCCCCCAAACATATCTACACAGTCTCATCTGTTGGGTATCTTTGATAATGTGAAGTCGGTTGTGTTCCATGAAAAGACCTACGACTGTATCCTGGCCATCAGCTCCAGAGAAGGTGAGACAGTGGAACTGGAGGAGAAGGTCATGGCACAAGGCAACGTGGAGTGCTGGCTGGGTACACTTCTGGAGCTAGCCATGTCGTCCCTGCACGCAGTCATCCGGCAGTCAGCGACCGCTATTGACTCTCCTTCATTTCAGCTCCTGGAGTTCCTCAACAGCTTTCCAGCACAGGTCGGCCTCCTCGGGCTGCAGATGATCTGGACAAGAGATGCAGAAGAAGCCCTTCGAAGAGCGCGACACGACAAAAAGGTGATGTCGACCACAAATGCTTATTTCCTTGAGATGCTCAATACTCTGATAGAAGTCACCACTCAGGATCTGACTAAGGTTGAAAGGGTTAAATACGAGACACTTATCACGATACACGTTCACCAAAGAGACATCTTCAATGATCTTGTCCGCATGCACATCAAAACTCCATCTGACTTCGAATGGTTGAAGCAAAGTAGATTCTACTTCAATGAAGAACAGGATAAAACTATCATCTCCATCACTGATGTGGACTTCATCTATCAGAACGAGTTTCTTGGTTGCACCGATCGACTTGTCATCACTCCACTCACTGATAGGTGTTACATTACACTGTCACAGGCATTGGGGATGTCCCTAGGGGGAGCCCCTGCAGGACCAGCTGGTACGGGAAAAACCGAAACAACCAAGGACATGGGGAAAGCCCTGGGGAAGTACGTTGTTGTATTCAATTGCTCAGATCAGATGGACTACAGAGGACTGGGGCGAATATACAAGGGTCTAGCACAGTCCGGAAGTTGGGGGTGTTTTGACGAGTTCAACAGAATTGAGCTGCCAGTATTGTCTGTGGCTGCCCAGCAGATCCATATTGTCCTCATGTGCAAGAAAGAGAGGAAAGACCAGTTTGTGTTCACTGATGGGGACGTGGTGGACATGAACCCAGAATTTGGGATTTTCTTGACTATGGTGAGTGCACAGTGTACACACACTATGACATGCCTTCTTGTGTATTTATATGTATGACGCATGCCTATATATTGTGTATATACATACTGTATGTACATATGTGCTGTATGTGCAGTGTTTATGTGCGTATGTGCATACAGTAACTGGTTTAGGATCATACAGGGAAACTTCAATAATCCTGTAACAGTAGCTATTCTATTCATTTTGTGCTAAAATATGTGTACATAAGCTGTAATTTGCCAACCTTCTACTCCATGATCAGCTTGAAGTGTCCACAGAGGGTTGTAGTGTAAGGTTCCACAGTATTTCTGTTTGTGGAGTTTGCCAGTCGTGTACTTCTGCATGCAGGCATTTGCACATACACTATGACTAATCACTACATATTATTCTAGCCCATAACCTCTCAATACTGTGTATACTACTGTCCATACTATCTCTTCCTGTTATCTATCAGAACCCTGGTTATGCTGGTCGTCAGGAGTTGCCCGAGAACCTCAAAGTCCAGTTTCGAACGGTAGCAATGATGGTCCCTGACAGGCAGATCATCATGAGAGTGAAGCTAGCCAGCTGTGGGTTCTTGGAGAATATTGTCTTGGCAAGGAAGTTCTTCACTCTGTACAAGCTCTGTGAAGAGCAGCTTTCGAAGCAGGTTCACTACGACTTTGGTCTGAGGAACATTCTCTCAGTCCTGAGGACTCTCGGAGCTAACAAACGTTCTAATCCTGGAGACAGTGAGAGCAAGATTGTGATGAGGGTTCTTCGCGACATGAACATATCCAAACTGGTTGACGAAGACGAGCCTCTTTTCTTGAGTCTGATCAACGATCTCTTCCCAGGGATAGTGCTGGACAAGGCAGGATACCCTGACTTGGAGGCTGCCATTGACCACCAGGTATGACTGTGTATGCATAATTGCATCATACATACATACATATGTACGTATGGAGTATGTATGTATGTACATACGTACGTATGTACTGTACTGTAGGATTTTTGCACACATACGTACACACACACGCATGCACACCAGCACATGTATGTATGTACCTACATGTGTACATACGTACGTATGTATGTACGTACTTTGTTTGGCATCAAAAAGTTCTTGCAGACTACGTAGGTCTCACTTAGCCTACATACATACTTGAGCTGTTCATACATACTGTATGTGCATATGTACATACGTACATGCATACTGCTATCATCAGGTGAATGAGAATGGACTGGTGAATCACCCATCCTGGACTCTGAAGCTGATCCAGTTGTATGAAACACAAAGAGTACGTCATGGGATGATGGTCCTGGGACCCAGTGGAGCTGGGAAGACTTGCTGTATACATGTGCTCATGAAGGCCATGACAGACTGTGGAGCCCCACACAGGGAGATGAGGATGAACCCAAAGGCCATCACAGGTCCTCACGTGTGTGTGTGTGTGTGTGTGTGTGTGTATGTGTGTGTGTGTGTGTGTGTGTGTATGTGTGTGTGTGTGTGTGTGTGTGTGTGTGTGTGTGTGTGTGTGTGTGTGTGTGTGTGTGTGTGTGTGAGGGGTGTCTGTGGCTGTGGTTTGCATCTCCAGGGCAGTAGTTTGTAGTTCAAAGGTGTAACAGTTTGAAATTTACTTTTGCTTTTGTGATGTGATGTACGTTATGTACATACGTATACCTGAGCAGAGATTTACAGGGTGTAAATTTTCACCAGTTGTACTAGCAAAAAGTTTGGAAGAATGTTTCACTCTGTAGAATGTGCTTGTATAGAATTTACATGTAGCACAGTTTCCCTTGTAGCAGCTACATACGTAGTTTATGTACTGCATTCAATCTTATCTTATTTCAGCTCCTCAAATGTTTGGTCGGCTGGATGTTGCCACTAACGACTGGACGGATGGCATCTTCTCCACTCTTTGGAGACGTACACACAAGACGAAGAAAGGAGAGCATGTTTGGCTGGTGTTGGATGGTCCGGTGGATGCCATCTGGATCGAGAACCTCAACAGTGTGTTGGACGACAACAAGACCCTCACACTGGCCAACGGAGACCGGATACCAATGGCTCCAGATTGTAAGATTGTGTTTGAGCCTCACAACATTGACAACGCCTCACCAGCCACAGTGTCCAGGAATGGGATGGTCTACATGAGCTCATCTGCTCTCGACTGGAGACCAATACTACAGGTGAGTTGCTGTACAGCAGGAGATTGGTACCACCATGCAATGATATTCACAAGTTTTGCCACTGGACCTCCTTGCCAAGGTTTCAGTTTGTGAATAATCACAGCTTACTACAGTGCAGTACATATATGTGTACGTACGTACGTACGTATGTGTTTATGTACGTACATACTGTATGTACATGTATGTGTCCCAATGCACAGCTACGTACTGTATGTCTGTACGTATATGAGGTGAGGTATCTTACACACACCTGCACTGTGGAGAAGAACTGTATGATGCTGAGCTGCTATTTGTTTAGGGTTGGCTCAAGTCCAGGTCAACCACTGAGAGTGATGTCTTGTGGAACCTGTTTGACAAGACGTTTGATGAAGTGCTGACCTACGCTAGAGTGAACCTGGATGCGAAGATGGACGTATTGGAGTGTAACTACATCAAACAGGTGCAGCGCACACTGAGTCTTGACTAACATGTACTGGTCAACATTGATATTGCATGATGCTTATACATGTCTTGTGCAGAGGTACACTATGCATTTACGTATGCACACATGCACTAACGCATACACACACACAAACACACACACACACACACACACACACACACACACACACACACATGCACACATACACACACACACACACACACACAGTTACGTAGGTATCACATGGGATTTTTACATTTTGATGCCATAGTATAACCCTATATGCTCTGTGTACAGTCAGTAAGAGTAGGTTCGTTCATATATTGGAGTGTTTATATCCTTTGTGCTCAGGCCATTGACTTGCTGACTGGGCTGACATTGGAGGGTGCTGATATTGATGAGCAGACCTCCCACCATCCCAAACTGACCCCCAAGCACTTGGAGCGACTGTACATATTCAGCTTGATGTGGAGTGTGGGGGCGTTACTGGAACTGCAAGACCGAGCCAAAATGGAGGCCTTCATGGTTGAGCTAAACCAGCTTGATCTACCCAAGACGAATGATGGAGAGACCATCTTTGAGTACGCAGTGGACAGCAAAGGAGAGTGGGCACACTGGTCCACTCGAGTGCAGGAGTACATCTACCCACACGACAGTGTGCCCGAGTATGCCTCCATCTTAGTGCCCAATGTAGACAATGTGTGCACAACCTTCCTGATGGACACCATCGCCAAGCAGCACAAGGCCAGTGTAGTGCTGCAACTGAACCTTGTTAATATGAAATTAATATAAGATATCCTTGACCATAAAATACTACGTAGCCGAGTCCATATCATAACATGTACAGTTTTATTGTATTTATTTGTGTACACACATAATACTGTACAGTAGATAAGTATATGTACGTACTCTACATATCTATTGTACTGTATTGGTCTCAGCTTGTTAAGCTTAGTATTTCGTGTTTTTGATTACTTATGTTAGTGTTTGTCTCTTGTTTTCTTCTGTTTAGGCTGTTCTGTTGATAGGGGAGCAAGGCACAGCAAAGACTGTCATGATTAAAGGCTATGCCTCCAGCTACGACCCAGAGAAGCACCTCTTCAAAGGATTCAACTTCTCATCAGCCACAACTCCCATGATGTTCCAGGTGGGACTGGACCTGAGGGGTAGAAACATGACAAAAGCAGTTTTTCATTGTCTCTTAGCTCTCTTTTTATCTCTTTTCTCTTTGCATCTCTTTCACCGTCCCTCGGTCTGTACCTTTGCTTTTGTGCCTGTGTGCCTGTGTGTCTGTGTGCCTGTTCCTGTGTGCCTGTGCCTGTGTCTGTGTGCCGGTGTTGAAGGTTCTTCTTGCATAGGGTTGTCTGTCAGCCCATCTCTAGCCCTTTTCTCTTCCTTCATGTCTCCAGCCCAGCTGTTTACCTTCTGTTTACGTATGTACATACAGTACAGTTTATACATTCAGTACTTACGTACATACATCCCTGTCTGTACCCAGTCTGTTTTTTATTGTTCCTTTATCCATCTTTCCACAAATTCCTGCTACTGCACCTGCCATGTAGCGCACAATTGAAAGTTATGTTGACAAACGTGTTGGCAGCACATACGGACCTCCTGCTGGAAAGAAAATGTCTGCCTTTGTTGACGACATCAACATGCCCGTCATCAACGAGTGGGGGGATCAGGTCACAAACGAGATTGTCCGTCAGATGATGGAGATGAAGGGAATGTACAGTTTGGAAAAACCGGGGGATTTTACCACCATTGTGGACATCCAGTTCCTGTCAGCCATGATCCACCCGGGAGGGGGGCGCAACGACATCCCAAGCAGACTCAAGAGGCAGTTCTCCATATTTAACTGTACACTGCCTTCTAATGCATCCATTGATAAGATTTTTGGTATGTACTTATGTAGAGAATGTGTGTGTCATTTGTGAATAGTTCTGTTGTTGTAATGTCTTTGGTCCAGTGTTCATGTTGTCTTCTGTGGGTGATTTCTGTGGTGTCTGGTATGCACGTACTATGTGAACAATTTTGGGTGTGTGCTCCCAGCTGTATGCTCCCAACTGTGTGCTCCCCTGCTGTGTGCTCCCCCTGCTGTGTGCTCCCAGCTGTGTGCTCCCCTGCTGTGTGCTCCCCCTGCTGTGTGCTCCCCCTGCTGTGTGCTCCCCCTGCTGCGTGCTCCCCCTGCTGCGTGCTCCCTGCTGCGTGCTCCCTGCTGCGTGCTCCCTGCTGCGTGCTCCCTGCTGCGTGCTCCCTGCTGCGTGCTCCCTGCTGCGTGCTCCCTGCTGTGTGCTCCCTGCTGCGTGCTCCCTGCTGCGTGCTCCCTGCTGCGTGCTCCCTGCTGCGTGCTCCCTGCTGTGTGCTCCCTGCTGTGTGTTTCCTGCTGTGTGCTCCCCCTGCTGTGTGCTCCCTGCTGTGTGCTCCCTGCTGTGTGCTCCCCCTGTTGCGTGCTCCCTGCTGCGTGCTCCCTGCTGTGTGCCCCCCCCCCCCCCCCTGCTGTGCGCTCCCCCTGCTGTGTGCTCCCTGCTGTGTGCTCCCTGCTGTGTGCTCCCCCTGCTGTGTGCTCCCCCTGCTGTGTGCTCCCTGCTGTGTGCTCCTCCTGCTGTGTGCTCCCTGCTGTGTGCTCCCTGCTGTGTGCTCCCAGCTGTGTGCTCCCTGCTGTGTGCTCCCCCTGCTGTGTGCTCCCCCTGCTGTGTGCTCCCTGCTGTGTGCTCCCTGCTGTGTGCTCCCCCTGCTGTGTGCTCCCCCTGCTGTGTGCTCCCCCTGCTGTGTGCTCCCCCTGCTGTGTGCTCCCTGCTGTGTGCTCCTCCTGCTGTGTGCTCCCTGCTGTGTGCTCCCTGCTGTGTGCTCCCAGCTGTGTGCTCCCTGCTGTGTGCTCCCCCTGCTGTGTGCTCCCCCTGCTGTGTGCTCCCTGCTGTGTGCTCCCCCTGCTGTGTGCTCCCCCTGCTGTGTGCTCCCCCTGCTGTGTGCTCCCCCTGCTGTGTGCTCCCTGCTGTGTGCTCCCCCTGCTGTGTGCTCCCCCTGCTGTGTGCTCCCCCTGCTGTGTGCTCCCAGCTGTGTGCTCCCTGCTGTGTGCTCCCTGCTGTGTGCTCCCCCTGCTGTGTGCTCCCCCTGCTGTGTGCTCCCCCTGCTGTGTGCTCCCCCTGCTGTGTGCTCCCTGCTGTGTGCTCCTCCTGCTGTGTGCTCCTCCTGCTGTGTGCTCCCTGCTGTGTGCTCCCAGCTGTGTGCTCCCCCTGCTGTGTGCTCCCCCTGCTGTGTGCTCCCCCTGCTGTGTGCTCCCTGCTGTGTGCTCCCCCTGCTGTGTGCTCCCCCTGCTGTGTGCTCCCCCTGCTGTGTGCTCCCTGCTGTGTGCTCCCTGCTGTGTGCTCCCCCTGCTGTGTGCTCCCTGCTGTGTGCTCCCTGCTGTGTGCTCTCCCTGCTGTGTGCTCCCTGCTGTGTGCTCCCTGCTGTGTGCTCCCCCTGCTGTGTGCTCCCCCTGCTGTGTGCTCCCCCTGCTGTGTGCTCCCAGCTGTGTGCTCCCTGCTGTGTGCTCCCCCTGCTGTGTGCTCCCCCTGCTGTGTGCTCCCCCTGCTGTGTGCTCCCTGCTGTGTGCTCCCTGCTGTGTGCTCCCTGCTGTGTGCTCCCTGCTGTGTGCTCCCTGCTGTGTGCTCTCCCTGCTGTGTGCTCCCCCTGCTGTGTGCTCCCTGCTGTGTGCTCCCTGCTGTGTGCTCCCTGCTGTGTACTCCCTGCTGTGTGCTCCCTGCTGTGTGCTACTTGGTGTGTACACTTGTAGGAATCATTGGATGTGGGTACTTCTGTACCGAGAGGGGATTTTCCCAGTCTGTAGTGGACATGGCCAGGGACCTGGTTCCTGTCACCAGGAAATTGTGGCAGAAGACAAAGGTGTGAACGATGCAGCTCTGCATGGCAATATTGTACAAAGTAACATGTGTACACATGCATGTACATCCATACTGTTTGTGTGTGTACTTTTATTATGCATTCGTACCTGAATAAATGTATATGTAGTATGTACGTACGTATGTAGTACTGTATGTGCACTTCCATACAGTATGTACATAGTACTGTATGTACATGAAGTACGTACATGTACATACACTGTATTGTGTATGCTTTCACTATTACCCAACGAAGTGCTGTGTGTACTGATTGTACGTATGTATATGTACGCATGTATGTACAGTACATGCATACGTACATATGTACGTATGTACTTAATTTCTTGTATATTCATGCGTGTTTGTGTAGATTTATACTTTCATCAAACATTATTTTTTGAATGTACAGTACACATACTGTACGTATGCACGTACATACGTTTGTGTATTCAATCCAAAAGGTTAAAATGTTGCCAACACCCGCCAAGTTCCACTACATCTTCAACCTGAGGGATCTTTCTCGTATTTGGGAAGGAATGCTTCACATTGCTGCACCAGAGGTCCCAGGACAGGAGGATGTGCTGGCTCTGTGGGCCCACGAGTGTTGTCGCGTCATTGCCGACCGGTTCACCAATAGTGATGACTGGAGATGGTTCAACAAGACAATGAAGGAGACCGTGAAGGAAGAATTAGGTGGAGTTTGCTGTTCAGAGGAGGCATATTTTGTCGACTTCCTCAGAGACCCTCCCGAGCCCACTGGTGATGAACCAGAGGATGCAGAACTGGAAGCTCCTAAGGTGTATGAACAGGTGTCGACGCTTGACTTGTTGGCCGAGAAGCTCACCCAGTACATGCAGCAGTACAACGATACAGTGAGGGGAGGTCACATGGACCTGGTGTTCTTCAGAGATGCAATGACTCACCTGATCAAGATCTCCAGGATCATCAGAACAGACAGGGGAAATGCGCTGTTGGTGGGTGTGGGAGGATCAGGGAAGCAAAGCTTGACAAGACTGGCATCCTTCATTGCTGGATACAGGACCTTCCAAATCACACTGACAAGGTTGGGCCATGCTCCTGTATTACCTGTGAAATAGGATAAGCATTTAATGGTTACGCATTTCCTGCATCGATCCTCAAGAGCTTCCAATTGCAAAATTAACATGACATTTCATTTACTGGTGACCTAGGGAAAAGTAGTTTAAGTAAGGCGACATTATAGCCTGGTGCCAAGATGTGTTACAGCCTAGACTCTTTACAGGAATGCGTATGTGTAGATCAAAGTGAAGTGTGCTGACATGTGTGATGAGAACAGAACAACATATTGGCACACTTCGTGATGTGAAACAGGTCACTCATATCAACACACTTCCTAATTGATGTCAATTGGTATGGTAAGTGGCTAGAACTGATCAACTCTAGAAGGGCTGTGGACAGTCTTGTAAACAGTCAACTGTTGCCAGGATATAGATTAGTTGTATTCTGTCCAGGTGTGCTGCAGCAGAAAACAGTGCTGTTGGGGCTACACCCTGGGCCAACCAGCACAATTTTTTTCTGCTGGGAGGGGCTAAACACAGAATACAGAATAGCGGAAGTAAGATTAATGAAATGGGTGATCGAATATACCATTATTCCGCTATTCCGTATTTCATGTTTTAGTCACTCCCGTTTCTGCAGCAGGTTTGGTGAATGGCACTCTCAATAGTGATAGTGTAGATTTGATGTTAGTGATGTGATGGTTTCCCTGTAGGACTTACAACGTGTCCAATCTCATTGATGACCTGAAGATGCTGTACCGCGTGGCTGGACTGGAAGGAAAGGGAGTCACTTTTGTCTTCACTGACAATGAAATCAAAGACGAAGCCTTTTTGGAATACCTCAACAATGTTCTCTCTTCGGGAGAGGTCAGTAATGCATCAACACACGTGTGCATTCAGTTGGTACACACACATACTGTGCAATAGGTACGTATGTACTGCAAGATTGGGCATTAGCTGGTTTATGGCCCAAGCATCAGAATTTTTTGCCTTTCTCCTGCAGTTGAACTCTGTGTGTGTGTGTGTGTGTGTGTGTGTGTGTGTGTGTGTGTGTGTGTGTGTGTGTATGCATACATGCATACACATGTAATTCTCCTCTACAGGTGGCCAACCTGTTTGCTAGGGACGAGTTGGATGAGATTACCGGAAACCTGTTTCCTGTTATGAAGAAACAGTTTCCAAGAAGACCTCCAACACAGGAGAACTTGTACGATTACTTCATATCCCGAGCAAGGAAGAACCTCCATGTTGTCTTATGCTTCTCTCCAGTGGGGGAGAAGTTCAGGAACAGAAGTCTTAAGTTTCCTGGTCTCATCAGTGGGTGTACAATGGACTGGTTCAGTCGCTGGCCAAAAGATGCACTCATAGCTGTGGCACGGTACTACTTGGAGTCATATCCTATCGTGTGCTCACCAGAAGTGAAACAGGAGATGGTACAGGCCATGGGAGTGTTCCATGACTTTGTGGCCGAGATGTGCACGAGGTACTTCGAAAGGTATCGCAGATCAACACACGTAACTCCAAAGTCCTACCTCTCATTTTTGGCTGGCTACAAGACCATATATGGAGAGAAGAAAGACTACATTGGACAGCTGGCAGACAGGATGAATACTGGTTAGTACACACACACACACACACACACACACACACACACACACACACACACACACACACACACACACACACACATACACACACACACACGTACACACACACACACACACGCACGCACGCACACACACACACACACACAAGCACAAGGTACTGTACGTAATAATATCCTGCCTCTTATGTACACACCTCAGGCCTTGACAAGCTAGTGGAAGCTAGTGCGTCTGTGGCTGAACTTTCCAAAGAACTTGTTGTGAAAGAGAAGGAGCTAGCTGTGGCCTCAGAGAAAGCAGGTCGTGTTCTTGCTGAAGTTGCCGTGAAGGCTCAGGCGGCAGAGAAG
>CAUJGJ010000083.1:3614100-3626600 GCA_963170055.1 Halisarca cf. caerulea
CTGTACGTATGTACGTATGTATGCAGAGCCCAGGTTCCTTTTGGGTGTGTACGTGTGTGTGTACATGTGTGTGTGTGTGTACGTGTGTGTGTGTGTGTGTTGTGTGTGTGTGTGTGTGTGTGTGTGTGTGTGTGTGTGTGTGTGTGTTACCTCAATTCTCTGAAGTACTAACACAGGTATGTACTGTACGTATGTACGTATGTATGCAGAGCCCAGGTTCCTTTTGGGTGTGTGTGTGTGTGTGTGTGTGTGTGTGTGTGTGTGTGTGTGTGTGTGTGTGTGTGTGTGTGTGTGTGTGCATCTTCTATGAAAAATGAAGCCTGCCTGAAAGTCTGCTGTATGCATGTACTTACGAAGGTGTCTCGCAATGAACGTGGATGGAAGCATTGGTATGACTCAGATGCACCAGAAGAGGCGCAGATCCCAGATGGCTACCACATCTCCTTGGACTCCTTCCGCAAGCTTCTCCTCATCAGGTCAGTTCGTTGTGGATGTCAGATACATGTTCATTGTGACTGGAAGAGTGTCTGTAGACCATATTGACTGATGCATGAAGTATGCAGCATCTATAAGGTACTGTAACGTGTGTGTGTGTGTGTGTGTGTGTGTACGTATGTGTGTGTGTGTGTGTGTGTGTGTGTGTGTGTGTGTGTGTGTGTGTGTGTGTGTGTGTGTGTGTGTGTGTGTGTGTGCATGTGTGTGTGTGTGTGTGTGTGTGTGTGTGTGCATGTGTGTGTGTGTGTGTGTGTGTGTATGTGCACGCGCATGTGTGTGTCTGTGTGGACGTGCATGTGTGTATGTGTGCATGTGCACATGCTTGTGTGTGTGTGGTATGTGTTTGACCTTTTGTGAGTACAGTACATCTCTTACAGCTTCTGTCTGTAATCTCCATTAGTGGTGTTGACCGTTTGGGGAGGATGCACACTTGAAACAAAAGTCTTGTATACTGTGATATACGTGTGTTCCATGTGCATACACAGTACAGTGCCATGTGTGGTGCATGTATGTGTGTCTGCATTTCACGTTTACCCTCGCAAGTATGTGACCTTCATGTGACCTTCATGTGACCTTCATGCGACCTCCCAGGTCCTGGTGTCCAGATCGTACTCTGGCACAGGCTAGAAAGTACATAGCGGATGCCATGGGGAAGAGGTACGCAGAGAGTGTTATCCTGGACCTGGAGGAGACCTGGGGGGAGAGCAACCCTCGTGTCCCTCTCATCTGTTTCCTCTCGATGGGCTCTGACCCCACTAATGCCATAGAAGGACTAGCCAAGAAGCTAAAACTAGAGTGCAGAGCCATTTCAATGGGACAAGGTCAGGAGGTCCATGCGCGGAGGCTTCTTAGCCAGAGCATGACAGACGTGAGTGTACAGTGCCTGGCCACCTGTCAGGTCTGCCAAGATTTTGGAAGTTGGACAATGCAAATGATACTTCCATACATGTACGTATGTACGTACATATGTGTATATATGTACGTACATACGTATGTAGTATTTGACCAATAGACTGGGCACTGAAGTTTCATGACTGCTTATGGTTGTACTGTGCTTGTATGCCAGCATTGTGCAGTGTGGACCCAATTCCGTATGGTGACTTTGAAGACTAGGCTACACAGCTATAGGCTGTAGGTATTTTAGAATGGTCATGTTTTGTGACCTTTGCACAAATGAGTGTTGCACTGTTATGCAATGTGTTATGCAATGTTATACAATGTTACATGTGGGGTTACATCTTTGTATAATCACAATTCAGTCTTGTATAATCTTGTATTCTGGCGTATGCTCTTTGCAGGGAGGATGGTTGTTGCTGCAGAATTGTCACTTGGGACTGGATTTTATGGAAGAGCTCTTGGATACTATCACAGAAGCGGACTCTGTGCATGACAGCTCACGTGTGTGGATCACAACGGAAGTCCACCCCAAATTCCCAATTTCTTTGCTGCAGGTGGGCACTGGGCGTTGTTCAGTGTATTCACTGTCAGGTGTAAAAGCATGACTGATGTTTTTTTAGAAAAATTCCTGTTTAGTCTGATTACCTGGATCAGCAGTGGCCTACAGCTGTGCTGCCTTTTCGGGTGTAAACATGATTATTTCTAGTCACTTGATTAGTAGTTGAGTTGTGTGTGGTTCTTCCCTTATGCTGCTTTAGGTCCGACTACCATTATTGTGTGTACTTACAGTAGTTCTGTTGTCAGCCATATTCGCACATGCACGGACACCTTCTTATAGAAGTGGGGAATGGTTTGCTAACATCTCCTGTTAGCACCCGTTCTCTTGACCTAGTATGGTCACGCTTACGGAACGTACGTATGTGGGTATAGTCTATTTGACTAGCGTATGCCCTTGTTCACCTCATACTGTGCACATGAACACATGTTTCTGAATGTATGTGTAGTCAACTGAGAGTGAAAACCGCATGAATTCGCATATTATCTACAGTAGCCACATGTGTGGAGTATGTTGATGATTGCTACCATTCAGTGCTATTGTTGGCCATCGTCTCCTATTGCATGTACTTCCTTTGACTTGCAGTCGGGCATAAAGTTCACCAATGAGCCACCTCAGGGGGTCAAGGCTGGGCTGAGGAGAACCTATGCCGGGGTTACTCAGGAGCAGCTCGACATCTCAAATCTACATCAGTGGAAACCTTTGTTGTATGCTGTTGCCTTTCTCCACACAACCGTTCAGGAGAGAAGGAAGTTCGGACCACTTGGGTGGAATATCCCATATGAATTCAACCAGTCAGACTTGAGTGCTAGCGTGCAATTCATCCAGAACCACCTTGATGACCTCGACATCAAAAGAGTGAGTTGACACTAGAGTGTGTTGTGCTAACGTGATAGAGGACACAGAAGAGCTGTCATTATCCTGATGCAATGACATGTTGTAGTTGTGCAATGCAGAGGTGCCTGGTGTGTTTGTTTTCCCATTCCTTGTCTGTGTGCTTGTTAAGTCCACGGCTCACCCCAACCTGCTTGCACGTACGTATGTGGTTGGTGTTCATATGTACCTTTGTCTTGGTTGCTGATGTAGGGTGTGTGTTGGAATACTGTTCGCTACATGATGGGGGAGGTCCAGTACGGAGGGCGTGTTACTGATGACTACGACAAACGTCTCCTCAACACGTACTGCAAAGTGTGGTTTGGAGAACACATGTTCCAAGAAGCCTTCAACTTCTACAAAGGCTACTCCATACCTTTGGGGAAGACGATAGAGCAGTTCAGAGATGCAATAGACGACCTCCCACTGGTGGACACTCCACAAGTATTTGGGCTCCACCCGAATGCTGACATCACCTACCAGTCCAACATGGCCCAGTCTGTGCTGCAGACTATCATGAGTATCCAACCCAAGGACAGCAGTGGAGGAGGAGGGGAGACTAGGGAGACCATTGTGTACAGACTGGCCAATGACATGCTTGAGAAGCTGCCAAGGGATTATGTACCACACGAGGTGTGTGTTTGTGTGCATGTGTATATATATGTGTGTGTGTGTGTGGGTGTGTGGGTGGGTGGGTGCAGTTGGATGTGTGTGTGTGAGTGGGTGTACATGTGTGTCTTTGTGCATGTTGTGTGCAGTGCTACATGTACTTATGCAAGTAGAAAGTAGTGTTTGCTGTTGCTAATCGACTCGACTTTTATAATGTCATTTCCACTGTTTCTGAATCCTGACCTCATGCTGACCCTGTTGCGTGTACTATGCCTATGTCTGTAGGTGAAGTCTCGCCTGCAGAAGATGGGAGCACTGGCTTCAATGAACATTTTCCTTCGTCAGGAGATCGATCGCATGCAGCGAGTGATCAGTAATGTGAGATCAACACTGCAGGACTTAAAGCTGGCCATAGATGGAACTATCATCATGAGTGAGGTGCAGATTGTGTGTGTGTGTGTGTGTGTGTGTGTGTGTGTGTGTGTGTGTGTGTGTGTGTGTGTGTGTGTGTGTGTGTATTCTCATGTACTGTACATGTGTGTATGCCTATACACACACGTGTGTGTGTGTGTGTGTGTGTGTGTGTGTGTGTGTGTGTGTGTGTGTGTGTGTGTGTGTGTATATTCTCATGTACTGTACATGTGTGTATGCCTATACACACACGTGTGTGTGTGTGTGTGTGTGTGTGTGTGTGTGTATATTCTCATGTCCTGTACATGTGTGTATGCCTATACACACACGTGTGTGTGTGTGTGTGTGTGTGTGTGTGTGTGTGTGTGTGTGTGTGTGTGTGTGTGTGTGTGTGTGTGTGTGTGTGTGTGAACACATGTGCAATTTTGTGCATGTGTACATTTTGTAAATTCTTTGCAATTAATATCTGCTCTCTGTAATAGTACTTGAGAGATGCGCTGGACTGTATGTATGATGCTAAAGTGCCCAGCATATGGTTAAAGGTATGTGTCTTTGCTATTGTTATGGTGAAGATTTGTACTTGATCACTGACATAGCCTCCCTTGATGCTGTAGATCTCTTGGGACTCTTCCACTCTGGGATTCTGGTTTACAGAGCTTCTTGAACGCAACATCCAGTTCTCTACTTGGGTGTTCCAAGGTAGACCCAATGTGTTCTGGATGACGGGGTTCTTCAACCCTCAAGGATTCCTCACTGCCATGAGGCAGGAAGTGACCAGAGCTCACAAAGGATGGGCTCTAGACTCGGTCATTCTTCACAATGACGTTACAAAGATGATGAAGGAAGAGGTGTCGTCCCCCCCGCAAGAAGGTGTGTATGTTCATGGGTTATACTTGGATGGTGCGGGATGGGATCGCAAGAACTGTCGTTTGATGGAACAGCAACCCAAAGTGCTCTTCTGCCCTCTTCCGGTCATCCATCTCTATGCCATTAACACCGCAGAGTACTCTACTGAGGTGTCCAAGCTCTACTCATGCCCAGTCTACAAGAAACCGAGACGCACTGACCTCACGTACATCACAGCCGTGTACCTGAAGATACCCACTGCCCCCTCCCAGGCCAGTACACCCAATCACTGGATACTGAGGGGTGTTGCTCTCCTGTGTGACATCAAGTGAACCTGGTACCAGCACAGTGTAGCAAGGCTCCTTATCACAACCTAGGCAACTAATATTCACCATCTTGACATGTAACATGTATAATGTGTACAATTGTCTATAGTAAACTGTAACCATGTTGAACTGAGATGCATATGGCCAGTGTCTGACTATATAGAACAGTGAAATCATACCCAGTGTGTGTACCTAATTTTATAAGTACATGCATGCAAGTGAACAATTTACAAATTAAAACAAAATTATATAAGCAGTGCACACATGCACTGTCACGTATATGGATTGGCTCATGCATGCAATTATGTGCATATAATACAATAATTATTATCCTAATAATATTGTACAATTGAAACACACATGCGCGATTCCAGAGAGCTATATATATAGCTAGCTCAACAAATTAAGTACATTGATATCACTTATATATAAGCTCGAGGGCGCCTGCATGTACATGCATGGGGCTGGGTCGATTGCATCCATGCACGATAACATGCATGAATTCATACGTATAATAATTATAATATATATAGCATGCAGAGGTTTGTCACATGCATGCATGATGCATGTGTTACAATTAAAGCTATATATAAGTGATCAAATACTAAATTCTGTATTAAATTTTATATAATTATATTATAAGGGTCAGTGATCAGCTATGAGCATCAAAGAACTGCTCTGAGTTTGATTGTGACAGCTCAAGTTCGAAAATGTCATGCCTAAAAGTCCTTGCACAACCTTTGTTAGATGGGTCTTCATCTTCTTCCAGTATGTCTGTAAAGGTTTGAAGGAGGTGGGTGAACACCTTTGGGGCCCAGTTTAAGAGGATGTCTTTGAAGAAGTGCGAGCCAATATCTGATGGTGATTCCCTGCGATCAAGTCTATCTTTAAGTTCTTCAAAATCACCTGGGCCAATAATTTCTCTCTCTTTCATGACAGCGAGCATTCTGTCATGTACTTTTATTCCTGGAATGAATCTGTCCTGTTCTGATTGCAATCTCACGCGTAAAACTGAAAAATTAGAATTGAAACAAAATACATATTATATATAGTTACGTACTGTACTGTGTGGCATGGGAACTACATGGGAACAGGGCATATGGTGCATGTGAACTACATGGGAACTGCAGTACATGGGAACAGGGCATATGGTGCATGGAAACTACATGGGAACTGCAGTACATGGGAACAGGGTATAAAAGAAACATTTTAAAATGGTCAAAATGTGTAGGATCGACACAAACCATGTAGAAAGACAATTAATTTGAAAAGAACCCTCGAAAACACTTGGAACAAGGATAAGTCAATTGTAAGACGGGCACAGGGCCATGCAGGTGGGCAAAGGGTAAGACGGGCATAGCACTAGCTAGACGAGCATAGGGTTACACATACATGAGGCTAGATGGGTATAGGGCTAGCTAGACAGAGTTCAGTTGGACTGAGTGCACACTGTGTAAATTCCTACATTCTGCAGCACATACATATGCTGCGGGATGTAGGAAAATGCACTTGAAAAATAAAGAAAACAGTTGCTTGACTATGATACCCGACTCATATGGTGCACCCACCTAGAAGGGAGGGCTCAAACAAGCAACATTAGAGTTGACATTCATCACTTGTGGCCTTGTGCAAGTACACACACCCAGTATTGCGTAACCACTATTATGCTGATCCAAAAATGGCTGATCCGGCAAATGTATGGGACTTGCCTATAAAAATTTTCTCATTTGACCAATGTTCTGTAGGTATTTTTCAAAACCCACAAAAGGCACTTCACGCTAACAATTCAAGCTCACTGACGAGAGAGGAAACCTATAGAACCTTCCTGGTGATCTGTAACTTAATTCAAAAATACTGCAAGACGAATAATCTTAAGGTGGCGGGTCGACCTGCCATTTTGCATAGGCATAATCGTATTCATAATTCATTGTGAATAACATTAAAGAAACATTTGTCACATGTTCGCATGTGATGTGGAACCGCAGTATAGTTTGTTCGTAAATCGATCGTTCACTTGTTAGGTGAAAATACTGGGCCAGGCATTTTTACATGATTAATGACGGATTAGCGGCGAAATGACTTGTGAAAACCTGCGTTCTTTTGTGCATTGTGAGGATCTCTCTTGGTTTGATTCGGTATCTACTTCCACGATCACGTAAGGCCGTCGTGATCCATACGTTTACTAAGTTAGTAACTTGTCTTTTCTATTTCTATTGATCGTCAATGTTCATAGTACGCCCTTAGCATCGTAGATGAAGTCGATTTTGTGCTTAGCGTGTCATAATAAGCCAGTAATCGTACCAACACTGAAGTTTTCGATCGGTATCGGTACCCTCCTACCTGTGGGATAACATAAAAGGGAAGCTAGAGCGATTTTATCATTCGATAATCCTTCCCGAACTTGTTTTACCACGGTACACAAGCAAAACAACCAATACGGAAACCATTCGTGGAAACTAGAGTGTGATTGTGCAATTTTCGTATCGTGTGTGTATCATGTGATAGAGTAAAGTTTTGCCATTTTACTTGGACTGAAGTCTTATTATACGTCTTATTTGCTCAAAAATTGTGCTATGGCTGCCAAATTCTTATCCGTGTCACGTTGCAGTCAGCAGAACAAATCTACGTATTAGTTTTCCCGGAAGTGAAGCCAATCGCATACCACAGCGAAAATTTCGAAGACGATTGCCACCCGTCGTTCTCTTTTTGGATGGTTCTTGCCCAACGTTTGGTATTTTCTTAAAGTAATACGTAGATTTGTAGATGTATGTTATTTAAATGTTTCTAAGGTGTTTAAAAGGTGGTGTGTCGCTTCTTGAAGGTTTAAAGTGTATATTCGCTGTTACAAGTTTACGCGTTCTTCACGCAGCCACTCGTCGTCGTATATACTTATGAATACTTTTTACAAGTAGCTTAACTATTCGTTTGTGTAGCATTGAGTAAAAATGAACTATATCCTTTGTCGCGAATGACTATTTCGGCGATTTTTGGGACAATTGCTAAAGTATGCAAAAGGTAGACCCGCCCCCTTAAAGTGACACTGGTGCTGCGGACCAATACCTCATTATCTGCTTCAAATGTCTATCAATTTGAAACCACTTATGAAAGCTATTGACTCTTCATATCGTTCGTTTTTGGATGAAAACGAATTTGTGCTAATGTATATATGGCAGCCATGTTTTTGTATGACAATCCTACATATGGAGTACTACCATACTCTATAATAATTTACAGCATACACAACTCGTACAACATACATGACTCATACGATATACATGACTTGTACGGCATACATGACTCGTAAGACATACACAACTCGTACGACATACACAACTCGTACGACATACATGACTCGTACTACATACATGACCCTTATGACATACATGACTCGTACGACATACATGACTCATACAACATACAAAGTTTCAGTACTAGTGGAGCCTCATACAGCTGATATAAAGGGCGTTCCAAACTTAAGACAGCACACAGTATTACAGTACAGGGGCGGCAGCACATGTTGCAAAGTGTGTGTGTGTGGGGGGGGCTCAAGTTTCTGCCCAACTAAGTTGGTCTAGTCCTACAATAGTCTACCATATGTGTGTGCGCCTTCAACGAATCAAAATGGCAGATTTTGTATTGAATAAAATGGCAGTTCCATATACGAAAACAATAATTCCATAGTGTTCGCTTTCGAGATTGGAGTATTTTGAAGTAAACTGCTCATATTACTAATAATATCATTCCTAGTAATATATATCAGAGGTCCTTTCGATTGTACAATTATCCAACTTTGCATATTCTGGATAGTTTTTTTTTCAGTCTTGGATTAAAGTGGGGGGGCTATGCCCCTCTGTTCTGCAGAGTGGAGGGGCTTAAGCCCCCCCTGTCCCCCTTGTTCCGCCGCCCCTGCAGTATATATCATAAACACATCTCTAAAGGCCTCAGCTTGAGATGTATACATATGTATTAATAGGCCTCAACATGCTTCGATCCTCCCTAATATAAAATTATAATTAATATAGAAGTAGTTCAAAATGAATACATTATGTCATGCATTATTTCATATTTTTGTGTATGTTCCTTGAATGAAGCAAAAACAAAATATGCATTTGCTTGAAATAAATAAAACATTATACTAACCTTTACATTTTTGATAAGATGAACTTCTCTCTAAGTATAGTATGGATCAAAACAGAAGAAAATTATGTAAATATAGATAGATAACCCGGCCCTACTGTGCACTACATATATTTCAAATTTGTAGAGCGTAAAATCATGCTTGCATAAATTATTATACAAAATATATACAGTTTGAGAATACAGAACATCATTCATACATCATTATATGCATGCATATACCGTATGCGCTCAAATTTTCACGGTTTTCGCGGATTGGAAGACATGTGCGAATATTTGAAGCCCGCGAAAATTTAGGCCGAGCTCTTGTGCAGTGACCAAGATGGCCGTCAAAAGAACAGTAGTCATAGAGAAGCACTGCAGCACCTTCGCTCTTTTCTCTATAACTTTCATCCACAAACAAACGAAGTTTAGGTCAGTAAAAGACTAAATGAAGGAAGAATTAAAGGGGATCCGTGAAACTAAAAACCGCGAAAATATTGAAAATCGGTGATCCGCGAAAGTTTCATCCCACGAAAATTTGAGCGCATACGGTATACAATCCAGAGTAATAATCATAAATATATTATATTGACAGAAATTTTTCTGCAATGGACTTATGTATACCTCTGAATAACTGCTCATCCCCTGATGATACTTGGCTACGTTTTCTATCTGGATTCTGACAAGCTCCCAAATTTGAATGTATCTCAGATTGACAATGATTGCTGTTTTGTCTTTGAACTCCTTGTTCAAGTCCAGCTTGCCTGCACCGAGCAGTATCCGGCCGAAGCTGTTTCTTAGTTCGAAATTTAAAGATGCAGACACATATAGCAACCATGACCACAACCCCAACTGCGATCATACATCCTAATGATACTGCAAGCCCCACAATCACAGCATCAGGAACTTGTTGACTGTCACCACATCCAGGATCTGTAGTGGGGTCACAGGACATTAGTCCTACAGGGTTAGTTAGTACAAATGTCCCAATCTCCTGCACACCCAACAGCTCCTCTGGTGTCCCTTGGAGAGCACTTTCTCCCATGTACGTATTCTGTGTACGGTGCACACGATGCCGTCTGGCAATACATGAAAAGGTGCTTCCGTCTTGGTGGTCATAGTTTAATATGTTGATCATGCAAACCTGAGTGCGAGAGCCAAGCCCGTCACTTATGTTTGCATAACTAGATATAAAATGCATCTTGCCTTGGCCCATACGTCCGTGATCACCACACTCAATACAGTTCTTAGACGATTGCTCCAGGTAGCACGAGGCTACTTCGCTGTTGTCTCTGTCCAGCCCTTGACAAAACCTGTATCTCATTTCAAACTGAGGGTCATCTTCGTATGCAGCACAGTACACTGTTGCAGTGCCGTTTGCATTGATGGTAACAGTGCCCATACTCTGCTTCTCGTGAGGCCTCAGGAACCAGCTGGAAGGACCGCAGTGACTTGTCACTACAGTGATTACATGCAAGGCAGAGTATAAAACGTTGTGGTCAGTTTTGATGTACGTTTGTGGCTAATATACATGCAGGAAAACCTATTTAACAAGGACACAATTGGGACCACCGTTAACTGTCCTCCTTAATCACGGAGATGTCCATATTTTGGAGGTTTTGTATGTACGTATGTACACATGTTAATTTGAGGGATGTCAAATGGGGCTGAGCAATGGTGTCCTGTTAAAGGAAGTGGTTACATTTCAGAGGTGTCCTTTCAGAGGTCGCCGAACAGCTATATAATGATGATTTCTTATATTTTGAATTATAGTGAATTCTGCATAATGGATGCATATCATTATCGAATTTTACGGTTGTCATATATGCAAATTATGATGTTGACTTTGACAACATCAATGTGTATTCAAGTTATACTTGGGGTAGTCTCGCGTTGCCCAGACCGCTTCTCGCCTCCATAATCTTATGCTGACCCAATGACGTCAGAAGATTATGGAGGCGAGAAGCGGTCTGGGCAACGCGAGACTATACTTGGGGTGCAGTGAATTCGAAGCCTCTGCTATTAAGAAATGCTGAAACCTCCTTAAACAGGACGCCATTGCTCTGTCCCATTTGAAGTCCCTCACATTGCATGACATGTGTACATTTGAAACCTCTGAAATAAGGACACCTCCATATACAGAACAGCTTACAGTGGTCCAAGTGGTGTCCTTATTTTGGAGGTTTCACTGTACAGAACAGCTTACAGTGTTCCCAGTGGTGTCCTTATTATGGAGGTTTCACTGTACAGGACAGCTTACAGTGGTCCCAGTGATGTCCTTATTATGGAGGTTTCCCTGTACAGGACAGCTTACAGTGGTCCTAGTGGT
This sequence comes from Halisarca cf. caerulea, assembly GCA_963170055.1. NCBI lineage: Eukaryota > Metazoa > Porifera > Demospongiae > Chondrillida > Halisarcidae > Halisarca > Halisarca cf. caerulea. The sequence continues at coordinate 3,625,562 of CAUJGJ010000083.1, forward strand.
GTCCTTATTACGGAGGTTTCACTGTTTAATTATTCTAATACTTGTACAGTGAAGGATTTCCAATGCCCCTGCATGGGATTCAACTGTAACGAGATTCTATATTGTGTATACCTGCATGTCATTATGTACAGTGTCTTGATAATATTATATATGTACATGCAACTGCATGTATGCATGTACACAGCTGTATTGGGGGGGAGGAAGGGGATGGGGCTATTGCCCCTCTAGTCCCCATGGTTCTTACACCTATAGGTATAGACTATGTACTGCATACTATGGCATATTGTAACAGTTATTATACACACACCTGGAAGATCGATTTCGGCATGTACAGAAATGTTTCCAAATTCATTTGACACTTTTGCCATGTAGTACTGCTTCCTTGGTCGATGCTCCTCCCCACGTAGAGCTGGTAGTATGCACAAACGAGATCTAGACTGCAGCCAAAGACATTTGAGAAATGATAAGTATTATCACAATTAGATTCAGATTCAGAATTTTATTATCACAATTAGATTCAGAATGATACAACGACACACATGCTCCTGCAGAGTGCGCTATACTGAATGTGAAATCTGTCACTGTAGCTAAATTGTGATGTAACAAAACTGGTGGCTATATAGTGCTAAGTCAGGGTTCTATATCCCTGCAGGCAGAGAGCTTCCACCCCAAACTCTCCACTTCCATGCGCCCCCAAAAAATTCCAATTGCATCTAGTGCAAATTACAGTGACTACAGATAAGACCCTACTTGTGTCTCCAAATCAACCTTCAACGGTCTAAAATGGTTTAAGATACCACCTATGGGACCTAAAAACTCAAATTTCCCTTGGGGAAGCATACCCCCAGACCCGTATATACTTATATACCCCTACTATTATACCTACATATCTGCACCTCCTTACATCACTAAATTGCATGTGTTTACAGATGTCCAGCTTTAGGACGTCATGTAGATGCTTATTGTTACAGTACACATCTGCCCCCTTCCATTTCTAATAGTTTAAAGTTAATTTAATTTGTTATTGACCCCAAGACAT
>CAUJGJ010000083.1:3634100-3639100 GCA_963170055.1 Halisarca cf. caerulea
GTTGGAGAAAGTCGATGTTGTCTGGAACTATGGGGACTGTGAGATGAGGGGAGCAATGTACTGTGAAAATTATGCACTAGCATTTGTTCATGTTATTCAACAGTTAACATGCAATTCCACATACATACATGCGCGCGCGTGTGTGTGTGTGTGTATATGTGTGTGTGTGTGTGTGTGTGTGTGTGTGTGTGTGTGTGTTTGTGTGTGTGTGTGTGTGTGTGTGTGTGTGTGTGTGTGTGTGTGTGATTGTGTGTGTGCGTGTGTGTGTGTGTGTGTGCGTGTGTGTGTGTGTGTGCATGTGTGTGTGTGTGCGTGTGTGTGTGCACGTGCACGTGTGTGTGTGTGTGTGTGTGTGTGTGTGTGTGTGTGTGTGTGTGTGTGTGTGTGTGTGTGTGTGATTGTACGTGTATGTGTGTGTGTGGGGGGGGTGCGTGTGTGTGTGTGCGTGTGTGTGTACGCATGCAGCATGCACACGTGTGTATGCATGCAGCATGCACATGTGCATATGCATGTTTTTGTGTGTCATTTGAATACGTACAAGAACATGCAGACTTCCGATTGTGTGTGTGTGTGTGAACAGACTTGCGATCACCTTTTTCATAAAGATATTGCTTCACGTCGACACCTACTGCTCCGAGATCAACACCAGGTTTGTCCAGAACTTCCACAAAGACACTCCACGACACATCCTTACCACTCTCAATCCACGAGTCCAGTATGATGCTCATCTTCACGTGAGTACTGCCTGGTGCGTCAGTTAGCTCACGGACTTTGGTCAACATGTTGAGGTACATACCAATGTCGGACCATTTGTGGGCAATTCTCGAAACAAAATGCACAAGCTCTGTGATATTCACCGGCAGCATCTCGTCAATGGCACTGGGGATTGTCAGGTCACGTGCCATGTTGTATGGTTTATTGCTTCGACGTCTTGCAACTGTGATAAAGAAGGAGACAGAAGGTAGTAGGCGATTAATTAATAAGACTAGATAACACTAGATTCAGCATTATGTACAGTATGTAATCCATGTATGTATGTACATATCAAGTCAAATAATGTAAATCAGCAACATGCATGCAGGTGTTGTTCCAGTGTGCACATACATCCATGCATGTTCACGCTACATGCAAATACAAGGAACACACATATATACACACACATACACACACACAACAAACAAAAACAAATATGTACGTGCATAGAGAGAGTGGATTGAGTTTTCACAGACTTACACACAGGCACTGGTTGTCCTGTGAAGACAGTAATAGTCTTTCTTGTTGTGGATATCTGGAAATCGTACTTCCTGTTGGCAGGGAGGTAGATCATGGGTGTGTTCGCTACATCGTCACCAGGAAGGCCCATGTTGACTTCTGCTACTTTTCTTCCATCCACAGTATCAACAAGTGTCACCTTCATGTCCTTTGGTTCTGCTGCTCTTGGCCATGTTCCACCGGGCATAGATGGTGGACGTGGTCGCGAGTCAGTGGAACCATAGCCCGTGGTAGTGTCTTCACTGTCATGGTGCCTTCTGTCTTCAAGAAGTCGCTGACCCTCATCCATACCCTGATCCACCTCAAATTGTACAGCATCATCATCGTTCTCTCCAGCTGCAGGAACTTGCACTTGCTCAACTTGACCTGGAGCACCTGCCCCAAATGCAATACATAGCTGGGTTGGAATCTAGCTTGTAATCTTTTTAAACTTACAAACATAATGTGTATGTGTGTGCATCTCTCTCTCTCTCTCTCTCTCTCTCTCTCTCTCTCTCTCTCTCTCTCTCTCTCTCTGTGTGTGTGTGTGTGTGTGTGTGTGTGTGTGTGTGTGTGTGTGTGTGTGTGTGTGTGTGTGTGTGTGTGTGTGTGTGTGTACATGTGTGTGCATGCGTCGTGTATGTATACATACAGTACATATGTCTGTGTGTGTCTTTGGTCAGCCCTGCAAAGGCAGTTTGACGGTGATTTAGCTTCGGCAGGGTATTATGACTTCGTATGCAATGTGGTACAAAATTTGCAGTACACAAGACACAAGGTTGACAAACCTGGAATCCTTACAGGTTCTACATTCTGTTGAGGAGGTACTAGGGGCGGATGTTCATTTGGCAATTGGTCAATATCTGAAAAATAAAATGCACATACATAGATATAAACTACTCCTTATACAATACACAACACTGCGAATAGTCAACAACTATTGTATGTTGGTGTGTGTGATCACTATAGTAGGTTAATGTGTGAGTATATACACCTGTGGTTTGTTGCCCATCATCGAAACACTAAGTTTAAGAGCAAAACTGCACACACACACACACACACACACGGTATGCCAAAGCAGTTGATGCAACATACCGTCTTGAGCTATCACATGTGCCTTGTTAGCCTTGTGCCTGTGTCTGCAGAGGCAACAGCAGCAGGTACACAAGCAGCAAGTGAGCAGGAAGAGACCGGACATAACAGCTGTGGCAATGATCATATCAATTGTGCATTCTGAGGTTTTAGTAATTATAACAGGATTGCTTGTGGGGTACGGGGATAGCACAAAGTTGAAACGTCCTATCATTTGGAAGTCGGATGTCGTCTGAGTGGCATGATTCACACGCCTTGCCATACAGCCATACATGTGCTGAGTGTTGTGTGAAGTGACCCTACAGCCACTGGTCACCATTCCAACATGATTGGGAAGAGTAACTCGTTCCAGATCAATTTCAGTCAAATGTCCTTGCGGGAAACATTGGTAACACCTGAACTTTGAGTACGTTGACTTTGGTTCAAGATAGCAGGCAGACAAGTCCTGCTGGTCCTCCGGTAAATCGAGTACGCACACCTCATATTCAACTGTTGCATTGGCCTCATCTGTATAGGCAACACAGTACGCTGTTCCCACTCCTGTTTCATTAACGGAAACCTGTCCAAAGCTTTGACTCTCATGAGGCTTCAGAAACCAGTTAGGAGTTTCTCCAGATGACAATTCTACACAATACAAGCACACCTCACAGTACACCCCACAGTACACCCCACAGTACACCTCACAGTACACCTCACAGTACACCTCACAGTACACCTCACAGTACACCTCACAGTACACCTCACAGTACACCTCACAGTACACCTCACAGTGCACCCCACAGTGCACCCCACAGTACACCTCACAGTACACCACACAGTGTTACATCTAATTCCATTGTCAGCACTTGTCAAACACAAACATGAGAGGTGATGGTCAGAAGAGTAATAGAATAAAAGGTATCTAGAATTTGGCAAGCCTCAAATCATACATTGATCAATTGTGCAAGCTGAGGAACAGGAAGCTGAGGAACAGGAAGCTGAGGAACAGGAAGCCGAGGAACAGGAAGTTGAGGAACAGGAAGCTGAGGAACAGGAAGCTGAGGAACAGGAAGCCGAAGAACAGGAAGCTGAGGAATAGGAAGCTGAGGAACAGGAAGCTGAGGAACAGGAAGCTGAGTTGTACAAGAGTGAAGTACTGTGATATAATAATATTATGCCTGCACAGGAGATCAATACAATGTACAAATTTACATATATATGCATACGTATGTACACACACCTGGAAAAGTTACATTAACTTCAAACGTGATGCTACTAACGATGTTCTCCACAACACACTTCAGGTGAACGGAATCATAAGGTGTGCTCAGTTGACGCAGGGTTGGGAAGATACACAGAGTCTCAGCAGCCTATGTAACAATGGAGTATAGCACATATTACCGATATGCATATATTAATATATACATACATTATATACATATATACACCTATTATTGCATACATTGCATCCAAGATAAGGAATAGGAGCTGTTGCATTCCTATGACATTATAATCACATTAATGTTTGAAAGGTACTAACAACAAACAGCAACTAAGCAGCTGGACGTAAGATCATATGATCGTATCGGGGTGGATAGAGGGGAGAGCTTCTAATTGCATTCATAGTGGGGTTAGTGGATTCATGAGTTATGCTAAACCTTCACTAGTCCATGAATGTACATACATACGTGATAGGGGGTGAAATGGGGGGGGGGGGGGGCTTACACATGAACGTGGGTCACAGCTGGATTGACTAAACCTTCACTCTTCGGTATAGGGTACCTTCCATTTATACTGAAAGAGAAACCAAACAACACACTGCACCCAAAGGTGGCTGTGCGGTAATTGGATGTGTGGCAATGGGAGGCAACCACTTGACTGCTTATGTGGGAGGCAACCACTTGACTGCTTATGTGTTGGAGCTTTGATACATAATTGACAAGCGATACTCAGACATCCAAGGCAGCAAATGACATTTACATCTCTCTTAGCAACAGCATTAGGTGGACTATTCAAAACAGTAATACATCCCATCTATTCACGGATAGTACACACCCTACCCACCAACACCCCTACCCATCTACACACTCTACCCACCTACACACTCTACCCACCAACACACCCTATACTCTACCCACCTACACACCCTACACTCTACCCACCTACACACTCTACCCACCAACACACCCCACCCACCTACACACCATACCCACCTCACACCCTACCCACCAACACACTCCACCCACCTACACACCCCACTCACCTACACACCCTACCCACCTACACACCCTACCCACCTACACACCCTACCCATCTACACACCCTACCTACCTACACACCCTACCCACCAACACACCCCACCCACCTACACACCATACCTATGGAGCATAATTTGTGCCAAAATTCCGATCACAATCGGTGGCGGTCATGTAGGCTGTTAAAGCGATCGATCGAGTGGTCGATCCACTCGATTGATAGAGTTGACCGATCGACTTCATCGATAGTTGACCGATCGACTCGATCGATAGAGTTAACCGATCGACTCGATCGATAGGGTTGACCGATCGACTCGATCGATAGAGTTGACCGATTAGTGGACAAACGCACCGGAAGAGGCGATTGCCAACGCCCAAGCGCACTGTAGGAGCGCTTAGCTAAAATATCCTCTGACTATGGAA
>CAUJGJ010000083.1:3644100-3669100 GCA_963170055.1 Halisarca cf. caerulea
GGTTGCATTCTCCTCTAAGGCTGAGCGAACAAACACAATCTACTTACTTAGGCCGTTATCGATACAAGGGAGCCTGGAGACATCGACACCGTGCACGTTGACGAAGGCTAACGACAGAAAGAGAAGAATAAAGAATCTTCGGACAGTTAACAACGCCATGCTAGTCCACGGAAACTACTCGTCTGTGGTCGAAATAGGGAACTCACCCGCTTATGACAGTGTCACTGAGATCACGCGAGCTCGTATGAGCGCCAAAATTTGAGCCGGCAGTACGTCGAGTGTGCGATCTTGCATGCTACTATAATATACACAATATGCCTGTAGGAATACTATCTGGCCTGCATGGGGTATAGTCTCAAAACCAGATCCTACATCACCCATGGCATGGCATCACATCACCAAACCTATAGGTAGAAGAGGGTCTGGTACATAACTAGGGCTGATGTGTCATCTACATGGACTGCAGCTGCTGTTAATATATAGCACATGCTCTGGTTTAAAATTCTTGTTCTCTTCTATTCCAGTTACACGGAGGACAACCATAATACTATATAGATTGTCATATCTATGTATGGCTTTTTATAAGTATTATTGTCAATTACCGTTTTCACATGGGCACCTAGGCCTGAAGCAAGTCGAACCCGGGTTATTTTTACCCGGGTTTGCTCCCGGATTCAACCCACTTTCCATTCACATGTGCTGGGTAAGTTTTGTACGGAAATAAAAGATGGCAGGCACTGGGACGGTGACGTCACATTTGAAAAATGGAGGTGAGCATGCATGGGTCTGGGCTACGCAAGACTACTTGCAAGTGGGTCGAACCCTACTGCTTAGGTGGGTTCAACCTAGGTTTGTGATGTCATGAGAACACGTTAACTCGGGTTCAACCCGGGTTCGACCTGCATTATTAGGCGCATGTGAAATTACCGGCAAATGAGCATAATATTTTGGAAATTAATGGTGCAAATACATGTAACAGTAACACTAGCTATTATTGTTGTCCTAAATGTATATGTTAGGTGCATGGGCATGGGCATTACATGGCATCCAGAGATGGGGGCACACACACATGCATGTATACGTACACGTGTACATACACACATAATATTATATGCATACACGCATGCATGCACACTTACACACACACACACACACACACACACACACACACACACACACACATACACACACACACACAAACACACACACACACACACACACACGCGCACACACACACAATGATACCCACTCGCATGCATATATACCATACAATCACAATTGCATATATAATCCATTATTCCTATATATTTGAACCATGCAGGATCTATATATCTCCTACTCAAGCATGCATGCACATCAAAACAGATTGGTACACGTACATGTACACATATGTAAGCACTAAAATAATTGTATTATCTTCATTTAGCAACAACAACATTTCGTGTACAAAACAACATTAAAAAAGAAACTTTTAAGTTCTTAAGAGGGAACATTTTCTATTGTACCCATTACCATGAATTGGTACCATGCAATACAGGATAGTCTACATAATATATAAGCACAATAATTAACATAATAATCTTACATAATACACAGTTACTGCATGCCTCTGTGTGGGGTCTAGTGAGAGGGTGGCCTTCTGTCAAATTGTCCTGGATTGCCGTTGCACATTGAGATACTCAGACACCTACAATTAAACAATAGTTAATTATTATAATATAAGATTAATTACTAAATAGATGAGATTAATTAAGGTTGCTTGATACTGTATAGAAGTATAAAACAATAATAGTATTGATAAATATTGTTAAAAGGTGAACAGTGGAACCTGTATAATTCCGGCACTCATTGGGAAGGAAAACAGTGCTGGATTAGTAGGTTACTGAATTATAGAGGTCAGTTTGTATGGTTACAAATACTGGTTGGTGCCACAGAATCTTGGCTGATTTATAATTAGGCGAATGTTGGTTTACAGAGGTGCCAGATTAGGCAGGTGTTATAGACTGACTTTATGTATTTATGACAGTAAAATGAGATTCATAGTTGTACAACACTTACCTTTTCTATTAGGAATTGCCTGATGTCCTTCAGAAGCGGAAGAAGCTCCTCCTCAGACTCAAGAACCTCTTGTATAGTCAGCCATGACAGTTCGTCTCCATATTGTGTAGCCCATTCCTCCAATACCATGGTCATCTTCACAACATCCGTTTGGGGTTTTTCCCTCAACTCTGCAACTTTCTCTTCGAGTTTCAACAGTACTCCAATCCTTTCCCAGTGTGAGGAGAATGGATGGACAAGATGCATCAAGTTGTGTACATCCACACGCACTACCTCATCTACGTCGTCAGGTATCACAGGAACTGCAAAAGTTTGCATGTACAGTAAGTGTTGACATGCAGTACAGCTAGAGGATCACACTTTGTGGTGGTACGTATGCCAACAAACCATAGCAGAATTAAATAAAATTAAGTAGAAAATTAATGTGATATTCAAAGTGAATCACTAGCTATGAGACAACAGAAGAATGATATACTGTATATAGCCGGTTAATTTGGCCGGCATTATTATTACGACAAATCAGTCTCATGCAAAATGTTATATATTGGTGAATTAAAATTTGGTGAATGAGCACGTTACGCATGCACCATTTTATTATGTTATGCAGCTTCAGCCTAGCATGCTGCCTGTACACAATGCCGGGAAACGTTTCAATTAAAAGTCATGTTTGATCATGAGGGCATCACACTTATAAAGAAGTTTGAAATACTACTTTCAGAGAAAAATTGACATGCTGCCGTGACTCCAAAAACACTGAGGGCCTGTTCGCTGTTGCTATGAAGCACAGAATAACGATTGCTATCCATGCCTCGTGAATCATGTCTGCCGTGTGTGCCCTATTCATGGCTAAGCAAAGAACAATTACTTGCACCGTCAGTTGACCACCAGTTCTCGTTTCTCAGCTAATAGCCAACTAATAAATTTTGGCAGAACAAAATGGCGACTTGGTATAAAATTCACCAAGTCGGCAAATTAAAGTCCTCGCAAAAATTTCCAGCTATACAGTATATACATATTGAGCATTGCACATGTAATATAGATAATATTATGCTATAGATCAAGGACTAAAGGCATATGAGCGTATACGTACACATGTACATATGATACATGTGGACATTCAATGTCTGAGAAACATGCATTTGTCAGTACGTAATGCAGTGAAGCCTCTATTAAAGGACACCTCCAAAATGCAGAAACCTCCTTAAACAGGACACCAGTGCTCTGTCCCATTTGAAGTCCCTCACATTGACATCTGAACATTTGAATCGTTCGAAATAAGGACACCTCTGTATACAGGACAGTTAACTATGGTCCCAATTGTGTCCTTAATACAGAGGTTTCACTGTACAGGACAGCTTACTGCGGTCCCAATGGTGTCCTTACGATGGAGGTTTCACTGTATCAACAACTTGTCAAACACAACCGTGTACAGTTTGCATAGAAAGTTCATCAGTGCATGCACACGCAATGGAGCTCAATTGCACACACCTGGCCACATCTTCAATAACGCATACACAAATATTATGGAAACACTATGGAATGGTCAGAGTTAACCACACATGTACAATATTATGTACCTTGCTTGTATAGGAATTGCATGATTTCTGTGGCCACTGATCTCAAGCCTACTGCTTTGTTTTCAAGCACTCCAATGAGATGAGCCCAAGACACTCCTTGTCCCATTCGCAGCCAGTGTTCGAGAATAATTGTCATTTTACCAGTTTGCTGACCCTGTTCATGTCTAATCTCATCTACCTTCTCATCAAGACCAAGCCTAATTCCAATGTAGTCCCATTTGGCAGCCATTTTTGAAACAAATTCAAGAAGGTTGTACATTTTTACAGGAACGATCTTGTCAATGGATTCTGGAAGCCACACAACACACTCTGAAACATTGTGCCTTCTCCTAACTCTCGAGCCTAGATAGATTGGAATAATGGACAAACAGAAGGACCAGCTGACTCAAGCAACTTGGCATGCCTTTCTTCAACTTTGTGTGTATAGAAATTAAGCACTTGACTACCATCCTATAGCTAAAACCAGGGTCTACACTGAACCAATACAATACAATGTGATTTGACAATAACTATAGAATAATCTACATGTAGAGATATATGTACGAGCCACTCCTCTCACGTGTAGGTTTTGCTGGTGCCCCCAATCTAGCACTGTGATGGAACTCCACTCGGGTCACAGGCAGCTCGGCATTCTCTGTTGACTGGTAGTCACCTGTCCAATCACTTGAAGACAGCAGTGGAATAGATTCGTGTTCTGATGGTAGATCTGCAAGGTGTTAAAAGCAATAATTACAGTTAAAAAAACATAAAATCTTAAATGAGACATCCATGAAACTGTGCATCCCTTAAGTGGTCACAAAGTGGTTGTTACGGAAAGGTCCGCCTGTATGAGATGCTATGTACACATGCAATTCACACCTATTTCTCCCACTGACTCCACAAGACGGCCAGGCTCTTCTTGCTGTATACGAACCAGCTCTTCTTCTGCTCGTTTAGTTTCTATGGAATACACAGCCAAAGGCAACATAATCTGTGTACATTGAATATATTTTATGCCATTCGCAGCCAGGTGAGGTATGTGCACATGGTGGGAAATTTCAAAATGGCCACCGTATAAGTCAGTTACTAATAAACCCCTTTTCTGTTCTTTCTAAGTAAATAATATGGAGAAATAATGATGAAAGAAAGCTGTTTGAACACTTTAACCCCTTATTTTGCTAACTTCTATCTAACGTATCAAAGGGAAAAATTGGAACTGATTAATTTGATGTATATGATTTTAACTATATCCCAAAATGTGGTGTACTTAATGATTGTGTGAAGGTAAGCTATCTATGGTGAATCGTTCTTTGGAAGGTAGCTAACTTTTCCCTGTAGTGCCTTAAGAAATTCTGCTTTGTTACTAAGAGGTGCAGGTTTTTCTGGTCTTTCTGGAGAAATATTTTACAAGCACGTGCATATAAAGCAAGTAAGACAAGTTTCTTCGAGGTGCTTGTAAATTCTTGAAGCTCCAGTGGGTTGTTTTTATCACCACGCTTTGAGAAGAAATTTAGCTCTTACAAATAACTTTGGTGCGTACGTCAATTACATTATGCCAGAAATAAGGAATATGTGTGTATTTATCTCTCGGTTTGTACAACAGCTGTATCTTGTCCCCAATTCCAACAGCAATCCAACAGGCATGTAACTATTATTGCGGTTCAACGCAATTACATAGGCATAGGAACTGAGGAGTGTGTGGTCAGGGGGGCACTTGCCCCCCCCTGGCTCTCAAGTGGGGGGGGGGGGGGGGGGGGGGGCATTGCCCCCCTTTGGGGCATTGTCCCCCAAAGTTCAAATATATCTTCCACCAGAAATTAAGCTCTATTGTAAAATATGCTACAAAGAGGAAGTTCTAAACAATAAAATTGGCATTTTATCGCTATCTATCGAACGCCGCCATTTGCAAACATTGTGCACTCACGAGTTGGACGGTTTTGCCGTTGTTCGACGTAAGAAGCAAAAAACTTCAAAACAAGTAGCTAGCAGAGATTCCTGTACAGAACAAGTGATTCACAGGCTACATCTTGTACCTTTGAAGAAGTTCACCCATTCATCCACCCTTCCACTTTTATTTTTTATTCTTCATGCAGTTACCGGTGTGTTTGTCTACAACCATCCTCTATGCCCGTGCATGTATGTCCTTAGTGCCTTGCCCAGTACTTAGTGTTTTGGTCAAGTAGCAACTGTTGGACAGTGCACTCATAGATAGCACAAAGCTGTAAATAGGTCAGAAAAATGAGCTTCTTTCTACTTTACATGCATACTATAGCTATGCAACAATTATTTGCATTCTACGTCATGATGGTACACATAAAAGATTCATGGTACATGATGCTCATTGTTCTCCCCCCCCCCCCCCACACACACACACTTCAAAACATCTGCCTATGCCTATGAATTGGATAGTGCTGAAGAAAGGTCAGGCTATGACTTGTTGGGTTACGTACCCCCCTGCATGGTTTTGTAAGAACCCAAGAATACCTTTGAGATCACTTGCTGTAAGGTACAGATTACGGATAAGCATAGCAAATTAACAGTCCATTTGTAAATTAGAGCTAGTATTACCCACAATATCACCAGACTGTTCACTCAGTTTATAATCTGTATTGCATAACAATTGCAAGCGATTTTAAGGGCATTTGCTCCTGCAAACCATGCAAAGGATACCTATAACCCAATAATTCACAATGAATACACGAAACACCTAACCATTGTTCAGCGCTAGCATTGGTTTAGGTCCATTTTTAACAATTAAAGAGCATTCACCAACGTGTCACAACTGGTCATTCATTGGTGATGCAATTTGCACATGATTTAGCTCGCAAAGGCGTTGCAATGTAATCAAATTCCTTACCGTCACAGTAAGACCCCTCTAAAGCTCCATGTGCACACAACCCACCTGCGTTTTCTGGTGCAAGCACACTAACATACGTATATATATATATATATATATATATATGTATAGTGCTGTGCAATATACCGAATAAATAGTAATACCACAATATTTGTACAAAATTCAGGTACCGGCCAACTTTTTCCTGTACTGTGATATCATGTGATACCGTGATTTCTCTAAGGTTAGGCCAGTATTAGAAGGAGTAAATATAACATGATAATTTTAAAGGATATGAAATATTATCTTTGATGATGTTTTCAAAATCTGTTGCAACTATTGAGTGTCGAAGCACTGACTATGGGTGCAAAGGAGCATATCTGGCCATTTGTGAACGATTTTAATCTGTGTGATAAGCTTAAGGATTCATTTGGATATTGTCTACAGTTTCAGCACTCAGTATAACGTGATCATAGTAATACCGTGATAGAATGAGGGGATACATAGTGAAACTGATAATTTGTGATACCGCCCAGCTATATATATATATAGATATATGTGTGTGTTTCTTAGGGTTATTACTTTTCCTTGTATGTTGTAACTAAGTTGCTTATACATTGTTATTTATTAATATATATTATACATATTATATATATATATATTATATATATATATATATATATATATATATATATATATATATATATATATATATATATATATATATATATATATATATATATATATATATATATATATATATATATGTATGTATTTCTTAGGGTTAATACTTTTCCTTCAGTGTATGTTGTAACTTATATTGTTATATATATATATATATATATATATATATATATATATATATATATATAATATCAAGTAGCTTGGATATGTACACAATTAAGTGGAATGTTCTCACTTTTCTTTTGTTTGCTGTATAATATTCCAATCACCACGAGTATCCCAACAACGCCTATCAAAATCACAACCAACAATCCCACTGGAATGAAGATTTCCATTGCTTCCTTGCTTGTGAGCGGTTGACGTTCAGAAAAATGGAACGTTCCTAACTCCATCGGATCAGACAGCTCCTCAATCACTTGTGAGGAGTAAAGCCTGTTGTTCAATACACGCTTGGCAATACATGCATAATATATGTTCTTCTTAGGGTTCATGAAGGTGTATTCACAAGAATTCGATCTCATGCCAAGGTAGTTAGTTTTAACAGTGTACTTTGATTTAATGCCTCCATCTACGTCTGAGTGACCACATTCCAACATGTCGATTGCCGAACAAGCTGAATAGACACCATCATCAGGGTTATCCACACTCATTAGTGAGTACACTATTTCAACGTCTGGGTTCTCATGGTAGGCAGCACAGTACACCACTGCCTTGCCATCTTCAATGTAGACTGTACCGTGACTCTGTACCTCATGCGGCCTCAGAAACCAGCTGTAGGTCCCACCTCTGTCATTCATTCCTACAGGACACACATGACAAAATGCATGGTTTAATTGTCATAACAGTGGAATGTAGCTCGTAACACATGTAAATCACAATGCACACATGCAGTGATTTGCTTACTTGGGAACTGAATCTCAGCATAGACTAGTATAGAGCCGCAATCATTTGACACATTGACCATATACTGCTGCCAAGTATCCCCTTCCTTGCATTGCTGATATAGCGTTGGTAGAACACAAAGGTGACTGGTGGGCTGTGACAAAGGTAAAGAATATGTGATTGTAACACTCATCTTTCAAAGTCAAGGCCGCCGGAGTCAGTACGGCAGCTACAGCCACAGCCATACCACTTTTTTGTCCAAACATATCATATTATGAAAGAAAAATATTTTGTTTTATTTCATAAAATCCAGCTTTAGACCTCTGAAACTGCCAAACAATCATCATAACGCTATTCCACCATATTCCATTCTCATGTCACTACAAGCATCATTATACTACTACATACCAGTCTACTGAGATAGTCCAAAAACCCCTTTAAAAGCTTTATTTAGCTGTAAAAGGCAGATTTCTATGGGATACAGCATCTTTTTTACTCTCTCCAGACAAATGGCAATTAATTTCACTTAGAAGCATCAACTAACTTTACCTAAACACTCCCAATGCAAATACCAATCACTAATATTTAAAAGCAATGGCATTATACCACTTTCAAAATGCTTCCGATGACTCTGAGTGTACTGTTTGGTACATGTAGGTACATATAGCTACAGGGTTCCTTTTATGGGGGCAAAGGGGGCATTTCACAGTGATTCATGTACGCATTCAGGAACCCGCAGCTGGTGAGTGGTCTAAATAGCCTCATACCACCTTCGGAACCCTTGAACATCAAGTTTGCATGCCCCCAGACCCCCCTCCCCCTAGTTGAAGATATCCAGGAAACCGAATAGGTATCTGCCCCCTTCATTATGCCTCCCCCCCCTTCAATCATCCTGAAAGGAGTCCCGCATGTATAGCAGACTGATGTGTATTATGCACATGCACTGCAAATGTGAGCAGTCATATACTGCAATATAGGTTAGCTTTACAGTTCCTATAGAGCCCATTGTACAGTTTCAGTAGGCAAGATTTGGATTAAAATATGTGTGTGCATAAAGTTGAACCTCTGTAATCAAAAATTCTCACTATGCAATCTGACCATCTTATGAGGTTCAGTCTCTATGCTACAAGTTACTCCATAATCTGACAACCTCCATAATCTGACAACCTCTATAATCTGACAAGATTTTGTTTCCCCATGCAATGAGCGTTGTATTACAATACAGTAAAACCTGTCTTAAAGACCACTCGCATGTACAGATTGCCTGTCTATATAGGTTGTTATATAGACAGGCTTTACTGTATAGTGATTCCACGTAAGGAATATACTAATCTTATGTAAGGGAGGCCATGTGACCAGTAAATGACTAGCATTACGCACTAGTTAGAAATACTATAGTCTAACCAGCTAGACCATCTCTGCAGGTGCCCCATCATGGGTAAAAAGAGGTAGGACGGTCTACAGCACGGATAGCGATTAATTCACACCAGAAGAGACAGATGGAGAAAGTATTGAAATAATTATAAAGTTTCTTGTCAAGTTTGCACAAATTAGCAGCAAAGTATCAGAAAACATGTACAAGCTTATTTAACCATGGGAAGCCTACCATGACAGCAATGCTGCTTTTGAAAGTCTTATTAATACATATAAGACATTACCTGTGATGTTTTGAGGGACACACTAACTATCTGTGAGCCTGTCATCATCATCTCATGAGTATCAGCAAGCTAGACCTCGAAGGATACTATATATATATATATAGTGATGCCAGGTCGGCCCCACATGGTAGCCCAATACACAGTGGTTTCTTCAGTGATTGCATGTGGTGGTGCATAGGTGATCGCAAATCAAATTCAATCCCCATAAAACCCACCATGAGAAAAGGACTTCTCAAAACAATTGAGCTAAGCGCCAGACCTAAATGTACAGTAAAACACAGCCATGGCCCTTTTCAATAAGTATACTTGTCAATATTGTGTTCTGACAAAGACAAAATATTATGCATATATAACAGAAAGCACTTCAGCAGTGCCGCTATGGTGAATACTTGAATTGCTCAGGCTCGCTAGAGCTAGTCATCTTGAAGGATACATAGTCTACTATAAAGTATACGTTTGATCACTGCATTGCATGTACATTTCACCACGAGCAGTGGTTGGTTCATTAGAAATCCACAACTGTCTTTGTGGGTTGCGTGCCTCCCAATATCAAAACGTCACCCTCTGTGAACTAATCGCTACCTGTGCTAGACTGCCTCTGTCTCTTTCGGCCCGTAGGGTATCTGTGGGGATGGTCTAGCTGAATAGACTCTAGAATGATATGGAAGGACAGGTGGGCAGCTGAAGTGCTATTCAGATGTTGCCATGGTAACTTTAAAAACATTGAAAGTAAAAGTGATGGTATTCATAGCCTTAAAGTTGCCCATGCATACTTGCCACACACAGAGAAGCCTCCAACACACACAGGTATATAGACCTCAATACATACACAAGGACCACAAAGTATATCACATGACCAAACATGAACAGATGCACAGTGTACTAATTGCTTGGCATGACGAATTCCAGACTCTGAAAATTACAGCGACTCTGCAAATGTTGATTCATATAAGGAGCCCTGTGTCAGGGATCACTTCAATTACAATACAAAGTACACATAAAACACACAATATTAATATGATGACACCTAGTTTTGCCTCCTTGCACCTGGCCTAGCTGCTACAGTATCACATACATGGGTTCAGTATGTCAAGTATTATTATAGTTACTGTAATACAATTCTTGCTATCGAATCTGGCTGACATTGGATGACAGACACAACCAGCATGATGCATGTACATATCAATCTTAAAATTCATATCGAGTTACAGGGTTCTATCTAGGAATAAAATTTTGGGGGGGAAGCTTGAGTATTACAGTGAATGACTGCGCACAAGATATGCATATAGATTTGATGCATGTATTTTATGTATATAGCAGGGTGATGAGGGGGGGGGGGGGGGGGGTACTTACAAATTATAGCAGGGGGGCAGGTACATGTATTATGTGGTATCCTAGACATCTATAAAACACATGCAGTGCTGTGATAATAAGAGGTGCATGCAGATATGTATATATATGGAGTGCAGGGGTATATATATATATATATACGTATGAAAGTAGGGGGGTCTGGGGGCATGCCTCCCCCCCCCCCCCCCCCAGGGAAAATTCGAGTTTTTACGTGAGCTAATGTTGCATTTGAGGCCATTTTAGACCATTCAAGGCTGATTTTCACACTCAAATAGGGCCTTCTCTATAGTAATACAATGAGTGCCTGTGTGTATACGTACATTTGCACACATGTGTGTATGTGCGTCCATGCATGCATGCGTGTGTGTGTGTGTGTGTGTGTGTGTGTGTGTGTGTGTGTGTGTGTGTGTGCGTGTGTATGTGTGTGTGTGTGTGTATGCGTGTGTGTGTGTGTGTTTGTGCACGACTGGATATATTATAGAATGCAGGAGTATAAGTACTTATCTAGAGGGGTCTTGGGGCATGCCCCTAGGGAAAATTTGAGTTTTTTGGTTATACAAGGTTGTATTTGAGGCCATTTTAGATCATTCAAGGTAAATTTTGACACTCAAGTAGGGCCTATTCCATAGTATTTTGGATTGCAGTTGGAATTTTTTTGGGGTGGAAGCTGGGGAGTTTGGGGTGGAAGCTTCCCCCCCGCCCCCCCCCACTGGATAGAACCCTGAGTTATATAGTAAACACATCTTATAAAGACTACATATACAAAGGATAAGGAACTGTCCATAGTGATCGTGCAGGCTGGCCCTGTCACAATTCATTGACACTAAACTATGTAGTCACCTGTCCACAGAGAACACAAATACTTGTCCCTTGCATGAGTGGCCTTTATTAACAGTTTCACTGCAGCATGCATGAATGTGTTATGGACGATATAACAGTTACCGTATATAGAAGTACAAGCAAACTCTACTTTGGGACTGTAGTGATAGGGTGAACTGGATGAAACATGGCCCAACACAACACAACATCCTTGAATGGTATTCATAGGGGTCTATCAGGGTATTATTATACAGCCCAGACTAGATTTCATTAGCATTCCTGGCTGTATACACAAAGGGGAGAGTGTATTTTCAATAATATCCCCATGCACACAATGTATGGCTTATTATTAGGGGTATGTTTGAGTATAAATCATGCTTAGTCATACATGGCATGATGTGCAAGTCATAGTAACATGTTTTCTACGTATTTGCCCACGTGTGTGTGTGTGTGTGTGTGTATGTGTTGTCCAGTTGGCTTGAGTGGCTGGTTAGTAGTCTCTTGAAACCCTGTGCATTGCTCACTTACAACGTACAGAACACATGCAAAAATGCTCACCTTTAAGTTGGATTGCACATCAGAAAAGCACTTTCGATCCTTAAATGAATCAGAATCTATCAGGAGGTACTCCTCTCCGGGAGATCTAGATCTCCTGTACCAAGTGTAAACCAGTGGAGAATCCCCAGTACAGCTTGCATCAATGCACACACGTCCTTTCTTCTTTGTCGTCAGTGTGGGAATCACAGTATTCAGTTGAAAGATATTGGAGCCATTATAAGAATAGTCGCTCACATTTAACTGAGGACATCCTACACAATATCAGCATATAATTTTAATGGTATTTTATACTAAACATGCAAAAAAGGCAAAACATGGATGTCCACGAATATATAAATGTGAAAATCGCTAAAAGCCAATGCCTGCAAAAGTTTCATCCGATGAAAATTAAAGCGTATATGGTATAACGCATGGGATAACGTGCAGGTTTGCTGAAAATAATGAAAATATTGCAGTCATGCATACATACCTGGAATGGGGTTAACTTGCAAATTAATGAATGTATTACTGTTATTTCCGTTGTAGGTACAGTGGCACTTGTAGCAGCTGTTGAGATCAACCGTAACTTTGTCTTCGCTGATGTTTACTACTCCTTTTCCATTGTATTCAGGTATTGGAGTGTATTTCCCTGACTTGTGGTCCAGTTTGAACCACACAGTTGAGTTGATCCCAGGGGGACAAGATCCACATACTAGTTCCAACGCAGTGTGGGAGGGAGGCTTGCAGGGAGTGACTGCTTCACAAGCTTTTCCTATGAGAATAAACACAGAAATATGCCATGCAAAAGTTGACAGAGGCCACATGCCATGTCACAGTGCAATGAATATTCTAAGGATGCATGCATGGAGCACCAAGAAATACAATAAGCGATAAATAATGCACATTGTCAAAATCTAAATAGAATAATTATAATTATTCCTACGTATGTATACGTACAATATCATAATACTGTCATTGCAAATTTTCACACACACAATGGGTATACATGGCTCAGAATTCTGGTATGTTTTTGTACGATACACGAAGGAGGGAAGAACAAGGAGCATAATATACTTAATATATAATGATACTATTGCCCATGGAAGAGTACTATATATGTGCTATGTATCCAGGCTACTTTCTATACCCAAGTTTGATGGGGCATATGCAACCATGGTCATTAACGGCTATTCTAACGGCCAAACGAGTTTGTTAACATTGTCAAACAAGACCAAACAGTTAACGTTCAAATCTAACCTTCATTTTTCGGAGGGTAAGACGTACACTTCTTAACTACACCGCTGGCGTTGTCTGCTGTGAGCAGTACGGAGAGAAAAATACTTGATATCGCCCGATTCCACTGCCCGAGCATGTCCCTCTTTGAAGACGCTCAGAAACCGTACATGCACGCAGACTCGGTAGCGTAGTAAGTCATCTCCTGGGAACAAGTTAACGTCATGATCAAGCCATATCGCGACGTGCGGTCAATCTCAAATTCCCCTTCAATAGCCCCTTCACGCTTACACATGTGTTACGTCATAACGGAAGCTGTACATGTTCTGTGCATCCCTCTGTGCACAGGTCACACACAGTTGCAATTGGTAGAAAACATAAGGTTTAACCTGCAGGCTATACAGAAATAGAAATAGCATAAAGTCTGTGATAGCTCTACGAATACGATGCATTGAATCTATTAAGGAATCATTCTGAGAGGTACAGGCATGTACTGTATGTACAGGCCGGAATACTGTCAAAATTTTATGTTAATAATTAATTGTAGAGTGAAACAATGTCACTTGACTGGAGCACATCAATAGCAACTTCATGAACATGCAGTATCATTAGGTACGTAGTTTAGCCTTTGTTGATGCATAGTACATATGCTGCAGGTAGGCTTTTACTCAGCAGAGACCACTAAGACCTCAGTCTCATGTGTTGAATTAGTGACTGGAATGACCAACAGAATCTTTATGGACATCAAGATCAATGACATCTCTAGCACTGCAAGTAGCTTGCAGCCATAGAGGATGCCCTTGGTGAGAACAAATTGAAAATTTAAGACCCCTACGGGTTCAAACAGTGGCAATTGAAGTCACATAATATCCTCTGCAATAGGCATGAGCCAATTATGTGCACATAATTTCATGAATAATAGGTACCTCTGTGAATCAGAAATAATTTGCAAATACAGTGCAGTCCACTTAAGTAGAACTTGCTTAACTGGAAGTTCTGGATAAGTTGAATGGTTTGTTTGTCCCTACTCATTGACAATTAAAACTAATATAAACTAACTCTGGTAAGTAGAAGTTCTGATAAGTGGAATTAATTTTTCTGCCCCTAGTGATTCGACTTATCCAGACTCCACTGTAATAGGGAACATATTCTAAAATTTGTAACACAAAATGGCCAATCATCTCAAAATGGAACGTGTTCCCTACCCCTCTAAACGGCTGTTTCATTTCCAGTAGAAAGTATCCCCTTAAGAATGCGATTGAAGACCACATCATTCATGCAATAGCGAGTATAAATAATGTGGAGTCTTCTGTCTAAGTTGTCACAAACATGATTCTTTAGGAATGGGAAACTTTAGCAACAAAGTTACATGCAGTACATAAAACAGCATCTAAGGAAGGCATTGCAGCTGAATAATAGCAGGGCCGTAGGAGCCACCAGGGCCAGTAGGGCCATGGCCCTACTGTTTTTTTTGGCCAACCCCAAGCCCCAGAACTTTGAAATAAAGGGAATATTGGTGAAAAACTGGCAGATATGGCAAAATGCTCAATTTACCTTAGGTTACTTTACCTATGTTTATAGAAAATATAATGATTTTTGCATGATAGTGCTACCTGTATATTATATGAATGAATTACACCTTACCATAAATAGACTCTAAAGATAGGGTCTATTTAAGGTAAGATTTAGTGGCCGCCATTTTGTTTTATACGCAAAATGCACATATAACTCACCTGCGTTTAAGATAGAATTTCATGTCGGACTCCTTAAAATACAATATTTATACTCCTGCAAATACTGGTCCAACCTTGCCAACCCAATTAAATGTGCAATCGCGCATGATCTGATCACACCATTATGGCACAATTGTATGACTACCAGCAATGTCATATACATCATGTACATGCAAGAAAGGATGCGCTCACGTATGTGCGGCCTGATGTAGTTGATCTCGGAACCAGACCCTACATTATATTGATATATCCCTCGCAGCATGCATGACGTCACATCACAAGCTGTATAGAAGAGGATCTGGTTTGGAAAATAGCTAGGGCTGATGTGTCACGAATATAGTCGCTGTTAGCACATTCTGGTTTCTGGTTTTCTTCATGATCAGAATCTACTCTAGTTACGTACACTGATAACATTTCTATGGACACATATTTATACCTATGTATGGTATTATAACAAGTAAACTTGAATAACTATTCCAAATAGGAGTACATCGGGTGCATTCTCCAAAGTGCACCGGCATTATGTTTTGACATCCAGAGAAAGGCTACACACACGCACGCACGCACACACACACACACACACACACACACACACACACACACACACACACACACACACACACACACATAATGCCCATGTGCACACATGCCCCACCATCACAATTATTGTGCAATGCATTACCCCTATTTGAACCTGCATGGATCTATAATTATTACATCTCCTATTTGCAAGAGCCTGCATGCATGCACATCAGAACGATTGGTTCATGTACATATAAGCAAGTACTAAATGTATTATCTTCATTCAGTAACAACAACATTTCGTGTACAAAACAACTGTTACATATTAAAAATAAACTTTAAAGTTCTTAAGGGGGAACATTTTCTATTGTACCCATTATCATGAATTGGTACCATACAACACAGGATAGTCTACATAATATATAAGTATGATAATAATTAACATATCAATCTTACATAATACACAGTTACTGCATGCCTCTTTGTGGGGTCTAGTGAGAGGGTGGCCTTCTGTCAAGTTGGTCTGGATTGCCGTTGCATGCTGAGATGCTCGGACACCTACAATTGAGCAATAGTTAACTTTTATAATAAAAGATAAATTAATAATTAGATGAGATTAGTAAAGGTTGCTTGATAATGTAGAAGTTTGAAACAATATTGGTAAATATCTTCAAATATAGTAGAACCTGTATAATCCGGTACTCATTGGGGAAAGATAAACGATGCTAGATTAGTAGGTTGCTGGATTATAGAGGTCAGTTAATATGGTCAGAATTACTGGTTGGTGCCACAGAATCTTGGCCGATTTAGGCGAATGCTGGTTTATAGAGGTGCATGCCAGATTATAGGCAGGTTCCACTGTATTTATGTACTTACAACAGTGTATAATGAGATTATAATGTCTTCATCTAATGCAAATGTGGGGGCTAGCTAGTATTAAATTAACTGAGGTGGGGAGTGGTTTCTAGGGACATTGTACTACGCAGGTAAGTTATGTCCGATTCTAGCCAAAACATGGGCGTTTTGTGGTTTTCACAGTATGAATTTCATTACCACTGAATTGCGTGGGTTGGTCATGTGCCAGTAACGTGAACCAGCTTAGGAAAAGCCTCGACAAGAAAGTAGAAGCTCCAGACCCTACCCAACTTTACACAGCACGTTCTATTCTCGAAATTCTAAGCATTAGTTTTTGGATGTTAACGCTTTCTTCGGCAGGTTGGATAGAATGTACGCCGATTTTAAGTACAACTGGATATTGGAAGGGAAGATTCGACGTCAAGGAAAGTTGACAATCTTTTTCCAACTTCTTCGATCGTTTAGAACCACGGAGCTACGTAAGATCGTATGGTTGAATTGGCCTTGAGAGAAGTTTTTTTCGGGGCAAATTTCTTTGTGAAAGGCTGAGATCCAAATGGCGGTCCATGACTACAAAAATGTAAGGAGGATTTCTAAAAGGTAAAGCTATATTTTGCGTATACTTTTGATTGATTGTTTCGTTCGAGATATGCCGCACTATTTCTTGTCTTGTTCTGGCTGGAAAGCCACAAAAGGCTGCACATAACAGCCAAGGAGTATAGAATTAAAAAGTATACGCGGTGAAAATGTAAATATTGATCCTACGTTCATTTCAAACCCACTTTATAAGGTTTAAAAGCCATCATCCAGATCTCCGCCTTTTGCACTAAAACGTTTTTTCACCACGCGAGCACATACAACTCTAGCCATAGACCTCAGTCTATGCCCTAGCTAGAATTGCATGTGATGTCACGTGACTTTACCAAAGGAAGATGACTTTCACCACAAGAAAACTTCATCGAAAAACGCGGTGGTAGAAATCTCCGATTTTCAGCATGAAACTTTGAGGTATTGTTCCCAAAGGGTCAAACCCCTAGAATCCGAATCAGGGTCTTTGTACGTTGTTTCGTTTGCTTTATGTCCAACGGATTATAACTGGTCACCCTAGAATTTTGCACAAATCGTTGGACATAACGATTTAAGAAGTTCGATATCTGTGTGTTCTTTTGAGCCCAGTTTTGTGTCCAAAAGCCTAAGTTTCTACCACCGCGTTTTTGCATTTTTATGTTTTCTTATACAGTTAGAAAAACTCGTCACACGAAGTTTCGTGTCTCTCCACAAGAATCTAAAACACTCAGATCCAAAGTAGATATGCTTAAGAAATAATGCAAAGCGTTTTCTTGGCATCACTACTCGTGCACATGCAAAACAGACCGATTGATTTCACTACTTCAATAACGGCGGCCATTTTTGTTTATGTCCAAATCGGACATAACATACCTGCGTATCTAACCTTAGGAGATACCATGCATGGATGCACGGAATGGTAATTGGGAAGGAACTGCATGATCCCTAGAACAGACAGAGTGTGTTTATCCTTGGTGGTTCAGATCCAAAGGGACCCACCCTCAGGCTCACTTGACCGGCATGTGGATTTGACCTTTCAGACTTTGACCTACATGATCATTGCCCTTTGCACTGAGCTAATGGCTTGGGTAGGTAATTTCCCTAGTGTTACTATGGCCTGATTTAGGGATATGTACTGTCCCAGTGTATTTGTAAGGTCAGAACTGGGGGCAGGCCCAAGGGAGCCCAGCCCACTCTCAGAGTGGGGGACAAAGTCTGTCTTGTGCGGCACTTCTCCTCCTTGCCAGAGTGGATTCACATGTATGGGTAACTGTGCATGCTCAGTTACAACGTCACACAATGGATTTTGCAGGCCTCAGGTTTTTGCTATAGTTATAAGCTATCATATTATATTGTCACGATCGAGTTATCGCTTACAACATTAATTAACCTCATTCAAGCTGAGCTTAAATTACATTTCATTATGTACAACATTTACCTTTTCTATTAGGAATTGCCTGATGTTCGTCAGAAGCGGAAGAAGCTCCTCCTCGGACTCGAGAATCTCTTGTATAGTCAGCCATGACAGTTCGTCTCCATATAGCACAGCCCATTCCTCCAATACCATGGTCATCTTTACAACATCCGAATAGGGTTTTTCCCTCAACTCTGTAACTTTCTCCTCAAGTTTCAACAGTACTCCAATCCTTTCCTAGTGTGAGGAGAATGGATGGACAAGATGCATCAGGTTCTGCTCATCCACACGCACTACTTGGTCTATCTCTTCAGGTATCACAGGAACTACAGAAGTTTGCATGTACAATAGGTGTTGACATGCAGTACAGCTGAGGATCACACTTTGTGGTGGTACGTATGCGAGTGAATCAGGTGAAACACTAGCTACAACATCCCGGAAGAATTGTATACCATTCAACAGTACATTCTTTGGAGAGTAATATTTTTAAATTTGTGAACTTTGCAAATACCCAACATTTGTCAAAGAATTATTTGCAAAATTTGTGAATAGGAGCCACTCGTTAAAGGACCATGGAAATTTTACACTATACAGTTTGTACATATTGAACATTGCACAAGGACTAAAGGCATATCAGCAGATATACATATGTATCTATGTATGTACATACGTACATGTGGACATACAATGCCTGAGAAATGTGCATTTGTGGGTATGTAATATCACCAACTCGTCAAAACAAGTGTGTACAGTTTGAATAGAAAGTTAATCAATACTTACACACGCAATGGAGCTCAATTGAACACACCTGGCCACATCTTCAATAAAGCATGCACATAATATATTATGGAAACACTATGCAATGGTCAGAGTTATCCCACCTATAATGCTATTAGTAAATTTCATAAGTATGTGTACTTACGTATGTACATAACATATTGCGTACCTTGTTTATAGAGAAATTGCTTGATTTCTGCAGCCACTGATCTTAAGCCTACTGCTTGGCTTTCAAGCACATCAATGAGATTAGCCCAAGACACTCCTTGTCCCATTCGCAGCCAGTGTTCAAGAGTAAAGGTCAATTTGCTAGTTGGGTGACCCTGTTCATGTCTAATCTCCTCTACTTTCTCTTCAAGACCAAGCTTAATTCCAATGTACTCCCATTTGGCAGCCATTTTTGAAACAAAATCAAGAAGATTGCGTAATTTTACAGGAACGATCTTGTCAATGGATTCTGGAAGCCACACAACACACTCGGAAACATTGCGCCTTCTCCTAATGTTTGAGCCTAGATAGATTGGAATAATGAAGAACTATATAGAAGGACCAACTTTGGCACATCCTTAATTGCAATGATCATGACCTTGTGCCTAGAGACTAAACACTTGGCAACAATCCTAAAACCAGGGTCTACACTGAACCTACATATTATATATATGTATATATTATTATGGAGTACAGTAGTACTCCATAATGTAGGATTGACATGGAAAAACATGGCCACCATACATTAGCGAAAATTTGTTTTTGCTAAAAAACAAATGGTAGGGTGACTCCATAGTTTTCAAAAGTAGATTTTGGTGCATTTTGACACACCAGCTACAGGGAAAAGTAGTTTTAAAGCTTCGTAAAGCTATCTCTTTAAAGAAATGCAAAGTACACTCGCTGAGGTATGGGTCCGCAACACCATAGCATATTAAGATTCTTCTTCTTCATCTCATCGTTCTTTCAAACTGAGCTACAGGTCACCACGAAGGGTCCAGAGGTCTCATCTTTTGCCAGTGAGCTCCGGTTGTTAGCGTGAAGTGCCTTTTGTAGGTTTTAAAGCCACACCTACACTTCTAAAGCGAGAAAAATTTTAATAGGCAAATCCCACACATTCGCCGGATCAGCCATTTTTGGATTATCAAAATGGCTACACGAGACTAGGCGTACATGTATGTACACAAGGCAAAGCGTTCTATGGTTTGATGATCGTCACGACTTCAGCGCTCTTTAATTTGAGCCTTTGTTTCTACATGGGTACATTGATTTTAGTCAGGTAGCTGCATACTTTTAGCTTCTTATCTTACAAGACTTGAATATGTTCCTTCTTAACTGCAGTGGAAATCTTTAACAGACTCTATTCGAACAACTGTTTTAGAAAGGAAAAATAGCACGAACAAGAGTGTATAAAAACCATTTAAAAATGGTTAAAGGATTTAGGATTGGCACAGGATCGTGCAAAAAGGCCTTATCAAAAAGGATTCTCCAAAAACACTTGGAACAAGGGTGAGTTGCAAAACAGGTACAGGGCTAGATGGGCAAAGGGCAAGACGGGCATAGGGCTAGACGAGCATAGGGCTACACATACATGAGGCTAGATGGGTATAGGACTAGACAGAGTTTAGTTGAACTGAGTGTACACTGTGCAAATTCCTACATCCCGCAGCATATACGTATAATGTGCTGCACATTATAAGTATATGCTGCACTGCTTAAACATAAATATTACCATCCCAAATTTTCGGGGGGGGGGGGGGGGGATAAATTTCCAAGGGGGGAGGGGGGCATTTGCCCCCCCCCTCCCCCTTGGAAATTTGCCCTGACTCTCCTAAAAGAAACCCTGTATATATATATATATATATATATATATATATATATGTATACAGGGTGATTTCGCAATAACAGGCCTGGAGGAAGCTATACAAAAGTGGTGGGGTATCTCAACCCAGCCTATGGGTACAGTATCCCATTAACAATAGCAACCTGACAAGCTCCAATTGACCATGTATTTTTTGAAGTTTGGTAAGAAAAGTGACCAGCCCTAGTGGTTCCTCTGGCTCTCAATAACCGGTATGCATGACTGTAGAATCTACATGCAGACATACGTATGTACATAGTAAGAGTCACTCCACTCACGTGTCGGTTTTGCTGGTGCACCCAATCTAGCACTGTGATAAAATTCAACTTGGATCACAGGCAGCTCAGCACTCTCTGTTGACTGGTAGTTATCACCTGTCCACTCAGTTGAAGACAGCAGTGGAATAAATTCGGATTGATCTACACAGTTAAAGGAAGAACATGATTACAACATATAATCTTAAATGGGACATCCTTGGTACTGGCTGCAGTGACCAAAAGAGGTTTGTTACAGAGGTCCAACTCAATGAGATAAATACAGTGGAACCCCTCTATTCCCTACACCGTGGGACCATGCAGAAGAGGCATCCTGATTATTACAAGGTGTCCCTATTTCATGGGTTGAAAATGTACTATAACGAAGAATGCACACAGAATCATTTGCTTCCAGTGATGTGTGTTCACATGCATAAGAGGGGTGCTTGCAATTCATTGTCATGATCATGTAGGGGTCTGGGTCGGAGAGGTTCCACCGTACGTGTGATTCCCACCTGTGTCTCCTACTGCCTCATCAGGATCGCCACGTACTGCTTGCTGTTCACGATCATGTATACGAACCAGCTCTTCTTCTGCTAGTTTAGTTTCTATGGAATGCACATCAGAATACAGTATAATCTGTGCACATACTTTGAATGGATTATATACAGTACTTTATGTATGTATGCATGCATAGTTATATGTATAATATATTACAAACATATAATAATGTACATGCTATATAGTACAAATAGGCTTTACTCAGACACATACAATCCATATAAGTAGCTAGGATACGTACACAACTAATAAAACATGCACTCTCTCACTTTTCTTTTGTTTTTTGTATAATATTCCAATCACCATGAGTATCCCTACAACGCCTATCAAAATCCCAACCAACACTCCCACTGGAATGAAGATCTCCATCACTTCCTTGCTTGTGAGCAGTTGACGTTCAGAAAAATGGAATGTTCCTAACTCCATTGGGTCAGACAGCTCCGCCACACTCACTTGTGAGGAGGAAAGCCTGTTGTTCATTACACGCTTGGCAAGACATGCATACGTATGCTTATTAGGGTTCAGGAAGGAATACTCGCAAGAGTTTGTTCTCATCTGAAGGTGGTTGGTCTTAATAGTGTACCTGGAAGTAATGTCTCCGTTTACACTGCTCTCGCCGCATTCCAGCCCAGTCCTTGCTGGACAAGCTGAATAGGCACCCTCATCAGGATTGTCCACCCTCACTAGTGAGTACACTATTTCAACGTCTGGGTTCTCATGGTAGGCAGCACAGTACACCACTGCCTTGCCATCTTCAATGTAGACTGTACCATGACTCTGTACCTCATGCGGCCTCAGAAACCAGCTGTAGGTCCCACCTCTGTCATTCATTCCTACAGTACACATATCACAGAATGAATGTTAAATAATGTGGTAATATGGATGGTAGCCCTAAACAAATCACAATGCACACATGCGGTGATTTGCTTACTTGGGAACTGAATATCAGCATAGACTAGTACGTAGCCGAGATGGTTTGACACATTGACCATATACTGCTGCCAAGTATCCCCTTCCTTGCATTGCTGATATTGCGTTGGTAGAACACACAGGTGGCTATCCGGCTGCACATGACAGAGGTAAAGGATATCATAAGTCATGAAAAGATTACATAATATGTAATAGATTGCAACTATTAGTAATTGGTTCTATTCTGAATCATAATATATATTGTACTTAGTACTTAAAGCATTGCAAATTGTGTCATGAAAACATTGTATAAAGGAATTTCAACCCACATTAGCTTTTTTACTCGTAACCTTTTCATAATTTTTGACATGTGATTGTACGTAATGATCATCTCTCAAGTGTACTGTTTGGTAGTGAGACTATATTATAGTGAACTAATACATGTAAGCACATATCAGGGTCCTTTTATGGGGGCAAGGGGCATTTCACAGTGATTCGTGTATGTGTTCAGGAACCTGGTGCGTGGTCTGAAATATAGCCTCATAACACCTTCTGAACGGCTTAATGTTTTCACTGGTGCAACATGCCCCCAGACCCCACCTAGTAAAACACATCTAGGAAACAACATATGCATCTGCCCCCTTTTCATTATGGCTGCGTCCCCCTCCTCGATCAGTCATTATCCCTGATAGGACTCTTGCATGTATAGTACCTACTACAGATGTGAGCAGTCATATATTGCAATAGGTTAGCTCTACAGTTCCTATAGACCCCATTGTATTATATTATATTACAGTATATATAATATACATTATACATAACATGCAAATGTGCGTGCGTACAGCTGCAGTAGGCAAGAAGTAGATTATGCGTGTGTATATAAATTTTATGACTTTTTATTCCTGGCAACAGAAATTTTTGGGAATAAACAATGTAAATTTTTCAGAACGTAGGGTCAAAATGAAGCTCACTTGTGAAAATTTGAACATGTTATTAATTCACTGTGAAAAATCCCCAATGTAATGCAATAATAGTACAAACAAACATTGAACCTCTGTATTCCGACACTCTCTCTAATCCAACCATCTCATGAGGATCAGTCACCATATTAAAGTAGGCTAAGAGTCACTCCGTTATGTGACAACCTCTGTAATCTGACAGAATTTTGCTTCCCAGGCCACAAGCGTCATATTACAGTGATTCCACTTTACTGCATATGCTAGTGAGGTCATGTGACCAGTAAGTAACAAGCAATAGGCACTAGCTATAATGAAACAGTCTAACAGGCTAGACCGTCCCCACAGGTGCCCTATGGGCAGAAAGAGGCAGAGACGGTCTAGCACAGATAGCGATTAGCTCACACCAGAACAGACAGAATGCGGAATTTGCAGGATTTCTTTAGCATCATCAGCATCTAAATACACATACAGGCTTTTTAACCTTGGCAGATCTACCATGGCAGCAGTGCTGCATGCTTTGAAAGTCTTACACCAAGACATTACCTGCGATATCGATGTGCTGAGGGACAGTCACACTAACCAACAGTAAGTCTATCATCATCATCTAATGAGTATCAGCAGAAGGGTACCAGAGATGTCAGGTCCCACATGATTGTCCAACACACAGCAGTTTCTTCAGTGACTGCACGTGGTGGTAAGTGATTGCTAATCCCCAAGGGAGCTACCATGAGAAAAGGACTAACCCTAGTCTTATCTCCTTGGGCTAAAAGAAAGAAGGACTCCTTCGTCCAAATCAAAATGTAGCGTGAAGCACAGCCACGGCCCTATTTAAGTGTGCTTGTCGATTGTGTTCTGACCAAGTATAACAGCAAGTGCTTCAGCAATGCCGCTATGGTGAATACTTAAGTTATTCCTCAGCCTCATGCACTAGAGCTGCATGGTCAACTTGAAGGATATATATGTAGTCTACTATAAACTGTACGTTCAATC
>CAUJGJ010000083.1:3671600-3686600 GCA_963170055.1 Halisarca cf. caerulea
GGAATTGGCTTAACTTGTAAATTAATTAAAGCATTGATGTTATTTCCCTTGTAAATACAGTGGCACTCGTAGCAGCCGTTTAGATCTACCGTTACTTTGTCTTCACTGATGTTTACGGTTCCGTTTCCATTGTATTCGGGTATTGGAGTGTATTTTCCTGACTTGCGGTCCAGTTTGAACCACACCGTTGAGCTGATCCCAGGGGGACAAGATCCACATACTAACTCTAACGGTGTGTGGGAGTCCAGCTTGCAGGCAGAAACTGATTCTGAATCACAAGTATTTCCTACAAGAATGACCAAAGAAATATGCCGTGCAAAAGTTGACAGAGTACACACGCAAGGTCACATGCCGTGCAAAGAATTCTGAGGGTGCATGCATGGAACACCAAGTACAATACGAATGCACAAATTATACGGTAAAGTCTTAATATATGTATGGATACAATAATATTACAAAATTTCACTCAAATGGTATATGTACATGGGTAATTTAGGATAATTAATACTATTGAACATTGATCAAATCCTGTGAGTTCTATATATACCAGTGTTAGAAATAAGGAGCAAGTGGTGGATGGGCAATTGTCCTAGGATCATAATTTTGGCTCAGACAATTTCAATGTTGTTCGGACATATAAGTACACGTATGCCACAGTAGGTGTGCATCAACAAATAATGAAAACATAAGTAGACATTCTCAGTACAAATGACTTGGTAATGTCGCTGTGTACGTGTGTGTGTGTGTATGTGTGTGTGTGTGTGTGTGTGTGTGTGTGTGTGTGTGTGTGTGTGTGCGTGTGTGTGTATGAACATTAGGTAGTGCTCAGCCAAATGTCTGACCCAAAAATTTTGGGGTCGGACAAAATGCCAAAATGGTCGGAAAATGTCTGAATGCTGACTATTATTTCTAACACTGATATACTACTGCATGTGACATGTGACATGCATGGCTTAGAATTATACTATCAGTGACATTTTGTACCAAACACGAAGGAGGGAAAGAACAAGCCTTAGGGTTTTAATATACTTAGTACTATAATTGCACACACAGCTATAGGGGTGTACATGTATCCAGGCTATATATTTCTATATACCCAGGTTTGATGCAAAGTAATATTATCTATAGGGCTTATGCGGCATTTGCCAAATTATGGAAGTCATCATTATAACACGCATGACGTGCGAATAAGAAAATTAAAAAATGCACTTAGAAAGTGCCAAACTCGAGACTCATTTACGTGTATAAGATACAGCAGGTTAGACTTTGTTCGTGACGTTATAGCTATTAGTCCTGGATGATCATGATCAGTCATACGATCCAAGTGCGCGTTAACTATTTAAGGTAAAAGCAGATAATTTCGGGAAGCTGGTAATTTCGGGAAGGTCTTATAACTTTCTGTACATAAACTGAATAGCCGAAGGAGATTAGGGGAAAGGTTATTGCCATATTTCGCATCTATTCTAGTCCCTTTTACCCCGATCAATCTACTGACTGAAAAGAATAGTAACGTTCCCGGAATTACCAGCTTCCCGAAATTACCTGCTTTTACCTTACCTACATCCAGTGAGATAAACATTAATATTGTAGGCATACACGCTCAAACGGCTATTCTAACGGTTAAAAAAGACCAAACAGCTACAAAATTCTAACCTTGATTGTCCTGAGGGTAAGACGGACACTTCGTAGTGTTAACTACACCATTGGCGTTGTCTGCTGTGAGCAGTACGAAGAGAAAAATACTTGATATCGCCCGATTCCACTGCCCGAGCATGTCCCTCGACAGATCTTTGTGATCAAAACCGTGCTCGCACACACTCGGTTACGTAGTTAAACGTCATCGCTTGGGAACAGACGTCAGTCAGAACGTCACGATCGATCCATCGCGCAGTGCGGTCAATCTCAAATTCCCCTTCAAAATCCCCTCATGCATATGTTTATGTGTTACGTCATAACGGAAGCCGTGCGCGTAAATACGCGAGTGTAACGCATGCGTTACATATAAGACGGTGATCACATAGTTAGTCTAGCTAGCTAGACTATTACATAGTACAATGTCATGTAAAAATGGTGCACAATAGTACGTGTACTTTATACCCCGCCCCTTGTTCACACAATGCAGATCTATTGCCTGCCGCTCTAGATCCATTCATCATAGAACACACAAAGTCAATGCACTTTGTGTGTACAAAAACAGTGTGTGTGTGTAGTAATGTTTACCTTACAACCTACGCAGTACATGCCATGTAACACTATACAGCCTAAAGGTATGCAAAAGATATATAAAACCAGATATCATATAAATACAGGTATACACACTTCCGACAAGTTAGGTGGCACTGGCTGGTAAATCCCCATACAGTTTTCGGACCTGCAATGGTACAAGTTGAACGTGCACAACACATAAAATTTCACACATTATATGACAAGTTTTCGCACCATTTGCGTCAGGTACTGCTTTATGTTAGAGACCAGAGGTAGTAGTTCCTGTTTACTCTTGACTTGCTCCAGAAGGTTCAGCCAGGAGAATTCCTTCTTATGTTTAGCCCACGCTTCAAAAATCATGGTCATTTTCACACAAGAGCTCAATGCAGTCTTCTTCAGTGTGTCCACCTCCTCGGGCAACTTCAGCAGTTCCCCTATCATTTCCCACTGATCGGCACACGGGCAAACAAGAGGCATCAGGTCTTTCACAGACATAGGACAAAGGAAGTCAATATTGTCCGGAATTTCTGGTACTGCATACATACACAAACAGATAGTAAAACATCATCAATAATTATGGAAAAATTCAATGGAAGATATTCAGAACACCTTCCAGTTTGTAATGCACAATTCCCTTATGAAATATTCCAGCCTAGGATCCACAAATTTGCAAACCCATAGGTCCTAGTGCCTTAGATGGCCATGGCATGATGCACTGAAATAATCATTGATTGATTGATTGATTGATATAACAGTAAGTTTGTTACTGAGCATGGCTGGTTCAAAAGTAAGGTTATATTTTAATAGATGGCATTGTGCATATTATAATTCACCTGAAGCAGTCATACATGCAGAAAATGTAATACCGGTATATAGCATGATATGATAATATGCAATATACAGAAGATTCACTACTGCAGAACTTGAGTAAGTGTCTTTGTCAGCATACCTTGTTTACACAGAAAATCTCTTATGTCATCTGCAGCCGCAGCCATATCAACTCCTGGACTCTCCAAAGCCCTCAAAAGATGGATCCAGGAAACGTCTCTTCCCCGATTGATCCACACCTCAAAAAGGATGGTGAGATTAGTGCACAAAGAGTCACCCTTTGCTCTCAATTCAGCAACCTTGTCACACATGTCCAGCTTGATTCCAATCTTGTCCCAGCCAGCCGCCATTTTTCCCACAAAGTCCAGAAGAGTACTTAGTGTTATGGGTACAATCTTCTCGATAAGGGTTGGAAGTTGTGCTAAATCCTGTGGGGTGGCACGTCTCGGGAATTCTTCTAAATTTATAGGAGAAATAAAACAAGACACAATCGAACATATAGTTATGGGAGAGATCATAGTTAATAATTCCATTTGACTCACTAACGATGTCTGTAAAGATTCTAATCGTCCTGCCTCCTTCATCCAAGCCAAAGTCGTACTGTCTTCCAGGAGGCAAGTACACCTTGCTCACCGTAGAGCCAACACTGCTGCTTGTGGGGGTGTTCAAATCAATTTCGGCTACTTTTTGATTTGTTTGAGAGTCAGTGATACTTGCTGAAACTGATAAAGAAGTTTCCATTTCCTTGTCGTGGGAGGATCTTGACCCAACTATTGCAATAGCTGCAGAAGGTTGCGTTGACCCATATCCGAGTTCACTGTGTTGTTGAATGGAACTGCTTAGGCTAGTCAACTGGGTAGTATTGGAGCCTTCAACAAGTCCATGCTCTGCATGTGTTACAGAACAAAACACTGTACTTATTTGAATCTAATATGCAACATAATACACATGCAGTCTAAATATTCTATGTGTATACACATATTATAATTATGATATTACATATATATTAGTACTACGAGCATGCATAATATATACATAATGGAATGTCAATCATTGGGGAAGTAGTCTAGAGCGATATATATTATGGCTCAAATATCATTTGACATTGTGACAAGGTTAATTGTCAGGCTGTGAAAGACTTAGTGTATGTGTTAATGCAGCTGCACATGGAGATATTCCTGACACCTATCAATACCTTCGCCATCATCATCAGCAGTTCCGCCTATATTCTCGTGCACTACAGTTACAAGTTGCTCTGCAGAGAGGGACGTATGGAACATTGTCAAATGGAAATGGGTGCATGCATGAAAAGGCTTAATTATACAGTAATTATATAATAAATGTTAATATATATGTATAATATTATATATCTATATAATTCATGTATATACCTCTTTTTCTCTTCCGCCTTTTGTACTCAAAATATGTTCCCACAATAACTGCAACAGCGGCTAGTGTAAGAATAAATAGGCTGCCAACTGGAATGATTGATGTCAGCAGCTGGTTTGTATCTGTGGGCAGCTGTGGTTGTGGCGGTGAGGAGGGATTGACAAATTCAAAAGTTCCCAACACCATGGGATCGGACCAGTCCTGGGCTTGTGAAGAACCACTATCCTGATTTCTCAATTCTCGTCTTGCAATGCATACAAATTTCTGTCCTGGTGCTGGATTTTTGACAGTGACCACTGCACCCCATGTTTTCATCCCAAGGTGATTAGGTATAACTTGATGGCTGCAGCTGATTGAATCATCATCTTCTTCGAATTCTTGCTCATCCTGATCCTCATCACATGTGCAATTGACTTCTTTGCAGTTAGACCTACTGCTACACATTCCTAGGTGACAGGCTTCTAGTCCCACGTAGACATTGACATCTTCCACATAAACACTGTATTTGACATTTGTGTCCAGGTCTTCGTGGTAGGCTGCGCAGTAGGCCTTTCCTGTTCCATTGTTGTCCATAACTACCTGTCCGTAGCTTTGCTTCTCGTGTGGCCTCAAAAACCAGCTACTAATTCCACCCTGCCGCATGTCTGCACACATGTACACATTGTATAATCAAGCAAAAGTACACAACTAGTAATACTACTTTCAGGTAAATCATAGACGGAATATGTCCTCACCTGGGAAGGTGACAGTAGCAAAAGCTGTTATTTGACCCTTACGATTGGACACAATTACCTTGTAAAACTGTTTTATGTATCCCTCTGTGCACAGGTCACGCACAGTTGGTAGAAAACATAACATAAAGGTGGAGTCTGTAGGCTATAATAGAAATAGAAACAGCAAATTAAAAACTTTAGCTCTATAGCTACGAACAGGCCTGAAGCCAGGGGTGGGGGGTGCATGGGTGGGTTGCTTTAGGTGCATGGGTGGGTTGCTTTAGGTGCATGGGTGGGTTGCTTTAGGTGCATGGGTGCACGATGGGTTGCTTTAGGTGCATGGGTGCACGATGGGTTGCTTTAGGTGCATGGGTGGGTTGCTTTAGGTGCATGGGTGCACGATGGGTTGCTTTAGGTGCATGGGTGCACGATGGGTTGCTTTAGGTGCATGGGTGCACGATGGGTTGCTTTAGGTGCATGGGTGCACGATGGGTTGCTTTAGGTGCATGGGTGCACGATGGGTTGCTTTAGGTGCATGGGTGCACGATGGGTTGCTTTAGGTGCATGGGTGGGTTGCTTTAGGTGCATTTGTACCCCACTTTTGCTGAAATGGTATACCTAAAAATTATTCTTGCACTGAACCTATTCTCTTATATTTGGCACAGTAGTTCCTGGAAATTCGGCATAATAATATCATATTTTTGTTTGGAAATTTTGAAGTGATATACTCAAATGCAGGTGTTACAGTATATTTTAAAAACACAACTAAAAGAGATATTTTGAGGAGTTTGCAAAGAGATCTGCGAAATTGGCCCTCAAAACACAAAATTCAAAAAACCCTCCAATAACTTCGGGCAAGAACAAAAGTTCTCTTGCCCCGACATGGAAAAGTTGTATTCTATAAATAGCTCGATGTTGGCACCAAGAAACTGTGTCCAGCTTTTTCCCTCACACAGCACCCAGCTGAAAACTAAAATTCCGAAGAACATCCAGTTAGGTCACGAGCCATCATGTGACAGAACAACTGAACGTCACTGAACGCGGATTCGACATTCGTATACGCCCGAATAACAGCTCGAATCACGGGATAAATGCGTGACTAATAACTTGTAGGCGCCGATAAACCACATTTCATCACTATGCAAGCTGAAAGGCGCTATCATAACTAATCTGGACATGTCTCACATGCGTGGAACTAGCATTATTGGTATCCGGTTTGAAAGCTTGTTGTCATGGTAATGGAAATGAAAGTAATTATAATCATGAGATGTGCCCATAATTGCACCAATATACACAACACATACATAGCTGATCAACATCTCTAGGCAGACACAAGTCTTAAATACTGAAACACATGGTCTTATTGTTTATTGCAGTTCAGTTTGAATGTATTGAGGGCCTTAATTTAATCCCTCCTAACATGTACTGTCTTCAAAAATGTCCTTGTGCACACTAAATATGCGGAGGTACATTATTAATTATATTATACACATAATAGAAAATCAATATATGTATATACGTATATTATAATTGTTTGCATAAAAGCCAGGCTCAAATAGAGGCAG
The DNA here is from genome assembly GCA_963170055.1 of Halisarca cf. caerulea. Taxonomy (NCBI): domain Eukaryota; kingdom Metazoa; phylum Porifera; class Demospongiae; order Chondrillida; family Halisarcidae; genus Halisarca; species Halisarca cf. caerulea. The sequence goes on from CAUJGJ010000083.1 coordinate 3,678,301, forward strand.
GAGCGCAAATAGATGCCGGGTTTAAACCTCACGTCGGAAAAAATTGAGCTCAGGGCTTCTATATTTTGACATACATGATATGCAAATTCCAAACATGGGTAACGTTTTACATGATATATCCAAAAAATGAATATTAATAGTGTATGAAGAAAGGGAGGGCCGGGGAGGGTCTATTGTAGCATGAAAATAGTAACTGTAGCAATGCCATTGCTTATCTAGGTCACTCACTGAATCCGGACTAGTTCGATTTCCATCAAAATAGCATTCATTGTCCTTGTAGTCCTTTAAAAGGTGATAGTCATTATCTTCAGTACTGTTTGACTTGTACCAGCTGTAGTGTATGGGCTTTTCACTGTCACAGTGTGCATCAATGCACACACGCCCTCTGTTAGCGACCATTAAGTTACCATTCACCGTGTCAAGTTGATATGTGTCATGGCCTTTGCAGGTGTTGTGTACAGTCAAATGAGGCTTCCCTGCAAAGCAAAAAAATGTCATATCATGGTACAATGATCATGAACACATTGTCAATCATCATATTATGTGAAACAAAGATAAAACAAGAGGCTCTTAGATAGACCTAGGATAGAGTAGCATGCATTAGTACTACTGTATATGATGTGTGTATGTGTGCACGTGCTTAATTGTGAGCTTAATATTTATATCATGCGCATGCATGACATTGTGTGCATGTACATGCTTGTGTGTGTGTGTGTGTGTGTGTGTGTGTGTGTGTGTGTGTGTGTGTGTGTGTGTGTGTGTGTGTGGTGTGTATACAGCTAGGTAGGTTATGACATTGTGCATTTTGCACACAAAAATGGCTGCTGGTAACTTTAACCATAAAAATCCCTATTTCCTTTTTTTGCTTTGGTGTGTTAGTAAAAGAAATGAACATTTGTACAAAATTTTCTTCCACACCCGAAAGGTCAATTTAGTGAATAAATTGGAAGATTCAAAAGTACACCAAAAACAACTTTGGTCTAAAACACAGTGTCCTAAACAGCAACTGTGATTAGATTTCTATATTACTTCAAGTCAGAGTTCCTAGAGATGACAGCCAACTTTTTACTGCATGGGCTTTTGGAATTCTGCTTCTCTCTTGTGATGTGCAGGTGTTGCAGTTTCCAGGATGACAAGAAAACAATAAAATGTGCACATAAAACGAACAGAACAAGCTATATCAAAAGCCCAATGGCATGCGTGCATGCAGTTAAAACCAAGTCTCTGCTCACGCAGTCTGCACATGACATTTTAATACATTCCTTTCAACCATGATCATGTTGGCTGATGGTGCACATTTATAACCTACCTGCATGTGTGTGTGTGTGTGTGTGTGTGTGTGTGTGTGTGTGTGTGTGTGTGTGTGTATGTGTGTGTGTGTGTGTGTGTGTGTGTGTGTGCGTGTGTGTGTGTGTGTGTGTGTGTGTGTGTGTGTGTGTGACACTGTGTGTGTGTGTGTGTGTGTGTGTGTGTGTGTGTGTGTGTGTGTGTGTGTGTGTGTGTGTGTGACACTGTGTGTGTGTGTGTGTGTGTGTGTGTGTGTGTGTGTGTGTGTGTGTGTGTGACACTGTGTGCGTGTGTGTGCACGTCATGTGCGTACATAAAGAACCTAGGTGTAAAATAATATCATCATTGTGTACATAGCACATATACCTGACCAAGGTTCCACTATTAATCGTATCACCGCTCCGATTTCTTTCTCATTATAATCACAATAGCATTTGTAGCAACTGGTCAGATCTTCAGTGACCTTGTTTGCTGGAAAAGTTATTGTTCCCATACCGTCAAATTCAGTCAAGTGCTGATATTGTTGAGTAGCATTGCTCCACTCCGACCATTGTATTCCTTTGAATCCAGGTGGGCAGGATCCGCACACCAAGTTAACAGCACAACCAGATTCTACCTTGCAGCTGTCTTCTGACAGTGAGCACAAGTTGTAGTCTGAAATGGAAGGAAAAAGCACTGGCCATTTGCATCACAAAACAACTTGTCAGTGAAGGAATTGCTTGACATGTCACATGGCCATGGAGACTAGACTTGAGGATTACAGATACGTATGTGCTCAGACTATAATAAGTTAAAATGTATAATCTAAGAGTTCACTGTCTATAGATCGCGTATTACAATTACAGTAGCTCTATCAAAACTACTGGCAAACGAGAACAAACCTGGTTCAACCGGCAAAGAAGTACATTTGATGCTAATTCCTCCACCAATGGCGGTCTGTGCAGCGAAGCATAAGAGGCAAAGGACGACTTTCAACGCCATAGAATTTAGGTTGTCAACAGGGCTGTCCGTGAACGAATTCCGGAAGAATTTAGTATCTGTACTACGAAGCATTATGAAGTATGACGTTCATAGCTGGGAGGGTGGAGGTTACGTAGTCGCGAAGCGACCTGCATATGGCGCTAAATGTAGCGCCCCTCGTAAGAAGTTATCGTTGAATTAGAATTAATGCAAAACAATAGCATGATAAACTACAACGCTCGCGAAAGCATAGCGTCATAGGTACTTGTTGTCTTATTCTTTCAATATCCCTAGCATGGTATACGACTTTGTTACATAACTATGTTTCATGTCTGGTCTGTATTGTGTAGGCATCAGCAGTGACTACATTGTATGGCATAGATTAAAACCTGTATAGAAAAACCAGTCAAAGGATCAGGTAGTTGTGGTCTCTACAGACAGGTGGCACTGGCTGGTGAATCCCCATACAGTTTTCGGACCTGCAATGGTACAAGTTGAACATGTACAACACATCAAATTCACATAATATTATTATGACAAGTTTTCGCACCATTTGTGTCAGGTACTGCTTTATGTTAGAGACCAGAGGTAGTAGTTCTTGTTTACTCTTGACTTGCTCCAGAAGGTTCAGCCAGGAGAATTCCTTCTTGTGTTTAGCCCACGCTTCAAAAATCATGGTCATTTTCACACAAGAGCTCAATGCAGTCTTCTTCAGTGTGTCCACCTCCTCGGGCAACTTCAGCAGTTCCCCTATCATTTCCCACTGATCGGCACACGGGCAAACAAGAGGCATCAGGTCTTTCACAGACATAGGACAAAGGAAGTCAATATTGTCTGGAATTTCTGGTACTGCAGACATACACAAACAGATAGTAAAACATCATCTGATTCAATAATTATATGGAAAAATTCAAAGATGTTCAGGTACATACCATCAAAAGTATGTACAGTGAGACCTCACTTATCCGCACACATCTGTTCTGGATAAAATTGCAGATAAAGTGAGGGAACTGGATAAATGAGGGAGCAGTAGTATAGTGTACAGTAGGATTATTGCAGGTTTGTTCGGATAAAAGCTATTGCGGAAGGTGATGGAACTGGATATCTGAGGTGCGGATAAGTGAGGTCCCACTGTAACAGTAAGTTTGTTACTGAGCATGGCTGGTTCAAAAGTAAGGTTATATAGATGGCATTGCACATATTATAAATGAGTAATAATTTTCCTGAAGCAGTCGTGCATGCAGTAAATGTATATATTACCGGTATATAGCATGATATAATAATATAAACTCTATGTACTTACAGCTTGTATAGACAGAGAATTCACTACTGCAGAGCTCGAGTAAGTGTCTTTGTCAGCATACCTTGTTTACACAGATAATCTCTAATGTCATCTGCAGCCGCGGCCAAATCAACTCCTGGACTTTCCAAAGCCCTCAAAAGATGGATCCAGGAAACGTCTCTGCCCCGATTGATCCACACCTCAAAAAGGACGGTGAGATTAGTGAACAAAGAGTCGCCTTTTGCTCTTAATTCGGCAACTTTGTCACCCATGTCCAGCTTGATTCCAATCCTGTCCCAGCCAGCTGCCATTTTTCCCACAAAGTCCAGAAGAATGGGTAACGATATGGGTACAATCTTCTCGATAAGGGTTGGGAGCTGTGCTAAATCCTCTGGGGTGGCACGTCTCGGGAATTCGTCTAAATTTATGGGAGAAATATAACAAGACACATTCAAACATAGTTATGGGAGAGATCATTTTAATTTATGCTTCCATTTGACTCACTAACGACGTCTGTAAAGATACTAATTGTCCTCCCTCCTTCATCCAAGCCAAAGTTGTACTGTCTTCCAGGAGGCAAGTACACCTTGCTCACTGTAGAGCCAACAATGCTATTTGTGGGGGTGTTCAAATCAATTTCAGCTACTTTTTGATTTGTTTGAGAGTCAGTGATACTTGCTGAAACTGATAAAGAAGTTTCCATTTCCTTGTCATGGGAGGATCTTGACCCAGCTATTGCAATTGCTGCAGAAGGTTGCGTTGACCCATATCCGAGTTCACTGTGTTGTTGAATGGAGCTGCTTAGACTAGTCAACGGGGTAGTATCGGAGCCTTCAACAAGTGCTTGCTCTACACATTATAGAAGACAAAAAGTACTGTACTTACTGGAATCTATATACACATGCAGTCTAAATATTCTTTCTATGTACACATTACATTATTTATGATACATGCAGACCTATAAGCACGCATATATATATGCATGGTGTAATGTCAACCATTGGGAAAGTACCTACAGCCATGGCTCAATTATCATGTTATTGTGATGAGGTTTATTTCCCAGACTGTGGAAGACTTTGTGTGTCACCTAGGCAACATATACGTAGCTGCACATACAGGCATTATTATACCTTCATCATCATCATTAGCATCTCCATGTATACTCTCTTGCACTGCAAGTACACGTTGCTCTATAATTGAGATCAAGGGAAGTAATTGTTACATATGCAAGCAGAAATGGGTTAAAAGGATTAAATATATAGTTAATGTATACAGTTGGACCTCGTTATAATGAACCCTGGATACAATGAACTCCCTGATATAACAAAACATATATATATATATACTTAGAATGTACACCTATTGACTCTATTGTAAATGAACCCTGATGTAGTGAGCACCCTGATGTAGTGAACACCCTGATGTAGTGAACACCCTGATGTAGTGAGTACCCTGATGTAGTGAACACCCTGCATGTAGTGAACTCCCTGATGTAGTGAACACCCTGATGTAGTGAACACCCTGATGTAGTGAGCACCCTGATGTAGTGAACACCCTGATGTAGTGAACACCCTGGTGTAGTGAACCTTTTGGGTGGTCCTGAGGGGGTTCGTTATAGTGAGGTTCAACTGTAGTTTCAATATTACACAGTGAAACCCATAGCTCTATAGTCTGCACCTATAATCTGCCCAACCCACTACTCCACCCTATATAGTGTTTGCAAATGAGTTATTAATGCAATGCCGTGTACTTATTCATCCACCACCCCCTAATCCAAAATAAAACTGATCACGACATTCTCAACTGTGGCAAATTATGCACTTGCACAGAAAGGGTTCACTGAATAGTACATTATCTATTATTATGTAATGTATATACAGTAATATATAATACCTCGTTTTTTCTTCCATTTTTGGTATCCTAAAATTGTTCCTAGAATAACTGTAAATACAGCAACAAGAATTAACAAGACACCAACTGCTGGAAGGATTGACGTCGGCAGCTGCGATGTGTTTGTGTCCGTGGATGGCCGTGGGTCTGGCTGTGTGGGATTGAAAAATTCAAAAGTTCCCAACACCATGGGATCGGACCAATCCTGATCTTGTGAAGAACCACTATTCTGATTTCTCAATGCTCGTTGAGCAACGCATACAAATTTCTGTCCTGGTGCTGAATTTTTGACAGTGACCACTGCACCCCTTGTTTTCATCCCAAGGTGATTAAGTAGAACTTCATTGTTGCAGCTGATTGGATCATCCTCATCTTTGTGTTGATCCTCATCATATGTGACTTCTGTGCAGTTAGACCTACTGCTATACATTCTTAGGTGACAGGCTTCTAGTCCCACGTTGACATTGACATCTTCAACATAAACACTGTACCGGATGTAAGTGCGCGGGTCTTCGTGGTAGGCTGCGCAGTAGGCCTTTCCTGTTCCATTGTTGATAACTAACTGTCCGTAGCTTTGCTTCTCGTGTGGTCTCACAAACCAGCTCCAAATTCCACCCTGCCGCATGTCTGTATATACACATTACATGCATTGTTATACTGTAATAAAGCTAAAATACCACAATTATTTAATTCAATACTTCAGGCAATTCATAGAAGGAGAATGTCCTCACCTGGGAAGGTGACATCAGCAAAAGCTGTTATATTACCCACTTCATTGGACACAATAACCTTGTAAGACTGTTTTGTGTGTCTCTCAGTGCACAGGTCATACACAGTTGGCAGAAAACATAAGGTCGAGCTCAAGTTTGTAAGCTGTATAAAAGTGAAAATACATCATTATTATAATAATAGCATATTAAACAAGCTTGTAATATAGCTCTATACATGAATATATATATATATATATATATATATATATATACGTATATATATATATATATATATATATATATATATATATACGTATATATATATATGATATACGCATATATACAATGCCTAATAGTATTTAATCTATAGAAAGAAATCAGGGATAATGTGTCATGTGAAGTACATAATTTATTTCAATGCCATTGTTGACCTCTGGAAATCCATATATATATAATATATCATTCCACCATTTTGTTTTCACATCATCCCTACATAATATGGAGTACATTGTTTAGTTTTCAACCGATGAAGTCGCATCATCGATCAATTTGTATGATCCAGCTAGTGTTACAGTAACTGTATAATATAGTTTTACACACGCTCAGAAGTTCCCATTGCAGTTATGACTCTTTTATCCGGCCTTTGACAAACCAGAGTCCTGATATCCAGCCAAAATTTGTGTAAAATGAATGTGCAGAGTAAATTTTTGTACACGATAAACATATGGCGGATCCATGGAAGGGCACCCAGGGCGCCCCCCCCCCCTATTTTGTGAATGTCTAAATTTTAAAAAGAGCAACTTACAGTCCTTCATTGTGAAATTAGAAAGATTTAGTAACAAAAGGTTTAAATAAGAAACAAAAATCAGTGAATAAGCATGAGAAGGGTCAAATTACTGTATTCTGATCAATCACCAATAAAAGAAGGTTTCTTTTGTGTCGAAAAAACTATTACATATTCTCCACTAGTCACGAGTCAGCCATTTTGTTATATATACTCGGAGGACAAAGGAAACGAGCATGCTTTATGACCTTATCACTGAAAAAATGGCAGAAAATGTACGTCGTATGGATCAATTCTGGACGTTTTCTCATATTATGTCATTTCGATGAATAATACATGCTATAGTCTGGACTGAATTTTGCCCCCCCCCTTTCTCAAAAGCCTGGATCCGCCTCTGATAAAGTAGCCCTTGGCTTAAATTCCAGCTCCAGCATTATCATTTTAAGCACATTTGTATGTATGTGTGAATATGCGCTTTTGCCTTGTTTATCCATCACCTCTAGAGCCAATAAGGCCTTATAGAACCATATAGTTTGAGTTACGTGTATTAGGACAATAAAGTTTCATTTCATTTGTCAATGAGTCATTGAGTCAGACCAAACTTTAGAATTAATGTATACATGGTAATTTAAACCATGTATTCTGTAAGCAGCATGTGATGCATGTTATCATTGTGTGCTCCAATTATATAATACCGTACTGTATTAATATATAATAATATGACTATCTTATAGTATCAAATTTTAATGAAGATTTGTTTATCCAGCATTCAGCATATTTTAATGGAACCAATATGGCCAGATTAAAGAGTCATGACTGTATGCAAGCAAAATGGCCTTTGTTCAGGGCGCATGCCTGCCATTACCAATCACAAGAGTTGTGATTGGTAATCTGTGTGGTTTTAGCATATTGGTACATTCCGGTTTGAAAGCTTGTTGTCATGGTAATGGAAAGTGAAAGTAAGGATATTCATGAGAAGCGCCCATAATTGCACCAATATACACAACACATACATACCTGATAATTATAGGGGTTCAAGATTTCTGGACATGCAGACATAACTCATGAATACTAAAACTGAGTCACGCAATATTGCCCAGGGTCTTCTCTACACTATATGTCAATGGTGATGAGTCAAATCACTTGAAAGCTCAATACAATGACAGATACACGCCATGCAGGTGGTGGCACCTCTGCATGCATGGCTGTATAATGTTTTTCAATTGGGAGTTCAGTTTAAAATGTACTTTTGCAGAGGAAATTGTTGAGGAGGGCCTTAAAGTACATGCAAGTATGATCTAATGTCCATCGGGCACATGAACTTACTTAAACAATTAACTTTAAGTTAAGTTATACTACAGTATACATGTGGGCATAATAAATACAT